>JARQOC010000003.1:150350754-150577073 GCA_033576535.1 Allobates femoralis
TGCAGTCCTCAACGCTTTTGAAGGCAACATAGAGACAAGCATTTGCATCTAATAGAAATACAAATTTAATATCATGAGAAAAGATAAGCAGATATTGGATTAAGATACCTAAAATGAGACACAAAGAAATGTAATGTGAAAAGTCCAATAAGATGAAACTAGAATATAATTCAAGGTGTTCTCCAAGATTATAAAATTGATGCCATCTCCTTAAAATAAACCTATGATGAACTATGCAAAGCAAACTGGTAGTCACAGTGCATATGTAAACCATGAAAGGGACAGTGGTGAGTTCAGAAGTAAGGTCCCATTAATCAAACAGCCTCAAAGATTATTTGATCTCTATGGGACTTGCGAGCTGCGTTACTACTCACGATGCATTAATGGTGCATGCACTGGAGTTGTGCCATACACAGTTGACATCCTACTCCAAATATTTACAATGGTGTGAAAAAGTGTAAGCCCCTTCCCGATTTCGCATTTTTTTTGCATGTTTGTCACACTGAAATGTTTCAGATCACCAAACAAATTTAAATATTAGACAAAGATAGCACAAGTAACCCTAGGATGCAGTTTATAAATGAAGACCCTTATTATTAATGGAAAAATAAGTACTAACCTAAAGGGCCCTGTGTGAAAGAGTGATTGCACCCCCCTCCCCTTAAAACATAAATTAGCTTTGATTTGTCACATATTTGGGAAGCTGAGAAAAATTTTCCTAGCCACATCAAGGCCTGATTAACTGCCACACCTGTTCTCAATCAAGAATTCACTTAAATAGAACATGCCTGACAAAGTGGAGTAGACCAAAAGATTCTCAAAAGCTAGTCATCATGCTGCGATCCAAAGAAATTAAAAAACAAATGAGAAACAAAGTAATTGAGACATGAAAGTCTGGAAAAGGTTATGAAGCCATTTCTAAAGTTTTGCTACTCCAGCGAACAACAATGAGAGCCTTTATCCACAAATGGCAAAAACTTGGAACGGTGGCGTACTATCCCAGAAGTGGCCAGCCGACCAAAATTACCCCAAGAGTGCAGAGACGACTCATTCAAGATCTCACAAAATACCCCACAATAAGATCCAAAGAACTGCAGGCCTCAATTGCTTGAGTTAAGGTTGTTCATGACTCCACCATAAGAAAGAAACTGGGCAGAAATGGTCTGCTTGGCAGAGTTCCAAGAAGAATAACCACTGCTGAGCAAAAAGAATATGAAGGCTAGTCTCAGATTTGCCAGACCTTTTGATGTTCCCCAAGACTTTTGAGAAAATACTCTGTGGACTGATGAGACAAAAGTTGAAAAGTTGAACTTTTTGCAAGGTGTATGTCCCATTACATCTGACATAGAAGTAACATAGCATTTTAGAAAAGGCACATCATACTAACAGTAAAATATGTTGGTGGTATCGTAATGGTCTGGGGCTGTTTTGCGGCTTTAGGACCTGGGAGACTTGCTGTGGTAAATGAAACAATAAATTCTGCTGTCTACAAAAAAACCCTGAAGGAGAATATCCGGCCATCTGTTCTTGTCCTCAAGTTTAAGCACACTTGGGTAATGCAGCCGGACAATGATCCAACACACACAAGAAAGTCCACCTCTTAATTGCTTAAGAAAAACAAAATTAACACTATGGAGTGGCCTAGTCAAAGCACTGACCTGAATACGATTGAGATGCTTTGGCAGTACCTTAAAAAGGTGGTTCATGCTGGGAAACCCTCCAATGTGCCTGAATTACAACAATTCTACAAAGATCAGTGGGCCAAAATTCATCCAGAACATTTTAAAATATGAATTACCAGGTATCACAAATATTTTAATGCAGTGCTACTAAGAGTGGCCCAACCAGTTACTAGATTTAGGGGGCAATCACTTTTTCACATATGGCCCTTTAGGTTTGGATTTATCTTTCCCTTAATAATAAAGACCTTCATTTATTAACTGCATTTTGTGTTATCTTTGTCTAAAATTGAAATTTGTTAGGTGATCTGAAATATTTAAGTGTGACAAACATGCAAAAGAATAAGAAATCAGGAAGGGGCAAAGACGTTTTCACACCACTCTAGATATTTCTGTTATTTCATCCAATAAATGCTGTAGTTAGACAGCATTTGGAGGTTTCCCCAGTCAACCCCTTGATCCGATGATAACAAGGTGCCGATAGGTGCCAATTGCAGATTTAAAGGGACAAATCTAAAATATTGCAAGAGTATTAAAATGTATTTTCAGTGGGTAAAAAAAAATTGAAAAATTCACTGATTTTTTAAGTAAATATATTTCTAAAGGTGCTTTGGTATGAATTATTTACCAGATGTTGATAACAAGCCATCCAATAAACACAGGCAAAGAAATCAAATTCTTGCTGTCTGAAAGTAAATGATGTGTAATAGTGAGAAATGACACAGTCAAAAAGTATTAAACATGCTTACTGAGATTTATTTAATAATTTATACAACAATCTTTGTTGGTGATGACAGATTCAAGATGTCTCCTGTGTGGAGAAAACTCATCACATACATTGCTCAGGTGTGATTTTGGACCATTCTTCCAAACACTTAAATCCTCAAGGTTCCGTAAGCTCCTTTTGTAAACTCTGTAATTTAGTTCCTTCCATAAATTTTCTATAGGATTTAGACCAGGTGATTTGCTGGACCGTTCTAGCAGCTTTATTTTTCTCTGAATCCAGTTGACAGTTTCCTTGGCTGTGTATTTACGATCATTGCTTTACTTCAATTTCCACCATCATTTAATCCTCATTATCCTGGTAGATGGCAGCAGATTTTTATCAAGTAGGTCTAGGTTCATTTGTCCATTTATCCTTCCTTCATTTAGGGCCCTTTCACATCAGCGTTTTTTTCATATCGCGGCAGATGCGGTGAAAAAAACGCATCTGCCGCGATTACCGCATACCGGCTGCACTTGCGGCACGGTTGCGGCGCGGTTGCTTTAAACGCCATACAATGTATAGGCGGACTTGCGGCAGGTGCGGCAAGTGCCGGTTTGGCCCTTGCGGCAGGTGCGGCCGCGAAAAAAAATGCTGTCAGCCGCGTTTTTTTTCGCGGCCGCAACTGCCGCAAGTGCCAAAACCGCACTTGCCGCACCTGCCGCAAGTCCGCCTATACCTCGTATGGCGTTTACCGCAACCGCGCCGCAACCGTGCCGCAAGTGCAGCCGGTATGCGGTAATCGCGGCAGATGCGTTTTTTTCACCGCATCTGCCGCGATTTGAAAAATAAGCTGATGTGAAAGGGCCCTTACTTGAAGTTTGCAAGTGTCTTATGCTAAATAAAAAAGTTGCTATGATGTTTTTGGGTTGATATGCCTTCGGATGTCCAAACACAGTGTGTATCATGGCATCCAAAGAGTTACATTTTGGTCTCTTCTGACTTGTTAAGTGCTGCATAATATGTTTGACGCTATATAAATAAAATTATTGTCACTTTATCTTCTCCCAGTATTTCCCAGGTTTGTCTTAATGTTAATGGACAAACTTTGAAATGCACTTGAACATACTTGTTAATAAGGTTGTGAACATCTCGAGACAGCTCTCTAGTTTAACCCATCATGAGATGTCTCTTCAACCCATTCATAATGAAACATCATTTTATATCCCATAAGTTAAAAGAGGTGATTTGTCACTTAGTGACTGGATTGCTTTGTAATTACTGCTATATTTTAGCTAGTGTCATTACTTTCCACGGCTTTTTTCACCTCCCTTTTTTCATGTGTTCAGTATTTTTTTATTGCACCAACAGTCCTCACAGCAACCTTTAGTAGTTTCAAAAATGTTTTGTTAGGCCACTTTCACATTACGATTTTTTCCCTGTCCATGGGATCCTACTTTTTGTAGGATCCCACGGACAGGAAAGGAAAGCATCGGAGGTGACCTCTGGATGCTTTTTCTGTGTCCGGGTCCGTGGTTATCATGGACCCGGACACAGCGGGGCACTTTTCACTTCTGCAATGTATAATATACATTGCAGAAGTGAAATATAAAGAGTTAAAAATAAAAAAATCATTATGCTCACCTATTCTCTATCCAGCGCTGCCTCCCAGCAAGGTCCGTTGTGCTTATAGGACCTGTGATGATGTCACAGAGCGTCATCAGGTCACATGACCGCAGTTACCACATTAACTGCGGTCATGTGACCCGATGATGCTCTCTGACATCATCACAGGTCCTGTAAGCACAAGGACCTTGCTGGGAGGCAGTGCTGGATAGAGAATAGGTGAGCATAATGATTTTTTTATTTTTAACTCGTTCTTTTACTTAATTACACTTCTGCAATGTATATTATACATTGCAGAAGTGTAATTAGATGGATAGGAGCAATTTTAGTGTACTGAGCATGCTCAGTACACTAAAATTGGGTCCAAGGAGACATCAGATGTTTCCTCGGACCCTGCTCCATAGGGCCCCATGTTACAGGAATCGGATCGGATCGGATTTGGCATAATTGCCATCCAATCTGTCAGATCTGATTCAATCCGGTTTTTCGATTCGGAGGCAAAAATCGGAGCAGTCTCGCACAAAATCTGATCGGACGCGATTGGGATGGCAATTAGTGCACATCCGAATCGGTCCGATCCCCATAGGAAGACATGGGGCCAAAATCGGATCCGATGCTGTCCGATTTCTATCGGACAGTGTCGGATTTGCAAAAATCGTAGTGTGAAACCAGCCTTACCAAAGCTATCAGTATCTTTTGCAGCAATAAGGTTGTGAGCATCTCGAGACAGCTCACTATTTTTACTCATTATGAGATGTCTCTTGTGTCACACCTTCATAATGAAACACCATTTTATAGGCCATCAGTTGAAATAGGTGATATTATTTTTCACTTAGTGGCAGAATTGATTTCTAAATACTGATAGATTTTAGTTAGTGTCATTACTTTCCATGGCTTTTTGTGCCTCTCTTTTTTCATGCATTCAATATTTTTTCCCTGTGTAATTTCTCATTATTATACATAACTTTTTTATATACAGCTATGGTTTGATTTCTTTGCTTGTTTGGATTAGATGGGTTTTTATCAACATCTAGTGAGAATTTCATGTCAATAGTACATTTAAAAATATATATACTTAAAAATGTGGGATATGTTCAATAATTATTTCATCCATCACATATGAGCTACCAGGAAATCATATGTTAAAGTCCTATACTAGGACTTACAAGGAAGTTTTAAAAAAGTGTCTTTAATTTTTTTTTAAAGAGGCTAAGTAAATGAACCGCTTATTTTTGGTTATGAGTGAGTTTTTTTTATTTTAACTTTTGTGACTTATGCAATAAAATCATCACATTATTTGCCCAACTGAAAAGAAGTCAAAACAATACCAAACCTCGCCTTTTTTTAACAATACTGCCTTTCACATAGAAGGGGTCATAAAAAAGATGAGTGAACCTTTTGATGTACGAGTTCAGTTCTGTGCGCCGAACGGTATATGTTCGCCTACTTGTTCGGCGAACAGTTCGCCAACTTCTGAACCTCATTAAGATCAATGGGAGGCAAAATAAAGGGTATAGAAAACACCTTCAAAGGAGCCCGAAAGCTGTCAAACACAGATCAAACGATTTTACAGTTAAACCCCGCTGTTTTTCCACAGAAGTAAGTTACCTAAACTATTACTTACCAAGCTTCTGCAACGCTGTCACCTTGCTTCGGAGTTTCAGGACAACTCATGAACATCACTGGTTTCACCTTCTTGATTGGTTAAAGTCAGATTTAACCCCACTCACCCACTCTGCCGGCATCTGTGATTGCTTGCTAGTATGGCAACCAAACTAATGTCATGATTACTGTAAAAAAAAAAATAATAATTGAAAAAAATCAGCATGTGCTTTGCTGTATTTTTGGTTCCCAGCCTGGTACAACTAGGCAGCTGGGGGCTGGAATCATCAGCGTGGGGATGCCCAAGTGGTTTGCCCCCCTGCTAAGAATCGCAGCCTGCTGCTGCCTCAGAAAATGGTGCATTCATAGAAACACCGTTATCTGGCGCTGTACTTTGGTAGTGTTAGATTGGGTGATAAAGAGGTTAATGCTAGCTGAATACAAACTCCTATGCAAAGTACAACATTTTTGATAGATTTGATATCAGCTGTTGCATACTGTATAATTGAGTTGAGTAGAATTGGGTTTCAGTGCACTCTGGAGATAAGAAGACCTGACAATAACTGCTAAGGGACAGTCCAAAAGACAGTGAATATCAGAAATGGCCAGAGAGGTGAGCGATGATATATGAATTCTTTTTTATAATAATTCCAGCTCTCTTTATTCGCTAAAATAGTGGCCATGTGGGCAACAATTTTTCTGCACTGAGCCAATTACAATAAAATCTGTATTCTTAAGAAATACATTTTACTCAAATAAATAAACCCATTCCTAGTAAGATTAATAAGATTAGGTTTAGGGCTAGCATGATAAAATATTTTCATAAAAATCACAAAAAGGTCATAAGAAAAGCTAAAATATTACAAATAATTAATATATTTTAAAATTTATGTTTAACAATTTCATATTAATAAGAAGTAAAATACTTTACTTGCCTTGCATACTGACAAAATACTCTATGCCAGTGTTCGCTACAATATGATAAACCTTTATTTTCCATAAACATTGTGGACATTTAGCTATTACACTTGCTCATTAATTTGACAAGATTTGACAGCTCATGCTGCTCTTGATGACCGGATCCCTAATTTGAAGGAGTTACATAAAATGCAACAGTACATTAGTGTCAGTTAGAAGTTCACACATGGTAGATTTGTTGCAAAAGTTTCTGCTAGAGAAATATCTGTTGCATGCATGTCACCAGGTTTCCCCATATAAACTGTGGCCAGCAACTTTAAAGGGAACCTGTCAGGTCGTGCTACCCCTCTAACCTATCTCTACCTGTCCCTGCACCTTCCTATCTAATCCCTAACCATCCCTCTCTGTGCTAAAGGGGCCCTTTAATGAGGGAGAAAAATAAGTTTTATACTTACAAACTGTCTCCCGTGGAAATTGGAAAGGCGGGCTCCGGGTTCCATTCTCCCCATCTTGCGCTGTCTCCACATGCTTCGCTTGGGGTCCGCATTCTCCTTGGGATGTGTCAATCCTATTCGAAAATGCCCGCCTCTTGTAATCATGTGATGCCCGGGCCGGAACGTCATATCCAGCCTGGTGCATTGTGGGGATGATCACGTGGTACGCATCTTCTTCAAGATGCACACTGTGCATGTGCCGGAACCCGAGTGTACCACGTGATCATCCACACAATGCACCGGGCCGGATATGATGTTGCGGTCCAGGCATCACATGATCACAGGAGGCGGGCATTTTGAATAAGAGGTGTCACAGCCCAAGGAGAATGCGGACACACTGCGTGGGAGACAGCGAGATGGAGGGGAGAATGGAGCCTGCTTTTCCAGTCTCAAAGTGGAGACAGTTTGTAAGTATAAAACTTTTTTTCTCACTCATTATAGGGCCCCTTTAGCACAGAAAGGGATGGATTAGATAGGAAGGTGCAGGGAAAGGTAGAGATAGGTTAGAGGGCTACCATGACCTGACTTTTCTTTTTAAGCACTCTGTGATGATAGCATTGTAGAATGCTATATACATGTCTTCAATCCACTCTGCAAGACAACAAAAATGCTTTTATTATGTCCCCTCTTCTTGAAATCACCATTTTTCTTCTGTATTTTATGTAGTAAAGCATCCTATATCATCCAGACAGTGTCCTCCATCACACGCCTCCACAGGCACCTTCTCTCTGCCCTACTGAGGGCAGAGCAAAGTATTGTAGTGTGCATGAGTCTGTACTGTTTGGATTTATCACACGTGTCTTACTGTGCTTTGCCCTCAGCAAGACAGAGAGAATTGCACGTGCTCCTGAGCACAATGGAAGACACTGTATGGATGATGATTTGTCATCCATATGAAGCAGCGAAGGAGGATGGTAACCAAAAGCAAACAGGATTCACCATATCAAAACCAAAGATACCCATTACATCAGAATACTCCATAGGTCAGATAATAAAAGCTACTTTTTGGTCTTGCAGAGTGGATTAGGGACATACTGTATGTACAACATTCTACAATGCTATAACAGATGGCTTACAGGTACTGGTCTAAATTTATACAGGAAAAGATTGTTGACAGGTTCCCTTAAATTGTGGTTGTTTCTACTGCTCCTGACTATGATGACAATGAAGTGATCAACGTGTCTATGGCACAAATGTTGTGAAGGCAATTGGAAAAAGCCATGAATATTAGAATCCTGCAGACCAAACCTACTGCTCAGCTACTAAAGTGTGCTCCGGCCATAGCATTTCATTTTATTCAATAGTCGATTGATAGTTCACACTGACACTGATGCACTCTGAGCCTGCAGAACAGCATGAATTCTATGGAACTTGATGGGGACTGCTTATTTACCATCCAAATTATATCTCTCCCTCTCTTCTGGTGTCTTCCCCTTCTCCTTCAAACACTCTATCATCACTCCTCTATTAAAGAAATCTTTTTTGACCCTTCCTGCACAAACAACTACAGACCATTTCCAATCTCCCCTTCATCTCTAAACTCCTGGAGCGCCTGGTCTACTCCCGCCTCACTCATTACTCTCCACTCACTCTCTTCTAGACCCATTACAGTCTGGTTTCTGCCCCCTACATTCTACAGAAACTGCCCTCACCAAAGTGACCAATGACCTTCTGACGGCAAAACGTAATGGTGACCACTCTCTGCTTATCCTTCTTGATCTCTCTGCATCCTTTGACACTGTTGACCACAATCTCCTACTCTCCATGCTGCACTCCATCGGCATCAAGGACACTGCTCTCTCCTGGTTCTCTTCCTATCTTTCTGACCGCTCTTTCAGTGTATCATTTGCTGGCTCCACTTCCTCCCCTCTTCCTCGTACTATTGGAGCCCTCAGGGTTCAGTCCTTGGACCTCTTCTCTTCTCACTCTACACAGCCCCGATTGGACAGACCATCAGCTGATTTGGCTTTCAGTACCATCTTTATGCTGATGACACACAACTATACACTTCTTCCCCTGACCTTACTCCCGCTCTAATAAAGAACACCAATGACTAACCGCAGTTTCCAATATCATGTCCGCTCTCTACCTGAAACTTAATCTTTCCAAAACTGAACTACTTCTGGTCCCACCCTCAACTAACCTCCCTAAATATGACATCTCTCTCTCAGTGTGCGGCACCACAAAGTGCCTAGTCAGCAGGCTTGCTATCTGGGTGTTATGTTTGACTCTGATCTTTCCTTCACCCCATATATACAATCTCTCCCCGCTCTTGCCGCTTGCACCTGAAGAACATCTCCATAATTCGCCCCTTTCTCACCCTGGAAACACAAAAACACTCACTGTGGCCCTGATTCACTCCCGCCTTGACTATTGTAATTCTCTCTTAGTTGTCCTCCCCCGCACTAGACTGTCCCCTCTCCAGTCCATCCTTAATGCAGCAGCCAGGATTACCTATCTAGCTAATCGGTACTCAGACGCTTCTGCTCTATGCCAGTCATTACACTGGCTGCCTATTCACTATAGGATCCATTTCAAACTGCTTGTTCTCACCCACAAAGCTCTTCACAGTGCAGCACCCCCATACATCTCCTCCCTCATCTCTATCACCCCCACCCATTCTCTTCGCTCTGGAAGTGACTTTAGACTCACTTCTGCATTAATCCGAACCTCCCACTCCCGGTTCCAAGACTTCTCCCAAGCCGCACCAATTCTTTGGAATGCTCTATCCCAAGAAATTAGGTTTATCCACAATTTAGATAGTTTTAGTTTATCCATAAAAACACATATTTTTAGGGCAGTCTATCATGATCCCTAGTCAGTCATCTAGACATAGCCTATCCGCTTCGTCTCAAGTGGATCACATATAACGGGTTGTGGCCACTTATTCTGCTCCTATCTGTTCCCCATCTCCTCAAGTTGACTATACTATCATTGTTAGATTGTAAGCTCTTATGAGCAGGGTTGCCATTTTTTGCTCTAATTATTGTATTATGTTATGCTTTGTATTGTATTGTTTTTGGCATTGTATTGTATTTTCTAATTGTTTCTTTTGATTGTTTAAATGTGAACTTTGTATTGTGAAGCGCTGCGGAATATGTTGGCGCTATATAATAAAAAAATATTATTATTATTATTATTATATTGTGTTGTATTTTTTCATCAATTGTTATCTGCCATCCACTTCCAAGGAGATTAGCTAGAGTTCCATAGGTTCTAAGCTTCTTGATTATGCTGTGCACTGTATACAAAGGAACATCAAGATCTCTGGAAATGGACTTGAAACCTTGAGATTGTTGATATTTTTTTCAACAATTTTGAATCTCAGACAGTTCTTTTCGCTTCTTTTTGTACTCCAGACTAAATGCAAAGATTGAGTGAACGTCTCCCTTTTTTATCTAGTTTTAGGTGTCATTTTCGTATTGCCCTCACCTGTTATTTGTTGCCAAAGGTGAGTTTGAATGAGCATCACATGCTTGAAAAAAACTTGTTCACCCCCAATTTTGGAAAGGTTCCAACAATTTTGTTAATCCCATTTATGGAGTTTTGTTTGAAATTATGGCCAGGGTCACATTTGCGTTTTGACCCTGGCCTGACGGAATTCATTTTTCGAAACAATTTCGAAGGTACTAACATTTTTGGCCACGAATGTATATAAGTACAAAATAGAACAACTGGCCATGCATTAAACATTTGTGAAGAAATATACAAATGTGGTGAATGTTTATATTCCAAAATATTTCATTAAAAGTAAGAACATTTATATTTTCTCAAGCTGTATAAAAGTCTAAGAAAATTTTCAATGTGTGATTGTCTTTGTTTTTTTGCAATTATATTTTATTCAGGTTATACTAATATTGTGCAAAGTGGCATGAAACCCAGTTCCAAGTTCTATAAAAAGAAAAAAAATCACATATACATTTTCTATTTAATAGATCTGTAGATAAGCTTTTATAATGATTTACTGTTCACAACAAAACATCTCGCTATAGTTTAATATACAGTACTTTGTCTTCTCATTAATTTCAATTGAACTAGGATTGGAAGAATATAGTGAACAAACAAAGGCAATAAGCTAATTAAGACCCATTGTGTAGCTTTATGAAAATATTAATGAAATTTGATTTATAGTACATGAAACTCAATATATGAAATGCTAGATGATTAATAAATTCTTCATACCAACAGAATATTACTATGCAAGCAAAGTAACCATGAATACACATTATCTGAATGTATCTCTGTTAGGATTCATTGCTAATATTAATGTTTCCACTCCAAGCTGCTGATGAAAGTGCATTCATTTGATTAGTCTGTAAAGGCATGAGAAGATAATGGAAAAGAAAAAGGTAAATGCAGAGATGCAGTCAAGCCATGGACCTAAAGTCATGTCCCATCTACTGATGTAATTGAAAGTTCAACATACAGATTACCTTTTTATGCTAAATGTGATGCAATTGCAATTGCACTAAATTATAAAGCCACACATATTTTTGTACAATGTGAATCTGTGGAAAAATCTAGAAAAAAAATACATATGTAAGGCCCCTTTAACATCAGCGTTTTTCGCTGATTGCTATAGATCCGGCAGAGTTACCGCATCTGCCGCCTAACGGTTGCGCCTGCAGCAAGCCCCATTCATTGTCTATGGGGTTTGCGGCAGGTGTGGCAAGTGCGGTATTGCCATGACCGAGGACTTGTGGCAGTTGCGGCCATTAAAAAAAACGCTGCTGACAGCGTTTTGTTCGCGACCACAACTGCCACTAGTACCGGATAGTGACAATACCGCACTTGCCGCAAGACCCCATAGACCATGTATGGGACTTGCCGCAAGTGTGCCGCAAGTGCGACCATTATGGTACCTTTACACGCCGCCACAGGTAGCAACAGGTAGGCACCGCACGTGCACGTTTTCAACGGTTGCTAACGGTACCTGATGCTGCAAATACACGCCGCCACAAGGTGCTTCACAGAAGGTATTTTCATTCCCCAGAAGTGCCAATGGGTGCCGCAGGTTACCTTCTGTGGAGCACCTTCCCTAATTTACACGCCGCTACAACAAGGGAATCTGGGCATACATATTGTGCGCCGTAACTACATAGGCGTGACAGAGTAGTGTATTACGCGACGCTCGTACGGTGATTGGACAATGCAATAACATCATGATTGGCCAGCCAGCGCAGGAAGGCTGGCTAATACATGACGCTATAGCAAATGTGCATTGTGACTGGTCAGCTCATTAAATATGCCGCCCTGTGCAGGGACAGCCAATGGGTACACAGTAGTCTCCACCAATGATAGCTGATGGGGCGTGATATACATGACGCTCTAGCATGCCCCAGGTAACTCAAATACCGTGCCTGTGCCCTGATTACACACCGCCACCATAGGGGTTATACCTGCTTGTTTTTCAGCACGGCTGAAAGACAGTTATGCAAAGAGACAGCAAGGTACAACCTGAATTACACGCTGCCCCTTTTTTTTTTAAGGTAAAAGGTACAATTGTCTCCGACACCTGCCGGTTTCTACCTCTCGGTAGCGGCGTGTAAAGGTACCATTAGGTGGCAGATGTGGCAGATGCAGTAAATCTTCCAGATCTGCCGCAATCAGCGAAAAACACTGATGTGAAAGGGGATTACGTAACTGATAAAATCTTATAATAAGTGAAATGAAAATCTATTGAAATTTGATGGAGCATCTCCACTTGTATTTGGCCGGCAAATTCAATTCACAATACGTTTATTTGCTGCAAATCAAACGTGGAGCATTATACTTTAATATCTATAAACACCAAGGAATAGTAAGCAGGTGAAAAAAATGTTTAAAAATTATACTAACCGGTGCAGCCCCTCACTACTTTAGTCTAGTCTTCAGGTGCCCACTTCGGTCTGGTTTGATGCATCCCTGTATATTAGCCACTCTGCACTTTACTGGTTTTCAAAACGTCATGATCTCAGTCTGCAACAACATGACATGCATTGACCAAATATCTGTGACATCCATATCAAGTGCCCGCCAACTCATTTACTGCTTCGGTCACCAGGTGGGTTTGTGGGGCCATAACGGGATATTCGTGTATGATTACAGAGACTTGTAGGGACCAGGGCTGGCGTTGGGGGGGGGGGGGAACTGGGCAGTTGCCCAGGGCCCCCACTCTCTTAGGGGCCCCCTAAGGAGCTGAACTGAAAATAGCAATAAAACAGTAAAAAAAATAAAAAAAATACACATATTTGGTATCGCTGCATTCATAAGAATCTATGCTATCAATATATGAAGTAAATTAATCCAATTGGTAAATGGCGTAACGGGAAAAAAAATAAAAACGCCAGAATTATGTTTTTTTTTGGGCCACCATGTTGTTACAATACAATGCAATAAAAGGCGATCAAAATGTTGTATCTGGCACAAAATGATATCAGTAAAAATGTCAACTCAGGGCACATAAAGTAAGTCCTCACATAGCCCTGTGTCTTCAAAAATTATAACATCATGGGTCTCGGAAAAGGCAAATAAAGCAATTTTTTTTCTATATACAAATTTCAGTTTTTTTATTATTGAAATAAAAAAATGTTCAGTATCCTCTTATTCTGACCCAGATAATCAACTTATGAAGTCACTTTTACCATATAGTTACCATGATAAATAAAAAACTAAAAAAAATTATGGAATTGCAGTTTTATTTGCGATTTCAAAGCACTTGGAATTTCTTTCTCATTCTCCAGTACATTTTGTGGTAGAGTGAATGATGTAATTCAATAGCACAACTCATCCCACAAAAAAATAAGCCCTCCCTCATATGACTATGTGGGAGGAAAAATAAAAAGTTCTAGCTCTTGGAAGAGGTGGGGAAAAAAACAAAAACCAAAAATCACTCAGTGGTAAAAGTTATAAAATCCTTATAATTGCCATATGATAGCAGTAGGAGTGCCCCCGCAGGCTTCAGTCTTCATATCTTCATGATGGCTGTAATTAGAGTTTGGGGACCTCCTTAATTCCTACATTTGTAGCCAGTTATCAAGCAGAACTGTCAAGGCATTAAAGTGGATGTCCAGGATTAATAAAACTTTACTACATTCACTCAAAAACAGCGCCACCCGTGTGTACAGGTGACATGTGGTATTACAGCATAGGCCCATTCCCTTCAATTAAGCTGAGCTGCAATATCACATACAACCTGTACACAGGGGTGGTGCTTTTTTTTAAAGAAATCAGTCATGTTTACAGAATTCTGGACAACCCCTTTAAGGTCAATATTTCCACTAGTGACCCCAGAATAAAACAAGACCACAGGATGGGACTTAAATCAAATGTATTTTTTTAGTTAAAGATTACATTTAAGTAGATGATCCTATGGAAACATTCTCCTTACTGAATCTCCAGTTTGTAAATCCTATTTCATTAAACACTTGTAGGTAATTTTTAATCAATATAAGGAGTCCTGTGTTCACAAACCCCATCTCTTGGTGAGAGGATAAGTGATTAGAAAGAGCGACTTTCACTGGAGAAGCCGTGCTGTATGACACAGACAATGATGGGAATGGATGTGTGTGTCTGTGTGACGCGCACCCAGGGCTCGGTTACTCGGCTCTCAGGTAGCTTCGGGGTCTGGGATGTCACGGGTGGCTTGCCCGAGGCCATGGCCCTGGGGGTCAACTAAATAGAGGGGTTTATTTACAGGGATTATGTACAAAGTTGTCTTCGTGACGCCACCTGCTGAGTCTGGTGATGCTCACCAGCGCCGCCACAGTCCTCCGGTGGTCGATGGTATTTCGGCTTAGATGGATTAGTCCCCGCAGGCGGGAGTGGACCGCCGGGGCAGCAATGCTGTAAGAAAACAGTTTGCAGCAGAGTCGGAACTTCACTTCACCCGGTAGCTTAACTGAGAACTTTGCCAAAGTCGAACTGAATGACTTGAATATTATAAATCACACACATTCACCAGTCTGAATTCGGTGCTTGTACATGTAACCCAAATGTCTGAGTGTGACGGTGCAATATGTGAGCATTTAGGGCCCACTTTAACCTTTTCCCCAGGGCCCCACTTTGCCTAAAACTGGCCCTGGTGGGGACTTCTAGGCAAGAAGCTTGAGTGTTAACTTTTGTCTCTGATTAGTGTGAACTCCCTTCTGTTTTCCCTGTATGGGGTAACTAAAATTTTTATCTTCGAAGCAGAGATGAGCGAACTTTCTTCGAACATGTTCGTCAATTTCAAATTTGGTCCAAACATTGCAGATTTGTTTTGTGATCGGAAACCCAAGCAATTTACTATAAAAATTGGTGAACGCAGCTATATTCAACATTTTAAAAAGTCCCTAAAACTTTCCCTGAATCTTTAGGGCCAAATCACTCACTGGAAGAGCAGATGGCCAGGATTGAAACCTAACCTTATAGTTAGGAGTACTTCCAGACATTAGGTCTATCGTTTTCTTGAAACCTGTAGAACCTAATGGAGCTTTATAAAAATATTTTTAAACTTCCTTGAGTTTGCAGGTGTTAGAACACCTGCAGGGTGTGAATTTTTGGAATAGTGCCAGATATAGCAGCAGCTGGAAAGTCGTGGAACCTTACAATATCCTTTAAACATCCATTTATGATGTGTTGCAGGGAGGAGTTCAAATTGGATCTAGTGTTCCTCTGCATTTTCTGGTGGAAGGATTCAATGATATCCTGAACCGTAATAATAGGTGACAGTGGGGGAATCATTCGATATTGTTCCTTCTGCCATATGCGCAGGAACGCTCTAGTTATGTCATTTGATGGAAAGTGAGGTTCGCCATGGAAATCTAGCAATAAAGCTCGGGACCTCAATGATGCTTGCATTAAGTGGTCCTCAATAGGTATCCATAATTAATTTGCAGGACCTCTGATCCAGTCTACACTGTGTTCCAAATTATTATGCAAATGTTCTTTTTTCTCTGATTTTCCTAAATTATTGGTGCAAATGACAGTCATGGTAATAAAAGTCATCACCCGTTAGATTATACATCAAATTTTATTCAAGAAACCTCCCAATGATAACAGTATTATCTTCAAAATTTTAAAAAACTCTATATGCACTGTTCCAAATTATTAAGCACAGTAGAGTTTCTAAACATTTGATATGTTTGAAAGAACTGAAAATGCTCATTTGTTGAATTTGCAGCATTAGCAGGTCACATTCACTGAAATAAAAAGCTATTTAACTCCAAAACATCCTAACAGGCCAAGTTACATGTTAAGGAACCCTTCTTTGATATCACCTTCACAAATCTTGCATACATTGTACTTGTGAGTTTCTGGAGAGTTTCTGCTTGTATTTCTTTGCATGATGTCAGAATAGCCTCCCAGAGCCGCTGTTTTGATGTGAACTGCCTCCCACGCTCATATATCTTTTGCTTGATTATACTTCAAAGGTTCTCTATAGAGTTGAGGTCAGGTGAAGATGTGGCCACACCATGAGTTTATCTCCTTTTATGCCCATAGCAGCCAATGACACAGAGGTATTCTTTGAAGCATGAGATGGGGCATTGACATGCATGAGGATGATTTTGCTCCTAAAGGCACGTTTTTGCTTTTTGTACCATGGAAGAAAGTTCTCAGTCGGAAACTCTATATACTTGCAGAGGTCATTTTCACACCTTCAGGAACCTTAAAGGCGTCTACCAGCTGTTTCCCAATGATTCAGGCACAAAACATGACTCCTCCACCTCCTTGCTGACGTCGCAGACTTGTTGGGACATGGTGGCATTCACCAACCATTCACTATTCTATTCATCTGGACCATCCTGGTTTGCTCGGCACTCATCAGTGAACAAGACTTTTTGAAAATTAGTCTTCATGTATGTCTGGACCCACTCCAACCGTTTCTGCTTCTGAGCACTGTTTAGGGGTGGCCGAATAGTATGTTTATGTACCACAGCAAGCCTTTGAAGGATCCTACACCTTGAGGTTCGAGGGACTCCAGAGGCACCAGCAGCTTCAAATATCTGTTTGTTGGTTTGTAAGGCCTTTTTAGAAGCTGCTCTCTTAATCCGATGAACTTGCCTGGCAGAAACCTTCCTCATTCTGTCTTTATCTGCACAAACACATCTGTTCTCAGAATCAGCCTCAAATCTCTTCACAGTACGATGATCACGCTTAAGTATTCGTGCAATATCAAATGTTTTCATCCCTTGTCCAAGGCATTGCACTATTTATTGCTTTTCGGCAGCAGAGAGATCCTTTTTCTTTCCTATGTTACTTGAAAACTGTGGCCTGCGTAATATTGTGGAACACCCAGTTTTCCTTTTTTTGGGCTCAGCTGCCAAACAAATTATCACAGGTATCTGAGATTGATTTCAGTGAGCCAAAGAACCCTGAGACACAATATCATCAATGCGTTTTATTAAAAAAATAGAACCCTACGACACTTAAAACCAATTTCATAATAATTTGGAACACAGTGTAGTATCTTAGTGAGCATGGCAGATTTATAATATTTAAAAATGTGTGGGGCGCCCATACCTCCATTAGATCACAGTAATATTAGTGTTGAGGAACTGATCTGTGGCTTCCTGTTGTTCCAAATAAAGTAAAAAAAAAAAAGAATGGATTTTAGAGAGAATACGGTCAGGGATGTGTATAAGTAATATTTGGAATAAATAAAGAAATTTGGGAAGGACTATACTTTTCAATACATTTTTGCTTCCAATCCAAGAAAGGAAAGGAACCCGCCAGAAAAATACAGTTGCAGTGGCTTTATCTAGTGTGGAAAGTACATTAAGGTCAAGAAGGTCTTTAGTCGATCATCTAAGTATGTAATATCTTTAGTCGATCATCTCAGTATGTAATATATTTAAGTGGCCATTTAAATGGATATTTAAGTTTAAGGTTAGCTATCACGGATTTGGAAATATTTATGCTAAGGGCCTCTGATTTTGATGGGTTAATCTTATAATTAGAGAGGTGATTATATTTCGCCAGAATTTGCATGAGGGCAGGCATACCCTTATTCGGATCTGAGAGAATCACCAGCAGATCGTCTGCAAAAGCTGCTGATTAATAATGAACCTTCCAAATCTGAACCCCTTTAATCTCTGAATTTAGCTGAATACTACGAAGGAGAGGCTCCATAATGAGTATAAAGAGAAGAGGTGACAGGGGGCATCCCTGTCATGTTCTATTATGTAAAGGGATCTAATATGCAACCTCGCAGAGGGAGAGAGATACATCTTAAAGATCACCTCAACTAGGGACACTGGAAATCAAAAGGCGATTAGAGTATGATGTAAGAATGCCCAGTCCACCCTGTCAAAGGCCTTCTCAGCATACCATACAGTTAGACTAAGTATTTCTTGACGGTGCACTGCTATCCTTTACAGAAATGCAGCAATTTGAACCCCTGTCTACTATCTCATTTTAACAATACTATAGACTAAAAGAATACATTTATAAACATATAAAACATCTTGACTTACTACACCCTTTTACTCCTTTTGAACAACTCAATGCACAAACTCAAAACCCCAGGAAGGTTTTATCAAAATTATAAAAATACATAGTCTTTGAAAACACTGACGTCAAGACAGCTTACTTAGGCCCATAGGAACGAGATTTGAGTATCCGCTTTACAGATGAACAAGCCACGCAGATATACCGCAGGTCTCATGGACCTTCGCCTTGTGTGAAGATTCAGGAGAACTCTTATAAAGTGGTGTCCTGCTGGTATCGTACTCCGTTACAATTACAAAGGTGGCAGCCATCTGCGTCTGGTCAGTGCTGTCGATGTGACTTGATGTCAGGGCCCTACCTCCACATTTGGTGGTCCTGCCCTAAAATACAACTGTATTGGGAGATTACCCCTCACTCTCTCCCCCCAAGTCTGCAAAATGACTGTTTTTTCCTGTATGTGGATACAATAAACAGAAGATTTCAGCCACGGTGAGTGCCGCATATATTTTTTCTTCCCTATTTGATCACCAATATTGTCAGAGGTTTTTGATCATGAAATAAATTTAACACCACAAATCGCCTACTCAATCTCCCATTATGGCCTAAAGAAACTTTATTATCCAGACTAGCGAGCAACATTTTGGCCGCAGGCAAAGTGCTACTCCCCGCCCACTGGAACACCACCCTAATTCCCTCTAAAGCTCAAATTCTTAGATAAATTGACTCGCTCTATCATACATTTAGCTCTTATCCCCTCTTTCCCTCTTTGAAAAAACATGGTCACCATGGTTGTTCTACCGATCTACCTCTGAGTTTAATTTGGCTCTCTCGACCCTGTAGGTGACTACAGTTGTGGCCAAAAGTATTGACACCCCTGCAATTCTGTCAGATAATACTCAGTTTCTTCCTGAAAATGATTGAAATCACAAATTCTTTGGTATTATTATCTTCATTTAATTTGTCTTCAATGAAAAACACAAAAATAATTGTCCTAAAGCCAAATTGGATCTAATTCCACACCAAACATAATAAAGGAGGTGGACAAAAGTAGTGGCACTGTTAGAAAAATCATGTGATGCTTCTCTAATTTGGGTAATTAACAGCACCTGTAACTTACATGTGGCACCTAACAGGTGTTGGCAATAACTAAATCACACTTGCAGCCAGTTGACATGGATTAAACTTGACTCAACCTCTGTCCTGTGTCCTTGTGTGTTCCACACTGAGCATGAAGAAAAGAAAGAAGACTAAAGACCTGTCTGAGGACTTGAGAAACCAAATTGTGCGGAAGCATGAGCAATCTCAAGGCTACAAGTCCATCTCCAAAGACCTGAATGTTCCTGCGTCTACTGTACGCAGTGTCATCAAGAAGTTTAAAACCCATGGCACTGTGGCTAACCTCCCTAGATGTGGACAGAAAAGAAAAATTGACGAGAGATTTCAACGCAAGATTGTTGGTTCCCTGATGTTTTGGGGTTGCTTTGCTGCCTCTGGCACTGGACTGCTTGACCGTGTGCATGGCATTATGAAGTCTGAAGACTACCAACAAATTTTGCAGCATAATGTAGGGCCCAGTTTGAGAAAGCTGGGTCTCCCTCAGAGGTCATGGGTCTTCCAGCAGGACAATGACCCAAAACACACTTCAAAAAGCACTAGAAAATGGTTTGAGAGAAAGCACTGGAGACTTCTAAGGTGGCCAGCAATGATTCCAGACCTGAATCCCATAGAACACCTGTGGAGAGATTTAAAAATGGCAGTTTGGAGAAGTCACCCTTCAAATATCAGGGACCTGGAGCAGTTTGCCAAAGAAGAATGGTCTAAAATTCCAGCAGAGCATTGTAAGAAACTCATTGATGGTTACCGGAAGCGGTTGATCGCAGTTATTTTGGCTAAAGGTTGTGCAACCAAGTATTAGGCTGAGGGTGCCAATACTTTTGTCTGGCCCATTTTTGGAGTTTTGTGTGAAATGATCAATGTTTTGCCTTTTGCTTCATTCTCTTTTGTGTTTTTTCATTGAAGACAAATTAAATGAAGATAATAATACCAAAGAATTTGTGATTGCAATCATTTTCAGGAAGAAACTGAGTATTATCTGACAGAATTGCAGGGGTGTCAATACTTTTGGGCACAACTGTATATCTCGCAGACTGGACTGAACCAACTTCCAGATTTAAAAATTCTCATCCATTTGTATGTGAAATCATAACTAATGGCACTGTGCTAATCCTCCCATGGAGCAATTACCTTTCTCTTTCCACTTGTCTTTTGGCATCTCCTCCTTCTCTCTCTCTTATAACTCTCTTCCACTTTTATCTTTCTCTCCTTACACTTAAGCAGAGCTAAAATACCCTAGACCTCAAAGGCATGTTTTCTCTTCTTTTCCCTGACATAATGCCCTTCCTGTAATATGATTGGGTTCCCCATTACTACAGCTTCCAAGTTGTTCTTGTTATTTATTTAGGACATACGGGACCCATACTTATCCTATTGATATTACAGACTACTCAAGATCCATGGATGAGACTGCTCTGCTTTTCTTAGAGTTTGTATATCGTTTTTTAAAGTTTCAATTTATTAAAATTTCATTAAAAGAAAAGAAGAAACATCCATTTATGAGAGCTTTGTATTTTTTTTAATATTATATTTTTATTTATTTATTTTATTATTATTTATTAATTAACTAAATACACCAACAGCATCTGGTTCCCAAACCCTAAGATTTGCCTTCTATTTGTAAGGTAAGTAAGTAGTTTAAAAATCTGAGAAAAAAAACCTAATATATTTTGTGTAAAAGGGGCAAATTCCTGAAATGTTTGAAATGATTTAAAGGCCTGAGCTTGAATCTTATCAGTTATGCCTTGCACCTTCCCAAGTTGCATCTTAAACCCTTCAGCTGCTATAATAAACGACAGGAACAATATTTCTTGCGCAGAAAGAGTAAATTTCTTCAATCCAGCAAAAAGCTTTCTCTAAGCTCTTCTAAAATAAAACGGACATCTTCATAGAGTGAATCCAAATCAGGCAAAGAAAAACTAGAATATTGTCAAGATATATCACAATAAACCTTCCAATATGATCAGAAAAATATAATTCATAAAGGTTTGAAAAACTGCTGGTACATTGGATAACCCAAAGACATAACAAGATTTTCAAATAGACCCTCAGACTTTAAAAATGCTGTCTTCCTCTCCTCACTAGTGATCAGCAAGTGTGCTTGTACTAGTCTTTACTCGAATCGAACATATAGTTTCTCAGGCTTAATTTGTGTACCAAGCATTTTTAAACTTGAGTGTACCAGAACATCCCAATGCTCAAGAAGTTGCCAGCACACTTGCTCATCACTACTGATAATCCTTCCGGATGCTTATCAAATTTTACATCCCATTAAGATCAAGTTTAGAACACTGTTTAACTCTGATGAGCTGATTATAAAGGTCAGAGATAACTGGAAATGGGTAAAAAACAAAAATATTTCTAGCCATAATTTTGTTTAATTCACGGAAATTGAGGCAAGGACAGAAAACCCCATCTTTCTTTTTAAGAAAGAAGAACCCAGCAGCTACAGGCGATAAGGAAGGACAAATATGACCTTTTCTAAACCTCCATTTTCATATTCCTTAATGCTGTCCATCCAAGATCCAATAAATTATACAGGCGAGCTTTAAGTCAAGATTGATAACACAATCATAAGCATTATGGGGAGGTAATATCCCCGCCTCTTTTTTGGAGAACACATCTCCAAAGTTCTTTAGGTGCCTCTGCACACCCTCAAGACTAGTAGAGAAAATCTGTACAGAACTATGATATCTCTTATGACAATTGGGGCTCCCTTATTATTATGCCTATGACACCAATCAATGACCGGATTATGAATATGCAGCCATGTAATTCCCAATATCAGGCCCACAGGTAAGTTATTTAAAACATTCCAGGATTTTAACTCAGAGTGAACTTTTCCCACTCCAAGTGTAAATTCCACCATAACCAGCTTGACAAAGTTTTGGAGTAATGGCATACTGTCAATGGCAAAAATTTGAATAGGTCCTTCCAACCTATCTGTCTCTAATCATAGTCTCCAAACTAGTCTTGAGTCGATGAAATTGGCTGTAAGCACACAGTCAATAAAAGCGAATGCAGGTAATGGCTAATTTTGGGAAAGTACCTCCACCTTCAATAGTACTTTATCTGTATAGTAGAACAGTACCAGGAAGTTAGGTGACCTCCTCAACAATCACTCAGACTTGGGCATTGCTGAATGACTTATCTGCTTGTGGGCGTGCTGAGCAGTCCATAAGGAAATTTACAGTGAGACAAAAATAAAGGCAGAGTCTGAACTTACGCCAACATCTCTTCTTCACAGCTCTAGAGCTGGCTGCTCTTACCTCCAATGGTTCTACCTCAGGTAAGTGGACAGACTTGAGAAGAATGATTTAAACCCTCTGCCGTTCATTACATCTCTTCTGAATTTTTTTATCCAGTCAAATGACCAGAGTTATGGCCTCTTCCAAAGAACAGGGCAATCTAGGACAGGCTAGGGTCACACATAGCAATCCGTTTTTGGAAGTGCTTTTCATGACCAATCCATTTTTCCTAGGATGCATTTTGTGTCTCCTGTATCCCTGGACATTTTTTGGACTTAGTCATTTTTTCTTAAAAACGGATATGCATTAACGCATGCGTTTCCCATTGGGACCCCATGTTAAAAAAAAAAGCATGTATTTTTAAACGGCACCCAAAAACGTTCCTAACAACGTTTTTGGGTAATAAATGCTCCTAGCAATGTTTTTGGGTGCAGAAAAAAATGGATAGGGTGTTTATTACATATAGTTCGTTTTTCCATCAGTTTTTGGACTTAGAAAGAAAAATGCAAAACTGATGCCAAAAATGGTCCAAGGGCTTATGTGTGACCCTAGCCACAATCAGACGGCATAGAGACAGTGAAATAAGTGGTAAACATTCACGATGAGAAAAAAGAACAGCAAACATTCTATTGTGAGCAGATCTCATAAGACTTGGTTTAACATGACATGTAAAGAGACATATTTATACACATATTCATTTCCAAAAGGACAAAGGAATAGCGAAACTGTTAAAGTGTTTACATTTTAAGTAATCAAGAAAAGGCTTAATGTGTTGAGTAATAATGGTTGCTTGATGATGACTACTGTACATTAGCAAGAATGCAAAGACAATGATGAGAAAAAGAACAGCAAACATTCTATTGTGAGCAGATCTTTAGAGAAGATAAACTAAATCCTATTACAGTATTTAAAATTCATTATTTCATTTAGCAGCAGGAAAACATTGAATAAGAACAGATAAGATGGGTGTTGGCGGCAGCAGGTGTGTCAGTGCAGCACTAGTGCTGAAATCACTGCTATGAGGAAGTTGACTGATGATGACAGAGGCAGAGCAGCTCATACGGTACCTTAATAGCACAACATGCAGTGATTTTAGCCCAAGTAAGTCGCTAACACACATGCCACTGTTGCCATCCAGCTACTCCGTTAGTATTTTATTTAATAGCAGACAGATGATCTCTCCAGCAGCTGCAGGAAGCTGGCTGCTGGAGGGAAACCATGTGTGCTGGCTATTTAACAAAATGAATATTCACTGCTCCCACACTGATGATGATGTGTGTGAGAGCAGTGAATATCCCGGAAGCTGGCGATGTGTGCAGTGCAGAGCATGACTGCAATGTTATGCCCTATGCACATACAGTGCTGTGCAAATTAATTGGGAGAAAGCATTTTTTTAAGTAAAATCGTAAGTTGGTTACCAGTCAGTGATTCAAACTAGTTTTAACTGCTTTGAACAGGTGTGAGTGTACAACCTTGAGTAACAAAATGTGGTTTGACTGGTTTTAGCCAGAAAATATCAGCTAACTGCCCCCTCAGCTTCAGTTGAGAGCTTGTTTCTGTGAGGAGTAGTTTAGTGTACTTTTTCTCTCAGTGTGATTTGTGCCTGTAAAAATGAATGTTACTCCACTGAAGAGGTTTAGAATTATTACTCTTAATGAACATACAAGTCTGACTGTAAGAGAAATCGCTTCTACCGTTGGTATTGGAAAATCTAACCGTTTTAAGAATAATTCACACACACAATGAAACTGGATCGTTTCCTCCAAAATGAAAAGGGAGATATGGAAGAAAAAGGAAAACGACACCAAGAACTGATAAAACACTTATCAGAAATAGAAAAATGAATGCAATAAAAACTTGCTTTTTCCTAATTAATTTGCACAGCACTGCATATTCTGGTCGCCTGCAGGCACGAAAAAAAGAGGAAGTTGCACTGTGGGGTACCAAAGGATGATGAGAATAATAAAATTTATTTATGTGTGCGCTATGATGGGGGTGGTCCTATTCCAGGTGCACACCTCAGGTGCACACCTCAGCTGTGCTCAAGTGTCAAGTGGTTACATAAGCTGCCTAGTGGGGTGGTATATTCACCTATGGTGCATCCTTACACATGTTTGGATGATGCTCTTATATCGCCAGTATTGCCCTGATCCATATTCAGTTCAAGTATATTATGTCAACCAATTTTTTACCACTGCTATAATGTCCCAAACTGCTCAAATACAATCTCTCTTATAGGCAGGAAACGCTTTGTACACTACCTTGTTCTCTTGCTAGACTATGCGCTCCTCAGAATACCGCCATGTGTAATGGAGCTGTGCTACTACCGAAGTGCACGTCCGCCGGCCACGGCGTGCACCCCTGGCACTGCTCCATTACACATGGAGGTATACTGACTTTATTTAGACAATGTGATTTTCTGGATTTTATTTTTGATATTCTATCTCTCACTGTTAAAATGAACCTAACCTTAAAATTATAGACTGTTCATATATTTGTCAGTGGGCAAACATACAAAATCAGCAAGGGATCAAATACTTATTTCCTTCACTGTATACCTGGATGGGAGATCATATATACCCACTAGTACTAACTCATTATTGCACTTTGATAGTGCCCACCCATACCATACTAAAAAAGGTTTACCATACAGTCAGTTCCTAAGAGTTCAGAGGATGAATAATGATCCTACTATCAGAGAAGCACAATTCTCTAATTTAGAAGAGAGGTTATAAGAAGAGGTTACCCCAAAAAGATTCTACAGGAGGCCCGCTTGAGAGCAAACGAAAAAACCCCTCAGCTTGAGAGGCAGAAATTAACGTTGAAAAAACAAGATGATGTTTGTAAGAGATTTACGTTTGCGTTCAAGTTTGGCCCCATGTACAATGTTATTGCAGGTGCAATTAGAAAATGTTGGCCCATCATAACTAAAGATAAAGACCTTAGTTCAAAAAATATAGGCCCACCTTTAATAACGTACAGAAGGAGCAATAATTTGGCAGACCTTTTGGTCAGGAATCGAATGGATCCAAAAAAGAATGTAACATGGCTCGATAAATCTCGCCCAAAAGGGAATTATCGCTGTAGGAATTGCAATTTTTGCAAGTTCCATAGAACTGATAATCCTATCAAAATCGGAGGAAAGGAACATTTGGTAAGAACTTATATTAGTTGTAAGACTAAGTGGGTAGTCTATGTGGTTTGGTGCACATGCAACAGATTTTACATAGGTAAGACCATTAGGGAACTGTACGTTCGTTTCAGAGAACACCAAAATTCAATTAGAACAGGGGTAGGTTGCCCCAGGCTCATCCAACATGTACGGGATTCACATAATGGCAATGCAGACGTATTACGTTTCGCAGGTATAGAACAAGTAGTAGCTTCCCCTTTAGGAGGAGATCTACACAAAGAATTGTTACAGTTGGAAAGCAGGTGGATCAATGATACTGGAGCATGCGAAGCTTTGGGATTAAATGAAAGGAATTATTTCTCCCCTTTTCTGTGAGATATGAATATGTTTTTGTCGTGCCTTTTGCCATAACCCTGATAGGTGAGTGCTCTACCTTAGATGTGAGGTTTATATATTCGTTAGTCTATATATGACCGTACTATTATGAATTATTAGTATTAAGTACGTCTAGTTCGAATAATGTCTGTGGGTTTCCATATAACATAATTTGAGTTAATAATATACTTGTTGGTCTCTTTATAGTGCCTCTCCTATATATCCTCCACTCTCTCTCTTTCTTTTTGAGTTTTCCTTTTCATCCTATATTTCTTCCTACATTTTTTGACTAAAAATTTACTGAATTCATAAATATGCAATCTATTATATAATCACGAATGGGTTTTTTGCCCCTTTTGAGACCGCTCTCGCTGCGAGTCAGCGTGGTCATGTGGATACGAACGAAGCATTGGCCGCGCAGCTCTAAGGCGACTCGCTATGCCCGCGCAGCGGGCATGGCGAGTCGCCTTAGCAGCGCGAAGCATTGGCCGCGAAGCGGCCATTGCGAGTAGGAGACTCGCTCTGCTAGAATCCCGATGCATTGTGCATCGGGCACCCATCTAGTATAAATATATTTGAGAGAAAAAGTATGTATTTGAAGCAATATAATAATGTATAATTATACCTGTATATGTAATATCAGTATCTATTTACCATTGAGCCTTGCCGGGAATGATCCTCCTTTTTTCAGGACGATTCCTATTCCATATAGTTCTATGTAAATTTAATATCTAAATGTAGAATAATGTTATTCTGAAGGTCTCAAGCATGCACATATGATTGTATGATATGTAAAATTTGTTTTTAAGTTTTATTTCACATATTGAGCACTGTAATTTTACTGTGTGCTGGCGTGGGCGGTCCCACCCGGGGCTTTATCACCTCGAATGTGATGTCAGACGCCAGACTAGTTTGGTCCGTAGAAGCAGCGAGTCTCGCTGCGAAACGGGGAACCGTCACCGAGTCTCAGCACTTCCCTCCCCTCCCTGCGTTTGAAATCGCATGCTAAATCGCATGGAATAAAGCGTTGAAGAGTCTACCTATGGTGAGTGCCGTGTTTTCTATCCGATTACTGTATGAGATCATATATACAGTACCTGGATGGGAGACATACAACTGCATGGGGGATCATATAACAGGATGGAAGATTATTACCAGGTTGGGGAAAATATACCAGTATGGAGAACATGTATACCTGGAAAGGGGCAAGGGTGGGGAATATTAGTACAGAATTTGGGGACATAACCATCAGCAGAAGATAGCATCCTTTAAAACAGTGGGTCATAAACACATAATTTGCTTGTAATTTGTTTCCTATTTTTCTCCTCTAAAACCTGAGTGCATCTTACAGTCCAAAAAATTGTACTTCATGTTAGTGATATATATATATAAATATATATATATATATATATATATATATATATATATAGTGCACATACACTAGAGCACAGAGGCTGCACACTGTGCTATTAAGGTACTGTATGTACTGCTCTGCCATAGTCACCATTCATCTTCCTCACAACAGTGATTTCAGCATGATTGCTGCACTGACACATCTACTGCCATTGGCACCCTGCTCCTCCATTCCTATTTTCTTTAACAGCAAGCACACAATATCCCCAACAGCTGCAGAAAGAAGTCAAATAGGGGGCAACCATGTTTACCTGCTGGTTCAAGAAAATGACTATTCACTGCTCCAATACTCAGGATGATGTGCATGAGAGCAGTGAATATCCTAGCAGCTAGCAGTATGTGGAGCACAGTCCATGACATCACTGTCATGCGCGGTGTGTTTACTTGCTGGTTGGCTGCCTGCATGAGAATAGAACATCATGCTCTGAGTGAGTGATGGACTGTAAGTATAATTATTTTTTTAAGTGCACGCAAATGGGGGCCATATTCCATGTTGAATATGTGACCTTCCTAAGACAAAAAGTTGAGCTGATTACATACACATGGTCAACATTTAAAAACATCTTCAAGACAGGTAAAAACAATGAGTGTCCCCTCACAAGGTAGGAATTAAATCACAATACAAAGAGGCAATATAATTACATTATATACATCAACAATGGGAATACAAAATACAGTCTGGCTAGATTTTAAGAACTTAACCCATGAGTGGCATATTCCAAATTGCAACAAAATCCCATACTGTCTGGGTTACATAAGAAATCATCATATGTTCTACATTGAAGGAGTCCATTTCGTCACAACCCATGGTAACTCTATAGGAGCTGCAGAGATCCGTAGCTCAGGTGAGAGAATTTGTCACCAGAACAGCTATGCTTTTAGTCTTATACTCTAGATAACTGGCCGATAAAGAAGAGTAGCAAGAAAAAAGCCATTTTTGAAAATAGCACAGCTAGCATTTGGCAGAAGGTTTCTTGGCCAGATAAGACCAAAATAGAGTTTTTTATGAACATTATGAGGGACAGAAAACTAACACTGCACATCATTTTAAAAATCTCATCATGATCCTGTGGGGTTGCTTTTCTTCAGAACGGAAAGGGTTCATTGTTGATGTAAAGATGGATGGAGCTAAATACAGGGCAATCCTGGAAAAAAGAACCTGTTAGAGATTGCAAAATACCCGAATCTGGGGCATAGGTTCACCTTCCAGCAGTACAATGACCCTAAACATACTGCCGGTATTACCACGGTAACTGCGATCATGTGACCCAATGATGCTCTGTGACATCATTACAGGTCCTGTAAGCAGACGGACCTTGCTGTTGAAGGCAGCGCTGGATAGAGACAGGATAGGTGAGCATAATGATTTTGTATTTTAAGAGTGGGTGTGTGAGTGTGTGAGAGCCCGCCCCCGCCACTGCAGCCCCCATCCATCCTGCCCCGCACGCTCCATCCTGCCCTGTATGCTCCATCCTGCCCTGCTCCCCACCATCCTGCCCCCCGCCACCATCCTGCCCCGATTGCTCCATCCTGCCCCACTCACCACCATTCTGCCCCTGACCACCATCCTGCCCCGCTTGCTCCATCCTGCCCCGCTTGCCACCATCCTGCCCCCCGCCACCTGTCCACCGTGCTGCTGCACTGACCACTCTGCCCACTGTGCAGCTGTGCTGACCACTCTGCCCACCATGCTTCTGCACTGACCACTCTGCCCACTGCGCAGCTGTGCTGACCACTCTGCCCACCATGCTGCTGCACTGACCACTCTGCCCACTGCGCTGCTGCGCTGAACACTCTGCCCACCGCACTCACTGCTATCCACTGAGCCACCGTACAGTGCTAAACACTGAGCCACCGTACAGTGCTAAACACTGAGCGACCATACTTTGCTATCCACTGAGTCACCGCACAGTGCTAACCACTGAGCCACCGTGCAGTGCTAACCACTGAACCACCGTGCAGTGCTAACCACTCAGCCACCATATACTCTGCTAACCACTTAGCCCCTGTATACTCTGCTAACCACTGAGCTGCCGTACAGTGCTCCATCCTCCCTCACCCTGCCTCTTTGTCCTCCATTCTCCTCCTCCCACCGCTCTGTGCTCCGTCCTCCCACTGCCTGTGATGTTCCATCCTCTTCCACCGCTTCCTCCTCCTTCCTTTGTCCTCCTCCCTTCCGCCACTCCATCCTCCCCCTGCCTGTGCTGCTCCATCCTCCCCCACCCCACCGCTTTGTCCTCCGTCCTTCTTCCACCCCGCCACTCTGTGCTCCATCCTCCCCCTGCCACTCCGTCCTCCACCACCCTACAGCTTCCTCTTCCTTCCTTTGTCCGCCTCCCCTCCAAAACTCCATCCTCCATCCTCCCACTGCCTCTGCTGCTCCGGCCTCCCTCACCCCACCGCTTTGTCCTCCATCTTCCTCTCCCCTGCCGCTTTGTGCTCTGTCCTCCCCCTGCCGCTCCATCCTCCCCCGCCTGTGCTGCTCCGGCTTCCCCCACCCCACCACTTCGTCCTCCATCCTCCTCTCCCCCACACCTCTGTGCTCCGGCTTCCCCCTGCCGCTTCATCCTCCCCCGCCTATGCCGCTGAATCCTCCCCCACCCTACCGCTTCCTCCTCCTTCCTTTGTCCTCCTCCCCTCCGCCACTCCATCCTCCCCCTGCCTGTGCTCCATCCTCCCCCACACCACCGCTTTGTCCTCTGTCCTCCTCCCACCCTGCCACTCTGTGCTCCATCCTCCCCCTGCCGCTCCGTCCTCCCCCACCCGACCGCTTACTCTTCCTTCCTTTGTCCGCCTCCCCTCCAAAACTCCATCCTCCATCCTCCTACTGCCTCTACTGCTCCAGCCTCCCCAACCCCGCCGCTTTGTCCTCCATCTTCCTCTCCCCTGCCGCTTTGTGCTCTGTCCTCCCCCTGCCACTCCATCCTCCACCGCCTGTGCTGCTCCGGCTTCCCCCACCCCACCACTTCGTCCTCCATCCTCCTCTCCCCCATGGCTCTGTGCTCCGGCCTCCCCCTGCCGCTTCATCCTCCCCCTGCCTGTGCCGCTGCATCCTCCCCCACCCTACCGCTTCCTCCTCCTTCCTTTGTCCTCCTCCCCTCCGCCACTCCATCCTCCCCCTGCCTGTGCTCCATCCTCCCCCACACCACCGCTTTGTCCTCTGTCCTCCTCCCACCCTGCCACTCTGTGCTCCATCCTCCCCCTGCCGCTCCGTCCTCCCCCACCCGACCGCTTACTCTTCCTTTGTCCGCCTCCCCTCCAAAACTCCATCCTCCATCCTCCTACTGCCTCTACTGCTCCGGCCTCCCCAACCCCGCCGCTTTGTCCTCCATCTTCCTCTCCCCTGCCGCTTTGTGCTCTGTCCTCCCCCTGCCACTCCATCCTCCACCGCCTGTGCTGCTCCGGCTTCCCCCACCCCACCACTTCGTCCTCCATCCTCCTCTCCCCCATGGCTCTGTGCTCCGGCCTCCCCCTGCCGCTTCATCCTCCCCCTGCCTGTGCCGCTGCATCCTCCCCCACCCTACCGCTTCCTCCTCCTTCCTTTGTCCTCCTCCCCTCCGCCACTCCATCCTCCCCCTGCCTGTGCTCCATCCTCCCCCACCCCACCGCTTTGTCCTCTGTCCTCCTCCCACCCTGCCACTCTGTGCTCCATCCTCCCCCTGCCGCTCCGTCCTCCCCCACCCCACCGCTTCCTCTTCCTTCCTTTGTCCGCCTCCCCTCCAAAACTCCATCCTCCATCCTCCCACTGCCTCTGCTGCTCCGGCCTCCCCCACCCTGCCGCTTTCTCCTCCATCTTCCTCTCCCCTGCCGCTTTGTGCTCCATCCTCCCCCGCCTGTGCTGCTCCGGCTTCCCTGACCCCACCATTTCGTCCTCCATCCTCCTCTCCCCGACAGCTCTGTGCTCCGGCCTCCCTTACCGCTTCATCCTCCCCCTGTCTGTGCTGCTCCGGCTTCCCTGACCCCACCACTTCGTCCTCCATCCTCCTCTCCCCCACAGCTCTGTGCTCCGGCCTCCCCCTGCCGCTTCATTCTCCCCCTGCCTGTGCCGCTCCATCCTCCCCCAACTTGCCGCTTTGTCCTCTGTACTCCTCCTCCCACCGCTCTGTGCTCCGTCCTCCCCCTCCCTGTGCTACTCCATCCTCCTCCACCGCTTCCTCCTCCTTCCTTTGTCCTCCTCCTCTCCGCCACTCCATCCTACCCCTGCCTGTGCTGCTCCATCCTCCCCCACCCTACCGCTTCATCCTCTGTCCTCCTCCCCCCACCGCTCTGTGCTCCATCCTCCCCCTGCTGCTCTGTCCTCCCCCTTCCTGTGCCGCTCCATACTCCCCCACCTCACTGCTTCCTCCTCCTCCCTTTATCCTCCTCCCCCCGCCACTCCATCCTCCGGCCTCCCCCAGCCTGTGCTGCTGTGGCCTCCCCCACCCCGCCGCTTCGTCCTCCGTCCTCCTCCCCCCGCCACTCTGTGCTCCATCCTCCCCCTGTCTGTGCCACTCCATCCTCCCCCACCCCACCGCTTCCTCCTTCTACCTTTGTCCTCCTCCCCCCCGCCACTCCATCCTCCGTCCTCCCCCTTCTTGTGCTGCTCCATCCTCCCCCACCCGCCGCTTTGTCCTCTGTCCTCCTCCCCCCTGCTGCTGTGTGCTCCGTCCTCCCCCTGCCTGTGCCGCTCCATCCTCCCCCACCCCACCACTTCCTCCTCCTTCCTTTGTCCTCCTTCCCTCCGCCACTCCATCCTCTGTCCTCCCCCTGCCTGTGCTGCTCCGTCCTCCCCCACCCCGCCGCTTCATCCTACATCCTCCTCCCCCCTCCGCTCTGTGCTTTATCCTTCCCCTGCTGCTCTGTCGTCCCCCTGTCACTCTGTCCTCCCCTTGCCGCTCTGTCCTCCCCCTGCTGCTCCGTCCTCCTCCTGCCTGTGCAGCTCCATCTTCCCCCACCACTTCCTGCTCCTTCCTTTGTCCTCTTCACCTCCACCTCTCCATCCTCTGTCCTCCCCCTGCCTGTGCTGTTCCGTCCTCCCCCACCCCGCCGCTTTATCCTACTTCCTCCTCCCCCCTCCGCCCTGTGCTTCGTCCTTCCCCTGCCGCTCTGTCCTCTCCCTGCCTGTGCCGATCCATCCTCCCCCACTCCACCACTTCCTCCTCCTTCCTTTTTCCTCCTCCCCTCTACCAACCATCCTCCCCCTGCCTGTGCTGCTTCGTCCTCCCCCACCCTGCCGCTTTGTCCTCCGTCCTCCTCCCCCTGCCGCTCTGTGCTCCATCCTCCCCCTGCTGCTCCTTCCTCCCCCTGCCTGTGCTGCTACATCCTCCCACACCCCGCCGCTACCTCCTCTGTCCTCCCTCCTCCTCCCCCCTGCTGCTCTGTCCTCCCTCCTCCCCCCTGCCACGCCATCCTTCCCCTGCCGCTCCTTCTTCAAAGTTCCTCCCAATTCAGCCCTCACCGCCTTCCCCATGCAATCTCTATTTCTATATTCTAGAATACCCATCTAGTAATTTATAACACTTTAATGTGTGGTTTAAATTTTGAGTAAGCCCTGTATGGGACTGACCTAAAGTATTTAGAAAATCATGTAACATTTCCTTTACACTACAAATTCTTGTCACTTTGTTTTGGTATATTACATAAAATTCCAATAAAATACATTTAAATTTGTGGGTTTAATATGAAAAACCTGGAAACGTTCATGGGGCATAAGTATTTTAAGGCACTGTATCATAGTACAGTAGTTGATTTTGCCATAAAAAATATTCAAGATATATAAGGAATCAATGTGTGAGGAAAAAAAGGAATTATAAAATAAAAAATTTAGAGTCAATCCCAATCTTTGAGATTTTCCAAGATGTACTGTATATAATTCACTGGACGTTCTTGTACCTCTGTATAGTCCATATTGTTACGCATCTGCTTTATTAATAATAGTAAACTAGATGTATATACTTCAATCACCATTGTGCTCAAAAGTTTACATACCCCGGCAGATTTTTTGCTTTCTTGGCCTTTTTTCAGAGAATATGAATGATAACACAAAAACATTTTTCTCACTCATGTTTAATGGTTGGGTGAAGCCATTTCTTGTCAAACTACTATATTTTCTCTTTTTCATGATGACAACCAAAAACATCCAAATGACCCTGATCAAAAGTTCACATATCCCAGGTCTTAATACCATGTGTTGCCCCCTCTAACATCAATGACAACTTGAAGTCTTTTGTGGTAGTTGTGGATGAGGATCTTTATTTTCTCAGATGGTAAAGCTGCCCATTCTTCTTGGCATAAAGCCTCCAGTTCCTGTAAACTCCTGGGCTTTCTTGAATGAACTGTGCATTTGAGTTCTCCCCAGAGTGGTCAATGATACTGAGGTCAGGAGATTGAGATGGCCACTCCAGATCCTTCACTTTGTTCTGCTGTAGCTAATGATAGTTTGACTTGACTTTGCGTTTTGGATTGTTGTCATGTTGGAAAGTCCAAATTCGTCCCATGCGCAGCTTCCAAGTTGATGAGTTCAAATTTGCCTCCAGTATTTGCTGATAACATGCTGTATTCAACTTTCCTTTAACTTTCACCAAGTTTCCTGTGCCTTTGTAGCTCACACATCCCCACATTGTCAGTAATCCACCTCCATGCTTTACAGTAGGAATGGTGCTCCTTTCATCATAGGTCTTGTTGACACCTCTCCAAATGTAACATTTATGATTTTGGCCAAGAAGTTAAATTTTGGTCTCATCACTCCAAATTACATGGGTTCCAGAAGTTTTGAGGCTAGTCTCTGTGCTGTTTGGCGTTTTGTAGGTGAGATATTTTGTGGCTTTTGGGCAGTAATTGATTTCTTCTTGCAAGTCGACCACGCAGACCATTTTTTTTCAAGTGCCTCATTGTTGTGCGTTTTGAAACAGCCACACAGTTAGTTTTCAGTGAGTCCTGTATGTCAGCTAATGTTACTTGTGGGTTTTTCTTTGTAACCTGAACAATTTTTCTGGCAGTTGTGGCCAACATTTTTGTTGGTCTACCTGATCATGATTTGGTTTATACAGAGCCCCTAATTTTCCATTTGTTAATTACAATTTGAACACTGCTGACTGGCATTATCAGTTCCTTGGATATCTTTTTTGTATTCATTCCTGTTCTTTACAGTTCAACTATCTTTTTCCGTAGATCCATTGACATTTCTTTTGCTTTCCCCATGACTCACAATCCAGAAACGTCAGTGGCTGGATGAAAGATGCATGAGTCTGTCTGGATCCCAGAAACTCACTCAGCTTTTATGCACACACCCACACACACACACAGTGAGAATGTAACCTTTATCAGGTTAAAACCCATTTGTTTCAACTTTTGTGTATGTTATCAGGACAAAATCATCATGGTATGTGGAAAATATATATTAGAATATGAGAGTCCTCAGTGGTTGATACCTTATAATGGTTAACTTAAAAGATGGTAAGAAAAAGCAAGCTTTCAAGTTGCTATGGTCTCTTCATCAGGCTTGACACAACTTCTGAACACATACATATATACACATATACAGGGTTGGGTAATGCAGTAAAAAAACGAAGTGAAGTGTAGCATTGGTCAGAGTTGGGAGGGGTGGAGGGCAGTAAACAACAGCGTCCATAGATAAAAAGCAGTTATTTTTTTGCCCCTTGATTAGTTGTTTCTTCAAGATTCAGAGATTCCTCAATTAATGTAAAAAATACATAAATACATGTGACACATTCATTCCTGCTATGAATGTGTCAAAGGTTAACATATGTTTATATTCCCAGACTCTCCTGTTTCTCTGCGTTTTGAAATGACCTTTCAAAGCCAGTATTTTCATCTCTAATATGGTATCATCAGGGCTACAAAAAGAATTGGCCACAGGTAGATCCATTCTTGTTTTATTATTGTGTGACAATGAGAATTCATTCATATTCTAAGCTTGTGCCCTGTCTTTCCTACATACAGGTTGAAATTACCTTGTATTCCTGTAGTCCTGATCTGAGTGCAACTACCCCCCCCCATATTGCTGCTCCCATCCACCTCTAAACTTCTTGAAAAGCATGTACAAACTGTGCTCTCATCCCACCTTTCATCCAACTCTATTTTTGACAACCTTCAATCTGGCTTCTGCCCCCACCACTCCAATGAAACCACCTTAAACAAAATTACTAATGACCTACTTACCACCAAAGCTAATGGACACTTCTCCATCCTCCTCCTTCTTGACCTGTCCTCTGCAGTTGACCACTGCTTCCTATTACAGATCCTCACTTCCATTGGTATCATTGTCCATGCCCTCTCCTGGATCTCCTCCTACCTTTCCAACCGCATATTTAGTGTCTCCCACTCAACACTACCTCCTCACCCCATCCCCTCTCTGTTGGGGTCCCTCAAGGCTCTGTCCTGGGACCCCTTCTTTTTTACATCTATATCCTTGGCCTAGCACAACTCATAAAGTCCCATGGATTCCAGTACCACCTGTATGCTGATGACACTCAGATCAAACTCTCTGGCCCAGATGCCACCTCTCTGCTGTGCAGAATCCCAGAGTGTCTATCACCTATATCCTCCTTCTTTTCCTCTCGCTTCCTTAAACTAAATGTATTAAATACAATTCCATACGATCTATAGAGTGGGAATAGACCCACAGACTCATAAACAATATAGTAACGGAGGACAAGGAGAGAAAGTGTGCATAGAGTTTAATATAATGTAATGGACCAGAACAACAAGTACAGGTCCTGTAAGGACAAGATGGGACAAAAGGTACTGGACAACAAAGCACTACATGCAATAAGGTTACAGGATGTTAGGAAAAAACACCACTAAGAACATCAATATAACTACACAGGATCAAACTGGACATAATAGTGTAAATCTGGGCATGTTCAGTATAGACATGAAAATGCATAACTAACAGTAAAGTGCCTAGTGCAATATTAAGACACTGTCCAAATTTATGAAGTAAACAAGACCAGCAGAAATAACATGATAAAGTCAGATGTCTTCTGGTGACATGTTTCTTAACCCTCTGTGGCCAAAAGAGGGTTAAGTCAGAATACAATCAGTATTCTGACTTAACCCTCTTTTGGCCACAGAGGGTTAAGAAACATGTCACCAGAAGACATCTGACTTTATCATGTTATTTCTGCTGGTCTTGTTTACTTCATAAATTTGGACAGTGTCTTAATATTGCACTAGGCACTTTACTGTTAGTTATGCATTTTCATGTCTATACTGAACATGCCCAGATTTACACTATTATGTCCAGTTTGATCCTGTGTAGTTATATTGATGTTCTTAGTGGTGTTTTTTCCTAACATCCTGTAACCTTATTGCATGTAGTGCTTTGTTGTCCAGTACCTTTTGTCCCATCTTGTCCTTACAGGACCTGTACTTGTTGTTCTGGTCCATTCCATTATATTAAACTCTATGTACACATTTTCTCCTTGTCCTCCGTTACTATACTTAAACTAAATGTAGACAAAACTGAACTCATCATCTTTCACCTATCTCGCGCACCTCCCTTACCTGATCTATCTATCACAATTAATGATATCACACTTTGCCCTGTACCTGAAGTCCGCTGTCTCGGAGTGATCCTTGACTCTGCCTTATCCTTCAGGCCACACATTCAAACTGTTGCCACCTCCTGTCACCCCCAACTCATAAATATTTCCAGATTCTGTCCCTTCCTCAACCATCAATTTATTAAACTACTAGTGCATGCCCTCATCATCTCCCACCTCGACTACTGCAACCTCCTCCTCTTTGGCCTCCCTGCTAACACACTTGCACCTCTCCAATCTGTCCTTAACTCTGCTGCCCGACTAATCCACCTCTCTCCTCGCTGCTTCTCCACTTCTACCCTCTGCAAATCTCTCCACTGGCCCATAATTCCCCAGCATATCCAATTCAAACTACTAACACTGACTTACAAAGCCGTCCACAATCTGTCCCCCTTATATATCTCTGAACTAATCTCCCATAATCTTCGATCATCCCAAGACCTGCTCCTTTCCTCCACACTTGTATGTTCCTAATCTAACCGCCTGCAAGACTTCGCCCGAGCATTCCCCATCCTTTGAAATTCTGCACCTCAAAACCTCCGACTGTCCCCCACACTTCAAGCAGAACCTGAAAGCCCATGTCTTCAGAACAGCCTACAGCCTACAATAATGACCACGGTGCCACCTCACCACTACTGGACCTGGCACTCCACCACCACTGGACACGGCACTCCACCACCTTTGGACTCTGCGCTCAACCACCACCCAAGCAGACCCAACATACTTTTCCCCTTCCCATTGCCCACATCCGTGGAATCCTGAACAAAAGAAGGCAGGGTTTTCACACATGGTTTAAGATAATAATCCATAAACTGACAGATTGGTTCACAAAGACCCCCTATCCCTGAGACTATTGATCTCCCCGGTGGGGACAGGGGGTCCTTGTGAACCTTGGGTAGGAGGTAAAAGGTTGCCATCACCGGGTATTCTGGGAGAAGAGAATCCCGTATTTTTGGAGTGATTGCTTGTATCTCGGCACCATCATCAAGAAATGAGCATAGTTCATCCTTAAACTCACTCAGGTGACTACAGGGAGTCTTCTATAACAACCCAAAGTGAGTTGTCTCATGGCCTCTTTCTCATACATCCACACAGGCCACACAATGACATTCCCGCCCTTATCTGCTGGTTTAATAACCACATCCCTCAATCCCTTGAGGGATGCTTGGGCCTGTCTTTGTTTGTCAAGTTCTGTGCTCCCTCAGGCACTTTTGCCCTTTCAAGATCTCGTTTTACTAAATGTAAAAATATACCAATTTGAAGGCAGCTAGATAAGGGAGGGAAATGTCTTGAGCGTGGGCACAGGTATTTTCTGTACCCCCGTTCTCTCAACCACTAGGGAGTTCAAATCTCCCGGGGCGATATCTTCATCACGAGGAAGATTACTTGCAGAACCAGAACTATACATTTTCTTATATCAGTTTGCGTGCAAAGAGTTCCACATCGTTCACAAATGTGAAGTGATCATAGTTCTCCGTGGGAACAAATGACAAGCCACGTGATAGCACAAACATTTGAGATTCTGTAAGAAAATGTTCAGATAAATTAATTTCCTTTAGTTCCTCTTTTTTTAAAATCTCCTCCACATGTTGTATCTTTGAGGAAATTTTTGCCCTTGAATACAGGGTTCTTGTCTGGCGGAATTGGCACCAGACGTCTAGGCGGACGCCCCCCGAGCTCAGAAAAAATCTGCACATTCTCCGTCAGATACAGATGAAAAGCTTGTCACAGATGGAGATTGACCAGCCACTCTATTTCCTGTCTGCCAGCGATACACCCTTCGTTGTTGATAATCCGACATGTCTCTTTTAAATTTCTTTGCTTGGCCGGATTGAATATGTGTCTCCCACCTATTCAATGCATCCTCCAATGAACTATCAAACTCCTTCAGTTGTTTCTCTGTCAGTTTGGTCTGAAGTTGGCTCCTTATACTCTCAATTTCAATATCCTGGTCCTCAAGGGCTTTCTTGTCCTGTCCCACTGATAATTCTAGTAGAATGGTGGAACACTTTGTTAATGTTTCCTCCCACCGGCCCACGAATGTGGTATCCTGTGAGTTAATCGCGGGAAAAACCTCGGAATCTTCAAGCAGAACCTGAAAACCCAGCTCTTCAGAACAGCCTACAGCCTACAATGAACATGGTGCCATCTCCCCACCACTGGACCTGGCACTCCATTACCACTGGACCCGGTACGCCATCACCATTGGACCCTGCGCTCCACCACCACCTGAGCAAATAAAACCTACTTTTCCTCTTCCCATTGCCCTGTAGAACGTAAGCCCACAAGGGCAGGGTCCTCTCTCCCCTCTGTACCAGTCTGTCACTGTTAGTTTGATCATTTTTTTAACTTGTTTGTATGTAACTCCTTCTCATGTACAGTCATGGCCAAAAGTTTTGAGAATGATACAAATATTAATTTTAATAATAATAATTTGTATTTATATAGCGCCAACATATTCCGCAGCGCTTCACAATACAAAGTTCACATTTAAACACTCATAAGAAACAATTAGAAAATACAATACCAAAAACAATACAATACAAAGCATAACATAATACAATAATTAGAGTAAAAAATGGCAACCCTGCTCATAAGAGCTTACAAACTAACAATGATAGTATAGTCAACTTGAGGAGATGAGGAACAGATAGGAGCAGAATAAGTGGCCACAACCCTTTATATGTGATCCACTCCAAACGGATAGGCTATGTCTAGATGACTGACTAGGGATCATGATAGGCTGCCCTAAAAAGATGTGTTTTTAGGGATCACCTAAAACTATCTAAGTTGTGGATATACCTAATTTCTTGTGGTAGAGCATTCCAAAGAATTGGTGTGGCTCGGGAGAAGTCTTGGAGCCGGAACTGGGAGGTTTGGATTAATGCAGAAGTGAGTCTAAAGTCACTTCCAGAGCGAAGAGAACGGGTGGGGTGATAGACAGAGATGAGGGAGGAGATGTATGGGGGTGCTGCACTGTGAAGAGCTTTGTGGGTGAGAACAAGCAGTTTGAAATGGATCCTATAGTGTATAGGCAGCCAGTGTAATGACTGGCATAGCGCAGAAGCGTCTGAGTAACGATTAGCTAGATAGGTAATCCTGGCTGCTGCATTAAGGATGGACTGGAGAGGGGACAGTTCAGTGCGGGGGAGGCCAATTAAGAGAGAATTACAATAGTCAAGGCGGGAGTAAATCAGGGCCACAGTGAGTGTTTTTGTGGTTTCCAAGGTGAGAAAGGGGCGAATTCTGGAGATGTTTTTCGGGTGCAAGCGGCAAGAGCGGGCGAGAGATTGTATATATGGGGTAAAGGAAAGATAGAGTCAAACATAACACCCAGACAGCGAGCCTGCTGACTAGGCACTATTGTGGTGCCGCACACTGAGAGAGAGATGTCATATTTAGGGAGGTTAGTGGAGGGCAGGACTAGAAGTAGTTCAGTTTTGGAAAGATTAAGTTTTAGGTAGAGAGCGGACATGATATTGGAAACTGCGGTTAGACAGTCATTGGTGTTCTTTATTAGAGCGGGAGTAAGGTCAGGGGAAGAAGTGTATAGTTTTGTGTCATCAGCATAAAGATGGTACTGAAAACCAAATCTGCTGATGGTCTGTCTAATCGGGGCTGTGTAGAGAGAGAAGAGAAGAGGTCCAAGGACTGAACCCTGAGGGACTCCAATAGTGAGAGGAAGAGGGGAGGAATTGATACACTGAAAGAGCGGTCAGAAAGATAGGAAGAGAACCAGGAGAGAGCAGTGTCCTTGATGCCGATGGAGTGCACCATGGAGAGTAGGAGATGGTGGTCAACAGTGTCAAAGGCTGCAGAGAGATCAAGAAGGGTAAGCAGAGAGTGGTGACCATTACGCTTTGCCGTCAGAAGGTCATTGGTCACTTTGGTGAGGGCAGTTTCTGTAGAATGTAGGGGGTGGAAACCAGACTGTAATGGGTCTAGAAGAGAGTGAGTGGAGAAGTAATGAGTGAGGTGGGAGTAGACCAGGCGCTCCAGGAGTTTTGAAATGAAGGGGAGATTGGAAACTGGTCTGTAGTTGTTTGTGCAGGAAGGGTCGAGAGAAGATTTCTTTAATAAAGGAGTGATGAAAGAGTGTTTGAAGGAGGAGGGGAAGACGCCAGAAGAGAGGAAGAGATTGAAGATTTTGGTTAAGTGAGTGGTGACCACCAGAGAGAGACTGGAGTAGGTGTGAGGGGATGGGGTCAGCAGTGCATGTGGTGGGACGAGAGGAAGAGAGGAGCCTGGAGACTTCTTCTTCTGTGACCGGGTCAAAAGTAGTGAGTGAGCCGCAGGAAATGCGGGGAGAGGTAGGGGTAACAGCAATTTGAGGTTGGGAGTTGATTTCCTGACGGATGTTTTCTATTTTCTCTGTGAAGTCGGAAGCCAGGTCATCAGCACAGAGGTCAGTGATGGGGGCCTGTACTTTAGGACTGAGGAGAGAGTGAAAGGCGTCAAAGAGTTTTTTTGGGTTGTTGGATAGTGAGGAGATCAAAGTGGTGAAGTAGGTTTGTTTGGCAAGGTGAAGGGCAGAATTGTAAGTTCCAGCATAAATTTGTAGTGAATGAAGTTTTCTGGAGTGCAGCTTTTCCTCCATAGACGTTCAGCAATCCTAGAGCATCGCTGGAGGAATCGAGTTTGTGATGTGAGCCAGGGCTGTTTTACTCTGTGTTTGGAGGTTTTGAGGGTGAGGGGTGCTATTTGGTCCATGGTCCTTCTGAGAGAGTCATTTAAGTGATTAACTGCCAGATCAGGACAGGAAAATGAGGAGATTCGGGACAGTGATGAGTGTAGAGAGTCTGTGAATGTGTGAGGATTTATGGCCTGAAGATTTCTGAATCTGTGATATGTAGGAATGTGCTGGGGTGGGCGAGGGTTAGTGAGTGTGAAGGAGAGAATGTTGTGGTCAGAGAGGGGAAGTTCTGAATTATCTAAGGAGGAGGTTGAGCAGAGCGGGACAAAGATCAGGTCAAGGGTGTTACCATCCTTGTGTGTCATCGAGGTTGAGAGCTGAGAGAAGCCAAGAGATGTGGTTAGACATAGGAGCTGAAATGCATATGAGAAGATGGGGCTGTTTGTGGGGATATTGAAGTCTCCCAGAATAAGGGTTGGTAATTCTGAGGACATGAAATGCGGCAGCCATGCGGAGAAATGGTCGAGGAATTGGGTGGGTGACCCTGGGGGGCGGTATACCACCGCTACTCTAAGGGGGAGGGGATGGAAGAGCCTAATTGTGTGGACCTCAAAAGAGGGGAATGAGAGTGATGGAGCTGGGGGGATGACCTGGAAAGTACATTGTGGGGACAGGAGTAAGCCAACTCCACCACCATGTCTGTTCCCAGGTCTCGGGGAATGAGAGAAATGCAAGCCGCCATAAGAAATAGTGGCCGGGGACACTGTGTCTGAATCCTGGACCTAGGTTTCAGTGAGGGCCAGCAGAGTAAGGGAGTTAGTGAGAAAGTAGTTATGAATGAGTGGAAGTTTGTTACATACAGACCGTGGATTCCAGAGAGCACAATTAAAAGAGGGCGATGAAGGTGTACAGGTAATGTTTATAAGGTTGGTGGGGTTTCTATGGGTGGTAAGAGAGGGGTAAAAGTTGGTGAAGGGTGCACAAGCATTTGGAGAGATGTCCCCTGACAGAAGCAGCAGTAGAAAGAGGAAAGGCAAACAGTTTTTGTGATGGTGACTTTGTTTTTGGTGCAATACCCTGGAGCATGGTGGTCCGAGATTATTCACTATGGTGAACAGAGTATGGGAGCTCAATAAAGAGAGAGGGGTTTATGTGGATGTGGGGTGATGGAGGGGGGATGGGGTGGTGAAAGCAAAGTGCAAAAGCACATAGAACAATATATATTGAAGGAAAGGACATGGTGATAGGGAAAGGAAAAGAGAAAAAATAAAAAAAATATATATATATTATCCTTTTTTTTCTCTCTCCTCTCTCCCTCCTCTTCTACCTTTTAAATAGAGTGGCTTACCTGACTCCTGCCCTGACTAACTGCCATGAAGTAACTGCATCCACTTAGCATTCAATGCCACTTTGCATGGGATGCCACACGTGTAAGCTCCCCACACGTGTACCCCTTAGGAATGAACTAAATTTATAGGACACACTACAGATTCAGGTGTGGGGGATTGTGGGAAGTCACATGGCCTCAGGTAATTAACAACTACAAGAAACAGCAGGGGTGAAATAGAGGATGAAAGGCCACAGACATTAGACAAGACTTCCTCCACGCAAAGTTTACTGCTTCAGTTTTTCTAATTGCAATTTGCATATACTCCAGAATGTCATAAAGAGTGATCAGCTTAACAGCAATTACTTTCTAAGTCAATATTTGCCTAGAAAATGAACTTTAACCCCCAAAACACATTTCAATATCATTGCAGTCCTACCTTAAAAGGAGCAGCTAACATCGTTTTAGTGATTGTTCCATTAACACAGGTGTGGGTGTTGATGAGGACAGGGCTGGCGAGCAATCAGTCATGATTAAGTAAGAATGACACCACTGGACACTTTAAAAGGAGGCTGGTGCTTGGTATCATTGTTTCAGTTAACCATGGTTATCTCTAAAGAAACACGTGCAGCCATCATTGCACTGCACAAAAATGGCATAACAGGGAAGAGTATCGCAGCTAGAAAGATTGCACCTCAGTCAACAATCTATTGCATCATCAAGAACTTCAAGGAGAGAGCTTCCATTGTTGTCAAAAAGGCTCCAGGGTGCCAAAGAAAGACCAGCAAGCGCCAGGACCGTATCTTAAAACTGTTTCAGCTGCGAGATCTGACTACCAGCAGTGCCGAGCTTGCTCAGGAATGGCAGCAGGATGGTGTGAGTGCTTTTGCACGCACTGTGAGGCAGAGACTCTTTGAGCAGGGCCTGGTTTCAAGGAGGGCAGCAAAGAAGCAACTTCTCTCCAGAAAAAACATCAGGGACTGACTGATATTCTGCAAAAGTTACAGGGACTGGACTGCTGACGACTGGGGTAAAGTCATTTTCTTTGATGAATCCCCTTTTCGATTGTTTGGGACATCTGGAAAACAGCTTATTCGGAGAAGAAGAGGTGAGCGCTACCACCAGTCTTGTCTCATGCCAACTGTAAAGCATCCTGAAACCATTCATGTGTGGGGTTGCTTCTCAGCCAAGGGAATCGGCTCACTCACAGTCTTGCCTAAAACTCAGCCATGAATAAAGAATGGTACCAGAATGTCCTCCAAGAGCAACTTTTCCCAACCGTCTAAGAGCAGTTTGGCGCCCAACAATGCCTTTTCCAGCATGATGGAGCACCTTGCCATAAAGCAAAGGTGATAACTAAATGGCTCAGGGAACAAAACATACAGATTTTGGGTCCATGGCCTGGAAACTCCCCAGATCTTAATCCCATTGAGAACTTGTGGTCAATCACCAAGAGACGGGTGGCTAAACAAAAACCAACAAATTCTGGCAAAATGCAAGCTTTGATTATGCAAGAATGGACTGCTATCAGTCAGGATTTGGTCCAGAAGTTGATTGAGAGCATGGAAGGGAGAATTGCAGAGGTCCTGAAGAAGAAGGGTCAACACTGCAAATATTGACTTGCTGCATTAACTCATTCTAACTGTCAATATAACCTTTTGGTATCATAATATGATTGCAATTATATTTCTGTATGTGATATAAACATCAGACAAACACAAATAAAAACCAGAGGGCAGCAGATCATGTGAAAATATCATTTTGGTGTCATTCTCAAAACTTTTGGCCATGACTGTACATCACCATAGATTCAATGGTGCATTATAAATAAATAATAATAATAATAACAACAATAATATCTGTGCTGGGAATCATTATCTTGTACGTTGTCATTATAAATGGACAGGTTCTGTTCTGGTTATAGGAAAAGCTTCCTGTTGTTTTTGATGAGAACAGGGAGCTTTTGACAATGAGGCTTTTTAGATTCAGAGGTTGTTTAAAACACAGAAGTGGGTGGTCTGGAAATACTGATTTTAGCCAGGCATCTTAGGACATCTTAGGACCATGGTATGTGAACTATTGATGAGGGTTCTTTGGATGTTTTTGGTTGTCATTATCATTTAAAAAGAGAAAATACAGTAGTTAGACAATAAATGGCTTCACCAAAGCACTAACCATAAGTGGAAAAAAAGTTTTTGAATTATCATTCATATTCTTTGATAAAGGTCAAGAAAGCAAAATATCAGCCAGGGTATGTAAACTTTTGAGCACAAATGTAAACAATAACTTAAAGTACTAAGTACTGAAACATGTAATATGTCAATGCCATCAGAAATGCACCACTTTGTGGGTATGTTACTGAATAAATACAATTTTTAAAGACAGAAGTGTATTCTTTTTTATGAAGATGAGTAAATAGGTGAAATATATTAGCTAATGTGGTCATTACATATGTCAATACATTGCTTAATATGACATTCAGAAAAAATTGTAAGATACCTTGTTAGTTGTAGTATATTATCAAAAAACAAAAGCTCTTTGATAAATTAAAGCCTGAATAGCATTTATGTACTGTATCATCTTTCTATAGTAGCTTACTGTAAATGAAGCTGTCAGGTTTATGCGATCTCACTGCGGGTGGAATACATGAATACATGTGCTAAGGGACTACAGGAAACCTGAACATCTGCCGGTGAAGGTGCTAAAATCATGACCAAATGTTTACGGGGAAATATAACAGAATAAAGACAGTCATAAAAATGATGACATATGCACTATTTTATACAGTAATATAAATAAAAAAGTGGAGTATTTTATCATTTCCTTAAGGGGTACTACCAAGTAACTTTTTTTTTAAAAATAGTCTGTTTTATGTGTTTACATGAAGAATAACACTATTTCTGGCCATTGTGTGACATATATAATATATGCTCCACAATATAGAAATTACAATACAAAGAAAAAAAAATTATGGGATTATGAAAATAACAAGATAGATAGACATGCAAATAATTGAAAAAATGGAAACAAATTTCAAAACATCTTCATATTTCAGAGCAGTGGCATAAGGTGAATAAAACACCTGTAGCTGGAGATCTAGCTAGTAGCCACTGTTTGACCATTAGGCTTTCTATGGGCATGTCACTTACAAGACAGAATGGATTGATTGTAGAACCAGTAGTATGGCACATTTTTAAAAGTTCTCCAGGAATTGTTTTATAACATGAGAACACCCAGACCACATGTTGTTCAAGCTGCTGCGAGAAGCTTTTCATAGACCGCAGTGTCTCAAGACTTGTCTACTACTGAGCTCATCTGGAATTTCATTGGTTGACAATAGCAAACTGAGTTGTCAGCAGTGGATTTTGTTGATTGTTCATGCCCGAATACATACATCTTTTATGGCAGAGCATTCCTCAGACAGTCATAAATGGCCTTGGTGGTATGTAAGGCATGAAAGTAAGTGTAATTCTGCACAAGGCGCTCATACTCAACACAAAAAAAACAAGACGCTTTGATGTCTTTTTCCACTTTGTTATGATGTGTGTACCATTATCATGAGTATCCGTCTTATGATTTCCATAATTTCACAACTTTTTTCTTTGTGGTACAGTTTTAAAGTTGAGAAGAGTCAATATATAAAGTATTGGATTTCTACTGAGATCTAGAGGAAATGCCATTCCAATACAATAATGTCATACTGTCCAGAGATAGATATGGGTAGTTGTCTAGACAATCTAATAATGGTAAATTACCCATGTTTTAATTGTATCAAATTTTTAAAAAGTAAACTATATTTTGATATGAGAACGCCTTGATGGAATTTAGCCTGAAACTTTAGCAAATTTTGGTTTTCCAATCTTATCTCTGCTTTTTGCTATTTTGTGGAGTTTTCACTTTTATCTTTTCACACTGTAATTCTTTCTTCACTCTGTTCATTTTATTTTCACTTCTAAATACATTTTTACCTGCTCCTTTTACCACGAGACAGATATTTTTGCCTTATACATTTGTTAGAGAATATGCGCACGTTCAGCACCCTAAAGTTTCTGTCCACCCTGACCAGGAAGGAAAATCCTTACAACTGACTGAGCATCCACAAATCAGCTTCTCTCAGTCTCTTCTCTCCTGGAACGCCTTTTTTTTTTTTTAAACGTATTTAAAAAAGTTAATCTGTATCACCACAATACTTTAAAGTACAGTCATGACCAAAAAAGGTTTTCACTCTTGAAATTGTTCTGGAAATAGAGTATTTCTCCAGAATTTATTTTAATTACACATGTTTTGTTATATACGTTTGTTTCTTTTGTGTATATTGGAAGAACATTCAAATTAGATCAGAATCTTATTAACTTGGTGTACTTTTGTTCTTTTTGCCTTCCTACATTTTTACGGAGAGAAAAGCAGGTGGATTTATATATACTGTATATATTCACTACTGTTCAAAAGTTTGGGGTCATTTAGAAATTTCCTTATTTTTGAAAGAAAAGCACATTTTTTTCATTGAAGCTAACATTAAATGAATCAGTAATACACTCTATACTTTGTTAATGTGGTAAATTATAGCTGCAAACATCTGGTTTTTAATGAAATATCTACAGCACATAGGTGTATAGAGGCCCATTTCCAACAACCACCACTCCAGTGTTTTAATGGTACATTGTGTTTGCTAACTGTGTAAGAAGGCTAAAGGATGTTTAGAAAACCCCAGAATACCCTTGCACAAGTATGTTAGCACAGCTGAAAATGGTTTGGCTGATTAGAGAAGCTATAAAATTGACCTTCCTTTGAGCTAGTTGAGAATTTGGAGCATTACATTTGTTTGTTCTATGAAACTCTCAAAATGGCCAGATAAAGAGAACATTCATGTGAAACTCGTCAGTCTATTTTTGCCCTTAGAAATAAAGGCTATTCCATGCAAGAAATTGCCAAGAAACTGAAGATTTCCTACAACAGTGTGTACTACTCCCTTCAGAGGAGAGCACAAACAGGCTCTAAGGCCGGCTTCACACCACGATTTTTACCTGTCAGGATCTGTCTGGTGTTTTGCAGGATGCACTGGACAGAACTTGATCAGGTTTTGCTCTCATGTGTCCCTATGGTGCCAGATGGCAGTTATTTACCATCTGGTTTTATGTCTGTCCATGAGGATCCGGTTGTTTTCATTTTTTGCCTGGGACACAAAATTGGAGCTTGCAGCATTTTTTGTGTCTGGGGCAAAAACCTAACAAAACCGAATCCTCCTGGATCCGGGGCCATCCGGCACCCATAACATGGGAGGTCATGGGCGCCAGATCGCGCCAGCAAGAAAGTTCCCAGATGCCAGGTGTTGAAAGAGCGGTGGCTCTGAAATTCAAGCCGCGATTGTTCAGCACCTAGCCAGCACAACTGAAATAGCCGCCACTGTAGTTAAGCACCTGGAGAGCTCCATGGCTGAAATTTCAGCACAGCTGCTAGCTCCCCTACACCCACATTGCTGGAATTTCAGCACTGGAGAGCGCGCAGGAAGGAATCCGGCACAAAACTGGATTGGAGGACATATTTTCCCTCCGGTTCTGTTCATCAGGTTGTGTCCGGTGCCTCCTACAATACACCAGACACAACCTGACAGCCGAAAACCATGGTATGAAGCCCAGCCTAACCAGAGTAGAAACAGAAGTGGGAGGTCCCGCTGCACAAATGAGCAACAAGACAAGTACATTAGAGTCTCTAGTTTGAGAAATAGACGGCTTCATTAAATTGTACCCGACAAATGTCTGTAATGCTGTAATTGCTGCAAAGGGAGCATTCTTTGACGAAAGCAAAGTTTTAATGAGAAAATTATTATTTCAAATAAAAATCAATATTTCTAACTTTGTTAATGTCTGGACTATATTTTCTATTCCATCCTGCACTATAATAACTGTAATCTGCTATTGTCTTAAACTCTTAAACTGCACTCGTATTTCAGTATATATAGTGTAAATCTGTGTCTCCTTTTATGCTCAGCATATACCAAATTTTTTGGACCATAGGACGCACATTTTTCCATCCAAAATTTGGAAGAAGATGTGGGGTGTATCTTATGGTCAGAATGTACTTTGTCTTGCTGTGGGGAGGGGGCAGCGGTGGAGTGGGAGCACAGGGAGGCAAGCAGAGGTTGCTGCTGCAGGAATCTGGTGCTGGGGAAATCATGTGGTCCTAATGCTTAAAGTGAAGGAATATTCATTAGCCGCTTCCCTGCCCACCAGTCAGTGCCAAGTAGTGGGCAGGGAGCAGCAACTGAATATTACTTCACTTTTAGCAGTGGGAACACTTGGTTTCCCCAGTGCTGAATCCAGCAGCGGCTGGAGAGATGTGTGTTCCCTGGGCTGGGGAGAGCAGGCAGGAGCAGGGATTGCTGGAGATTTGCCTTGCCCAGGGATGACAGGGCACAGCATACCTCTGGAGCACTTTATGCTCACATTAACTGATGTCTCTTTGATCCTGCAGCCGTACTATCGCACTTCTCTCACATAGTGCAGGACCTTGGTTGAGGTAATGAAGAGGGGATGGAGCATCGCAAGACAGCACAGAGCCCTCCTTCATTACATGTGATATGCTTTAGTGTGGCTGCAGAAACAGAACCAGAGTGGCAGCAGTTAATGTGAGTGTAAAACCTAAGAATTAATTTTTAGTACATACAAGCATTCTACCACTCCTCTGGTGAACTATAACTTCCAACATTCCAAAGAATCTGCATGACATGCTGGGAGCTATAGTTTTCCCTTGATATGAATTGCACCTATGAAATCTTAAAGCAGCACTCCAGTGTTTTCTCCTCAGTACTGGAGGGGTCTTCTCCTGTTCTCCGGTGACCGAATCACAGATAGCCAGAGAAGAAGCAGTGAGAAGCTTGAGAAGCTGGAGACACAGGAAGGAGAGATCAGCCGGGGCACATTGGAGCCTGACTATCGTGTTATTACTATGCATGATGTCAGACCTAATATGCCTGGCACACACAGACAGGGAGGGAGAGGGAGGGAGGCCGAGAGGGAGAGAGTGGGGAGAAGAGAGGGTTTGGCTTAGAGTAAACAGGTGAGTAATAAAAAAAAATCTAGACCCACATAGTGATGCTAAGCTTCACTTATGCTAATGTGCTGCACTGTGTTCACAGTGTTTGATAACAGTTTCTCTGCAATCATACATGTAATCATTGAAGTAAAGGTATGAATGCAATCAGTATCCCAGAACCTCTAAGGCACAGGCTTCATCTTATAGCCCTAAAACCTGCTGGTTGGTTGCAATTAAGGTAAATCTACATTGATGCAAGCCTCTTTTACTGTTTTCATGCCAATATGCTTAATTATAAATTATTCTGTCAAAATGACCCCATCGACATTTGATAAAAATTGTCCAAATATGTTCATTTAGGCTAAATCAACTGACCACCAAATGTATTTAAGGGCCTCCGAATTTCCAGTAACAGGTAAGACAATTCAATAGCTGATTCTCTTGTTTGGCACAGAAATGGGCTTTTTTTCCAAAGGAGTCTGGCCATGACTTTCCCATTGAGAAAACATCAGAAGAAATGCTGTTGACATAATATAGCACAATAGGGTCATATCCAAGTAAAAGGATTAGGTAAAACGAAGGTGGCTTGCTCACTGTATGTGGTTCTGTGACACATAACCAGTAAAATAGCATCAAACAGTTGCTGCAATATCCATGTGCCAATTGTCTATAGAGACTGGAAACAATGGTGAAAAAACCCACACTGCTGCAGGATAGAAGAAGGTCTCAAATCGTATTTTCAATGTAGGTGGTTTAGCAGCGCAGGTTGAGCCAAGAATAACTATGTATGATTGAGACTGGAGCAGTTCCGGCTTTGGTGCAATGGTCCCACCAGTAGCACTGACTACAGGGGCCCAATGTTTAGTTACATGTAAATGTGACGTTAGCCTTAGTCACAAATTTTCCAAGGCTTCAATATAATGATATTATGATAAACAGGGTAGTTTGTTACATGACTGTGGACTAGTCCGAGCCTGGTTGGGAGAAATATCTTTTGGCCAACATCTATCAATTGTGTAAGGACAGCTAAAGCCCCTAACTTTTCTTATACAGATTACTTAATAGAATCTTGGAACCACAGAACCGTACTTTGCGTATTATTAACAGGAATAGAGACAAATGCTTTGACAGATTGCTTTTTCAGTCAAAAAAAATATTTATTGGGCTATAATTTCCCTCGGGCCACGTGGGACTAAATTTATTTGTCATTAATGTCATCAGATGCAGTGGAAGAGATCCAAACAATAACTGATTTTGGCTTTATTCACTAGAATGACTCAAATAAGCTCTGCAAACACAGAAACCCAAATAATTGTTGGATGAGTAATTAATCTGGAGAGAATGTGACCAATCTTTATGTGGAAAGCATATTGTAGATACAAATGTGTACATGCTTCAAAATCTGCCACCGTGAAATTATCTTTAATTTATTCTCATCCCCTTAATTAAAGCCTATATTCACAAATGAATATATGAAAGTACAAGTGGAAAATGAAATGTAAATATCATGCTTGAATAAATGGCTCTACATGTAAATGTAGAATACAATATTGTCTCCCTTATTTAGTAATTACAAAACATATTATACTGGTAAAAGTTTTTATTTCAGCGCCCAAGAATAAGTAAATGTGTCTTAACACATTACGGAATAACTAGTATATATCTAGGAATGACAAAAAAATGTAAATGCTAATGGATATGTGTAATTGTTCAGCCATTTTGGTACTATGCTAAAGTATCTAAAAAGAAAGAATAACAAACTGTGAAATATGCTCTCATTTTGTTTTTACAGCAATTATGCAGCATTTTCATATTAAAAGACTACAAAACAGTTTATCCTTGTGAACCGAAAGTGGTAGGGAGCACTGGTGCGCATTGAATGGGCAAATCCTATTATCGGTAAGTACTGCTTGAATGGATGACCCTTTTTTCTAATCTCAAGCAAATCTTTATGATATTTTAAATGTTTTTGAACAGTTGCATTGGTAAAGCAAAGGTTACTTGAGAATATCGGTTTAAAAATACCCAAATTGAGAAAATTCAATCCTCCTAAGATCAGTTATTGTATTAATAATGCTATTTTTTTCATTGCTCAATTACTTAAAGCCCTTAATTTGCCTTTAAAATAGCATCTAGCCCTTTGTTGAAAGTTATATTAGTGTCTGCCACTAAGACCTCTTATAATGATCAAAGACAACGATATCCCAGCACTCACCGAAGGTCCAAGGACTAATCTTTAATCATAATCCACACCGGACATTTCATCCTGACTTTCAAAAGCAGTTGAAAGCCTAAGTGTCAGGCTGCAATGTCCAGTGTGGCTTATGATTAAAGATAAGTGCTTGAAATTTTGCATTCCAGTTGTGCCTGCTTCATGTGCCCAACTAATCAAGGACGGAGTGCCGATCATATGGCTGTTTTTCTTGGTGTATTGATGTTAGAATTTCCTATATTTCAGAAGTAAAACATGTCCCTTTCTCGCTATAGAGTTTTTAGAAATAATATAGAAAAATATTGGAATCTGAGAGTCCTCAGTGGTTGATACCTTTTAATAACTAACTGAAAAGATGTTAAACATAGCAAGCTTTCGGGACACTATGTCTCCTTCGTCAGGCTGATAATGACACAAATTCTGAAGACACTGCCTCACCCTGCTATGTATATATGTATATATGTATGTGTCTTCAGAATTTGTGTCATGATCAGCCTGACGAAGGAGCCATAGTGTCCTGAAAGCTTGCTATGTTTACCATCTTCTCAGTTAGCCATTAAAAGGTATCAACCACTGAGGACTCTCAGATTCCAATATTTTTCTATCTACTGGCTAACACGGTACAAACATTTCTTACCTTCTATAAATAATATATGAAGTTCCAAATGTAGTTGAGTATGTACAAGAATACAATGCATTTTGAGACAGTTTTGTTGTTGGTAAGTTTCTAATACTAGGAAAGTGCACACATTTTGTTTTCCATAGATTCTCACAAACCATTTGTCATGCATCTTAGGCTCAGTGTGGCTTAGATGCAATGGCTGACAGTTTGCTGCACTATGAAATCAGGGCATACTAAGATGTTAGTTTGGTGACTGAAAGCTCAGTCATTTAATTTAGTGCTAGGGCATAAAGAGCTGTCAGTGTGTTGAATGACAGCTCAGCCTTCAAATTTAAGACTAGGAGGTGTTGGCCTTCATTAGGTGTTCCCTGTTCTCTGTGATTGCCCATCTACTTAGCTAAGCAATTGGTCCCAGATTACTGCCAGTTGTAGCATCTTGCTCATTTGTGCATGTTGGCCTCACTTGCTTGTACTCTGTGTTTTGATCTATTATTGCCAGACCTTGGAACTAGTCAGGCCATCCATTTGCCTTAACCCTTTGCTCAGATGCACTATCCTACTGGTATTCGGACCCAGAATCGTGATGTGGCTACACCTTTATCTATCCCCTTAGTCTACAATTTGTTTTTCTGGTATGTGACCCATTTCACTAACTTTCCTCACAGATTGCCCACGCAGTGAATAGCGTCACATTACCTTACAGTTGAGATTAAATTGATTTGAGTTAAAAAATATATTGTAATTGTTATATCATTGGCATTTGTGTGTTGCTTCTTTGTAAACTGAACAAACTCATAAATCCTATCTCTACATGAGATGAATTAATTCATTGTGAATTAAGAACATCTTCAGTAGCGTCTAAAAAATAAATATTCATTGTTCATCTCTAAGAAAATGGTTTACATATCAAATAATGATGTTTATCTGTATGTATGTTTTTATGCTAAAACACATAATAAAATCAGATTTCAGATAATGTAAGATCAGTAAGGTGGCCTTGCTTATTTTTAAAACTATAAGTTCTTTAACCCATTCAAAAAAATGGAAGTACCATACATCCTGGCCATCATGCGGGCATAGCTGCTGTGCACTCACATTTGTGGCCAAAAGCTCGGCTCAAGTGAGAGCTGAGCTACAGCTGTCATAGCTAGAGACAGTGCCTACATTGTCCCTGGCTGTTTAACCTTCTAAATGCCATAATCAATAGAGATCACCACATCTAGAAGCTTAAGAGAGGGAGGAGCCTTCCTAGCTAACTCGAACGGGACCCTCGCAACATGATCACAGGAGCCTGATGGTTGCCATGACAGCTGAAAGTCAAATTAATGACTTCCTGATCTATCAACTATAATGGCCTTGGAACAAAAGCTAAATGCAACAAAAACAACAGTACACTGCAGTAAAAATATTAAATGCGAGTGCAGTATAAAAATTAATGTAACAAATACAGGGTACTTAGTCCATCCGTTTTTTTGCGCAAAAAAAAGTTATTTCAAGCCACGTCACTAACTTCAAAGTGTACCCATCTATGACGCAGTCCTAACTGTTGTATTCAAAAACCTGACTAGTGTGAATGCTTACCAGTGAGCAGGAGCCAGCAGGACCAGTGTCTGGCATGGGCTGAAGGCGACGAGGCTATATGTGTGCAGGGCCCAAGAGAGGGGCGGGGAACTCCATCTCTTGCGAGGCAAGAGGACCCAACTGTTTTAACTATAATGGCCTGTTAGGCCATGCCAGGAGCATGGTCCGACAGGCGTTCTGCCAGTGCCAATGTGTGTTTATTGCAATACATTACACCAACAATCAGATTAATATATGTTAAAGCCCCAAAGTTAAAAATTATTTTAAAAGATGGTACGAATAATAAATGTATTAACAAAAACACAATGAACAACAATAAAGAAGAAACAAATAATATGCAATAAATATAAATATTTATGCAATAAAAAAAAGTACACGTTGGAACTGCCACTTCCCCAATGATCCCATCTATAATTCTATAAATTCAAGAATGTGCACATAGGGTGATACCTTCTTTAGAAAAGGCAATAAATATTTATACAAAGAGGCTGCTCACCTGATGTAGTTGTGAAAACCCACAACTGGTAATGATCGCTCAAATACAAGTAGCTGCTGCAGGACCGTACTTTCCACAGATCCCTGTGGTTTAATCAGCTCCCAGGACACAGTACCTCGAGGTTCACGCTGCCACTTCAGAAAAGGAACAAAAGAAGCCAGTACAAGGGAATGTCTGGATCAACGATTCTTCTTTATTATCCTAAGCGTTTCAGAGTTATTTCCCAACTCCTTCATCAGGGAATGTCCTGGACATTCCCTGATGAAGGAGTTGGGAAATAACTCTGACACGCGTAGGATAATAAAGAAGAATTGTTGATCCAGACATTCCCTTGCACTGGCTTCTTTTGTTCCTTTTCTGAAGTGGCAGCGCGGACCTCGAGGTACTACATCTATAATTCTAACACACCAGTTAACCCCTTGAGTAAACACCGTAAAAAAATAAATAATCAAAATTGCAAACATTTTTCACAAATAAGGCTTTTCATCAAGCCTCTAAAAAAGTGAAATAAACTGCAAGAAGAAAGATAAATGTAAATAAATAGGGAATCTCATCCGGTAGAAAACAAGCCCCTATCCAGCTTCATCGGTAAAAAAGTAAAATAGCTATAGATGGTAGAATATACAGATGTAACATCATTTTTTTTCTTGTTTTAGATTTGTTTTTATTGTGTGGAGACCGAACAAAAAATATATAGATGTGGTATCGTTGTAATCATCCTGTCACACGTGTCAATGTCGCTCGCAATGTCGCTCATACGTCACGGATTTTCAGTCGCTGAAGCGACGTAGGAACGACATTGAAGCGTGTGACCAAGCGATGCAACCAGCGATATGTCGCTGATCGCTGATCGCAGGTTTCACTGCCAGACCTAAAACCTGTCGCTCATCGCTCAGTAGACCTTGTGCATCGCTGTGTGTGACATTAAACTCTGCGACGTTTTTTCAACGATCGGCGATGTAAAAATATTGACGACAGGCGGTCCAGGGTGTTTTCATGACCTCGCCTCTTTTGAATGATTGGATGTCATTCATAGCTTTTTGACTACGATGTAATAAAGCCAACTCGCAATCTAGATGCACATAATAAAAATACGCACAGACACTTTCCAAAACTGACGTTCATACACCATTTCACATTGACACAGCGATATGCATATGCTCATTTTTGTACCCCCGAAATTATGTGTACTTCCGACATAATTAGTACGCCCGAACGAGCTGGAACGCATAAGCGTTCTGTTACGGACACTATTGCGTCAAATTTTTTTTTTTTGGGGAGCAGGTGCTTGCCGCTGTGTGCATACTGTTGGCGCATGCAACGGCTGTTCTGACCAATTTTGTATAGCTTGTTCAAGGTGCATTCAATTGTTGATAGCGGCTCACTGGAGATCATCAACACCACCCTCCATATCGGAGGTCATCTAACACCCATAGTATGTATGAACTCATGGTAGCTCACGACCTTCCAATACGAGCAAAAACCCAACGATGGTGGGACCCATGGCTTGCCTCTTCATACAATATAGTTCAGACCTAAGTTAAGTCAATTTATCTTGTTTCACTGCTGCCGTTCATATTCTCTGTAAAACATGTTGCATACCCCCATGTATGTAATGGTTATCCTCCTGTTAAGGAGCAGACTGTCTGTTGCCTTCATTTCCCACAACCCAACACTCCCCCCCCACCCCCCCGCCTGGTCAGATTCCATCGTTTTTTATTTCCAGCCAGCCAGCCAGCCCATGCAGCACAAAGTGTCGGTGTTGCGTGACATATTTAATGTTTTTTGTGTTTTTTTGTACCAGTTTCAACGTCAGTAGTGGAGATGCCTTGGTGTGGAGCAAAGCAAAGCTTCGAGAGATCCCACGAAAAATTGCAATGGCCCGAACTGGATTGTCAGTGTCCGTCAGCAGATCCGGCGTGAACTTGGTGAGTAGCTACAGTACAAGCCAAACCGAGTATAAGCCAAGGCCCTAATGTCTGAAATAGCCTCTAAAATTTGGGAACTTATTGACTCCTGTAAAGCATTGGGTGAGCAATGCAGCAGACTCTCCATGGTAAACAGGCCCTCTCTTCATGGTACATGGCTCCCATTACTGGTATACAGGACCTGTAGCGCTGGCTGGTCTACAGCCCTCCATTATTGGAGTATAGCGCCCCCTACAGTGGTATATAGGCCCCCATCACTGGTGTACATACCCTCATCACAGGTATACAGGCCTATCGAAAGACACTGTTATTTAAAGATTCGCAATAATTGTGGGCCCTGTTGGAGTATCGTTGCCCAGTATTATGTATGGACATGTTGTAATTTATACCTTTTCCTTAACAGCTCCTCACAGAAATGCTACCCGACATGCGGCCATACATGCTGCTCCGCCACCGCCAGCACCACAACAGGCCACACCACTGGAAGAAGTTTTACCTCCACCCCAGACGTGCCAGGAAATATCTCTGCACTCCCCACCCACTGCAGAGGATGGAAGCCCTCCACTCAAGAGTGTACTGCGACTGACGGCTATTCTATTGACATTTGCGGTTGCCTTCCGCAGCACTAAACTACCATCTCTGGTTTACCTTCATGTGGACAAAAATTGCCAAATCACAATAATTCTGCAATTGCTGAGAAAACCTCCCCCGCTCAGAGGACTACCGTGTTTCCCCGAAAGTAAGACCCTGTCTTACATTTTTTTGGGTATATATATATATATATATATGGTCTGGCTCTACGCTTCTTATGTTTCGGTGCTAAGGAAAACAGCTATCTATATCTAAAAAAACCTTGCACACGAAAAACATTAAAAATAAACTAGCTTTATTCCAATGGCATTTATTCAGATTCAAGTATGGGGTATGTATCATACACATCAAACACATGTATATACAGAATTATCATGAGAAAGCTAAACCAATTCCATACAATCAAAAAAAAAAAAAACCTCGAGCAATTCAGTCTCTTTACAATGTTGAAATAAATATATATGGTCCGAGTAACCACAAAAGTGTATAAAATCCACTTATATCAATGTCTTTACGTGTCAGTACTGGTAGGCTGAAGACACTGTTTACAACAATCAGCAATAAATACAGACTAAACTGAATTAAACAGAATCGCTCAAAAAACTTTATTTCATATTCTATTGTATTACACTTTAAACAAAACTCTTTAATACAAATACCTCAATAATCTGATTGCTCTCACTTCGTATCACACAACGGGAGATCAAAGATGGGTCCCAAAGGAATATCAATATGATAACTGAACAAAACGTGAACAACTTCACCTCCATCTTACATAGTGTTTAATCATAGATCAATATCAAATATTGTACTCTATTAAATAACAGGAAGTAGTATACCTACTTGATATATTTCTCTACTCACCAATCAGTTAAATTTCATGTACATATGACGTTTTACACATAAACTATTATATTAATGGTATTAACATCCCATAAATTATCACCAACAGTTCATTATGTCACCAAGTTATATTGCTAAGTATTGTATGCACCAAAGTAATATATTCCTTTTCTATTTTTTACTTTTCTATTCAGGAAGGATTCTGTGGCAAACTGGGCATGTGTTAATGAGATTATGTATCCTTTCAGGAGAATCCCAACCTGTAATGTATGCCCATAAATTATAATTATACCATTGCCTCAAACTAATCCCATTAACACATGCCCAGTAGAAAAGGAATATATTACTTTTCCCCCCTTTTTTTGATTGTATGGAATTGGTTTAGCTTTGCCATGATAATTCTGTATATACATGTTTTTATTAATTTGGTCACTTACAATTGACAGATATACGTGACATGCATCATTAGCATCATTAGGTAACGGAGTGAATTATCATAACCTTTACACCTTGTATAGAACATTACAAGGTATTAATTCCTTTTTTCTCTTTCTCTTTTTTGGAAGTGACCCTATGACTATATGTATCAGAGATATTTGTATCATTTATATGAGATGACTTTTTTGTTATTAGACCAATATGGCATTATAATGTGATGAATTATTAATGTGTGTATTGATTGTAGATGTATCTGTATTCATTATTGTCATTTTTTGTAAGGATTTTTGCTGTGCTTATGAATAAGACATGAATCAATGCTGAAACGTCACAACTGTATGATACATACCCCATACTTGAATGTCAATAAATGCCATTGGAATAAAGCACGTTTATTTTTCATGTATTTCGTGTGCAAGGTTACATTTTTTTGGGGCCAAAAGTGGTCCAGTCAGTTACAATTTATTTGTGTATGATTTTCAAATAAATATTTTTTACATGCAACCTCAAATGTGTCTAGTATCTTTTTTTGGAGGAGCACCTGCTCTTCTCACACAAAGCCTATTGAGCGCAGAAGCGCAGTACTGTGACAACAAGGCCTATGAAATAAAAAAAGACGATTGAAAAAACATAACTTTTTTATTAATAGTAACCACATTCAAAATGAAATAAAATTACATCACACATATTTTAAAAAACACCAAATCCACCCTAACCCAGCAAAAAGTGTCTTTGCAGTATGCCCAAATTTTCCAAAGCCAACTAGAGTTCTTGATAGTGGATATCATCTTCTCTGAAGTTTTGATCTCTGTTTGACCACCTTTCATGGCCGAAATTGACAAAAGAGTTGTTCGCGCCATGCTGGTGGAAGGGTCCAACACTATGGCTTTGTGTTGGCGGAGTCATAACAAAGGTTGGAGGTCGGGGGTATTGGGAGACTGCTTGTGGTGGCAAAGGTGTGTGCACCGCTGAAGCTTCAGTCAGTCTCCCTACCACAGCATCATCAAGAGCTTGGTGGATGATCCTTTCGACATAGCGACGTTGTTCTGTTTCCAGTGATGGCAATCTCTCATTCACCAACACCGCTACACCTGACAGTGGTGGATTGTCCGGCCGCTCCAAAAAACGATTTGCCACTGCCAGCATGTCTCTGGGGAGTGGCGTTGGTGCTTTTCTCTTTCTAATTAGATGGGTACAAGCTCGTTGGTTTGGAGTGTGGCTGGTAGCTTCAGGTTGAGGGTCCGTGTTAGTGGCCTCTATGGAATCCTCCACCTGTGTGTTGTCCCAGTCTTCCTCCTCGTTGTGTGCAGAAGTCACTTCACTGGATCCTTGTAATGGGTCCTGTGTGAAAATAAAAAAATTATATGAACAAAAGCACTTGACCAACACACTGATCATGACCTACGTTATTGTCATTGGAACAGTTTGTGTTTTCCACACACTATGGCGTATGTGGAGGTGTTTACAGCAGATCGTACGTCTAGTACCTAGCTAACCATACATTATTATTATTATTACTTACATCATCTGTAGCAGCAGCAGTTGAACTTTCAGGTTGTGGTTGGCAAAAGGTAATACTCGATACAGTGTCCCTTGGGATCTCCTGATCCAATGTGAACTGGAGCAGTGGAAAGTACCACAGTTTTGGCGTATACACTTGATTGCTTCCATTCCCAGAGCGTGTGCTATCTTTTACTTTGTCTAATTTCTTCTTAAATACAGTTCTCAAAGAACGTATACTCCACTTCACCCATATAATATTGCAGGTCTCATTTGGGTGGTGCTGCTGTGATAAAAGGACAAGTTTTTCATAGGCCACCCTTTTGACCTCCTTATTGCTGTACTCAGGGCTGCATATTTTCCATAGGCACTCGTTTTGACGGTACAGTTCGATAAATGCGCTCAAAAATTCACGGTGTGCTGCAGACATCTGTGAAGACAAGTCAAAATGATTTAAAATAATGTATTAAAAATTACTCTTCCTTCACCTCTATTGCCACATAGTACCGTGGCCCAAAACTCAAAAAGAATGGTTGTGCTTGCACACACATAAAATGACCACACAATTTGGAAATTAAACTTATTGTGCTCACAAAGCCTAAACAGATATTACATGACATATCGAACATACAAGGTACAGCCACAGAGCACTTTAAAAATTACTAACCTTCAAAAAGAACGAGGATGAAGATCAATGAAGAAGATGAATGAAGAAGAGCGATGTGGAATAGTCGCCAGTAGGATCAACGATGTTCGCCAGTACGAGCTGGGATGCTGAATATTCGCTAATAGGAGCCACGATGCAGAATATTCGCCGTAATGTGCTTCAACGTCGTGGCGGCGAAATCTTTTAAACGTAGCACAGCCAATGGCATCGCTCTGTTTATGTGTCCAATGAACAAACGCCAACTCGACATTACGAAGTTGGAGCGCACCAATAGCAAATCGCCACGGCGCTTGCGTTCAAATTACGTCGCTGTCTATATAGAACAAAGAACGAGTATTTTAAGACACACCCGCGTTGTAACGGACATCACTTGGGCGTATTTTCAACATACATCGACCTTTTTTGGCTTTGTTGCACTCTCCGGCATTTTGCTGATCACGTAAGTACAATTTTTATTGTGTAGTGCATTTGGGGAAGTGGCGTACATATAACCGCATGGTTTAGATTCAAATCAGTTTCGGCTACCATTATGACTGTGATGTCTATTTATTCGCATGTGTGTGTGTATTGATATCACTGATCAACAGTCATAACAGATAATATTTGCTTTAAAGCTATAATATTCTTGTACAACTGTGGATCACGTTTAGTAAACCGACAAATAAAACTGGTGTTACAAATTGTTGCAGGTTCTTCATCATGAATTCCCATCAGCGTGATGCTTTGGTGGCTACCTTTCTTATTCAGGCTGCTAGCCTTGAGGAGGAGAGGCTGGAGAACCGCAGAAGAAGACCACGCCGCATGTGGGCCAGGGATTGGCTCCTTCGATGACCAGCTAATACCCATCTGCGACTTGTCAGGCAGCTCCAAGAAAGGAACCCTGATGACTTCAGGGATTATCTGAGGATGTCACAGGAGTCCTTCAAAGTCCTGTTGGACGCTGTGACCCCTGCAATTCGCTGCCAGGATACAGTTATGCGTGCTGCTGTTACACCAGAGGAACGTCTGGCAGTTACACTACGTTTCCTTGCAACTGGACATACTATGAAGGACCTACAGTACTCGTCTGCCATTTCTCGACCACTCCTCAGCGTCGTGATCCCTGAAACATGTGAGGCAATTGTGCGTTCTCTCATGCCTACGTACATGCCTTTTCCCCAAACGCAGGAGGAGTGGCTCAAAATAGCCTCTGATTTCAATGAGAAGTGGCAGTTCCCAAACTGTGGCGGCGCATTAGATGGGAAGCACGTCCGCATCCAACAACCCCCCAACAGCGGATCATACTTCTTCAACTACAAAGGCTACTTCAGTGTGGTCCTGATGGCCCTGGTGAATGCTAATTACGAGTTTGTTTTTGTGGACGTGGGAATGAATGGCCGGGTGTCTGACGGAGGTGTTTTAGACCGCACAATATTTGGGGGGAAACTCAAAAATGGACAGCTTAATTTGCCACCAAATGCATTGACCAAGGAACATATGAATTATGTCTTTGTTGCAGATGAGGCATTTCCACTACATGCCAATCTACTGAGGCCATACCCCAATAGGCATGTGACACCAAGCCAAAGGATCTTCAACTACCGCCTATCACGGGCACGGCGAGTAGTTGAAAATGCTTTTGGGATTATGGCCAGTAGATTCCGTGTTTTCCACACTGCCATAAATATGAAGCTAGCACACATAGATATGGTAGTGTTGGCATGCTGTGTTCTACACAACTTCCTTCGCCGCACGGCTGATTCCTCATACAACCCTCCATGTTTTGCTGACACGGTGGATGCCATGAACGGTGAGCTACAGATGGGGGGCTGGCGGGCAGAAGAGCCTGATATTGCAGCACTTGAACCGATGGCTCATGGCCGACATCGTCGGGAGGCGAGGGAAAATCGGGACATGTACAATACATACTTTAATGGGCCTGGGGCTGTGAGCTGGCAGAACAGCATTGTTTAGCATTTAAATTTTTTGTTCTGTTGTTCAGTAACTGCATAGACACTCTGATGTTATTTGCAAAGTAATTTATTATTTATATGTTGGTTTTTTAAGTTTATTACACAATAAAAAAAAATAAAAAAATTACATGAGTCCTCAAATTCTTTATTACAACATATACACAACCAGAGTTTGCATTGCATTGGAGAAAACGCCAATGTGTACAAATATGTACGCATTGGCGTTGTCTCACACGCGTAGAAATATTACCGCATTAGCGAAAACAATTCTGCGTCAAAATATTATGCGACGGATAAGCGTTTGGCGCCATACATACGTGCGTCGTGACGTCATGACGTTGCGGGCGGGACGGCTCTGCGCTGGGTTTCACTTTCATTTTATATCGTGATAGCGATGGCGGCAGGACGTGCTGCACCCTGGGGAGATGGGGAGGTGAAACTAATGCTGAAGGTCCTGCACCACCAGGGCAATACTCCCCATGACAATCCAGCTGCTTTTAAACGCCAATGTCTGCGTAAAGTGGAGATTGTCCTGCGTCGGCGCATGGGAGTGGAGAGGACGCCGAAGCAAATTATGCGAAAACTTGCAGATATGCGTTACAGGACCCCAGGACGCATAGAGGAATTGGTGGCGGAGTTACAGCGACAGCGCCGTGAGTAATCTGCCATCCCCGAAAGTAAGGCATGACAGGGGGTTTAATGTGCCTGTAAATAAAAGGCACCCCCTAATAAGGCATGTCTCTATTTACAATATTTTACCACAGCATGCAGCTGTGACCCCCGATCGTGTCGCGGTGCCCATCGCTGTGAGCGGTGGGTGCCGCAGATGCATGTACACCGGCACCGCTCTATTTTTAAAGCCCCCGGTACATGGGCACCTAGCCTGGAAAAGTGTTAATTTCCCGCTGATAAAATACTCATTGCGTTAAAACAACAGAACACAGCCCAATAAGTTATATATCCCTGAATTCAGTGTCTTATCCTCTACATCATGCTTCCTTCATATTACATATCAAACACCTGCTCACAAATTCCCGCTAAGGCCGTATGGAACCAGATGGCATCTACCGTGTTTCCCCGTAAGTAAGACCCTGTCCTACATTTTTTTGGGGGCCAAAAGTGGCCCCCGGTCTTACTTTCGGGGGGGGCCTTACATTGGGTGCCCCAGAAGTGTGGCCTACAGGCCCCCTACTGCTGGGACACTGAGGGAGCGGGTCGCACGTCACGTGCGCCCGCTCATTACATATGCACTGCATCCCCCTGTCAATCAGCAACAGGGGGAGCAGTGCATTATACTGTATATATGGGCCCCCTATTGCTGGCACACTACCCCCTGTTCTGAGGCCCCCACCGCTGCTGCTGCTGCAGAGATCTTACCCTCCAGGGTCTTCTTGCAGCAGCTCTGCGTCCGTCCTCTGTCCTCGGCTGTCTTCCGGATCATGTGACCGGCCGGTCGCAGTCGCGATTACAATCGGGGGGGACTTACTATCGGGGAAACACGGTATGTGCCATCCGGTTTGCATGTGTCTGGGAGAATCCAGCAGCATTCGAATTTTACTTCTGGACTCAAAACGTTGCAAGCAACATTTTTGTGTCAAAATCGAATCGTCCCGCATCCAGCATGATTTGGCACCCCCTAAAATTGGGGTCTATGGTGCCAGATTGTGCCGCATCCGACATAAAATCAGATGCGGGAGCCGGATGCTGGGTCCTGGAGTTTAGCAGCAAGCGCTGTTAAACTTCAGCACCAGGAGCTGTCCCCTGCACTGATTTCAGGACCGCTAAGACACCCGAAACGTCTCCACACCATTGGCAGTAAAGGCCAACATCTTCTTTAATTTTGTGTTCTTTTTTTACGATAGATAGATGATATGCCTAGATACCCGCAGTTTACCTTGGAGACCAGCCTACTCCGCTCACCAGCTAGTATCTACACAGCGGGTAACTAGTGCGCGCTGCAGCGTGTACACCGGGCGAGCATCGTCAAGTTCTAGAACAGGTTCTAAAAAAACCTGGCCTGGCGATCATCAACCAGCGATTTATCGCTGGTTGATTGAGCATGTCACACGCGTCAATATCTCTGCAACGTCACGCAGTGACTGTGATTGTGCAGCCGATATTGACGCGTGTGATATCCCCAAGTCTGGATAGGGTGGGGAGGCGTTGGGGAAGCCAGTAGAGAGCTTCTCCATTCTTTATAAGCCGGCGACTTTTTCAGAATTGTGTATGTGGTGTCCTTTCAACAATGTTGTGTTATTTTTAGGCCCTCGGCAGCAGGCTTCACCACCTTCACCAGCAGCACAAAGCCCGGAAGTTCCCCCCCCATCTCCACCACAGGAACAGACGCCGCCGCTGCCACCTTCACCAGACCATGGCGGACCATGGAGCCCAGGCTCCGCAATTGGGCAGTTCTCCCCCCAAGAGGAATGGAGTCAGGGGGACGGTTCATTAAATGGTAAGTGGCAAGAATCATGTTTTCTTTGAGCAAAGTGAATTTGCAGACTCCACGAACGATGGCTGGTGTACAAATTACATTTTTTTTTTATCTACCTTTATTGATTTGTACAGCGGCGGAAGATGCACCAGGGAGCCCTTCGGAATGGGCCCAGGTTGCCGAAGGAGCAAACGAGAGTCCACGTAAGTATATACACATTAAATATGATGTTATATTTATATATTGATGTCCCTTTAATTGGGTACCCAGTGTCCAACTGTTATTTTGTCTATACTTAATAGGTGTACCTACGCTACGGGAACTGCACGAGAAGCTGTCACATGTGAGTGGAGAGGTGCAGGAGATAGTCGGGCTCCTAGACCTTTATGTCAAGGCCCAGCGCCCGTAGGAATTTTTTTCCCTTATTTTTTGGTTTACAAAAAGTTTTATTGTTAAGTTACAACAGCTGTGAAGTTACAACAGCAGCCAAAAAACAGGCAGAGCATTTCTCCATCTTGGTCCAAGGTTCGGACTTCTCAGGACTGCTCAAAGTCAAGCGAAGGAGAAAAAGCAATCGCCAAGACTGGTGAATCGAGCACCCAAGATGAAGACTGGGAGATAGAATATGTAGGGGAATCTGAAACTCTGAAGCCTCCAAGACCCCTGTCCAGAGGTCGACTTCTTGAACCAACACCTGTGCTTCACCGCATACCATCAAACCGGTGGAAAATGATAAGAAAGACCTGAGCGGAGAGGGGTTGACCACTAAACTCAATGAAAAGAAGTAGGAAGGAGAATTGGATTCCTGCTTCAACTATGCAATGTCGGAGAAACCTCAGGTCAAAGAAGAAGATCCTGGTCTGCAAGAACGAAAAGAAAATGTCCACACCATCATATCTGCGGATGGAGCTGACGCCATGGAAAAACTGGTGGATGTGGAAGGAGAAGACTAGGGAGGCCTCCGGCATATGACATGGACAAGTTGTCTGTTGTTTCTAAAAATGTTCATGTTTCATTAGATAAAGTGTCTGACAGAGGCTTTGTATGTGCAAAACAGTGTTCACATTATGGGACAACTATATACTTTGTATGTCAAGACGAGATCCAATGGTGAGCAATGTAGTCCGATGTACCATACTGTCGTACACGTAGAGCCAGGCTCGATTGTTGAATTTGGCCATGCCTTGTTTTGTTCTATGACAGACACGTAATTTTGTAATAAATACTACTGTTGAGAAAACGTCTGAGCGTCCTGATGAGCGTCCTGTCAACGAAGGGTGGATATGTCACATTGGGAATCAGATCTTATGTCTTTCTTGTGTACATACGTAGATACCAGATGTATACCTTGGTTACCAGCCTTCTCAGCTAACCGGCTGGTATCCAAGGTATACAGCGGGTAACAAAGGTACTGCACCCCAGTATAGGAACCAGGGTAGCGGGGATGGATGGATGGAGAACAGAATTTAGGGGACCACAAAGGAGGGAGTGAAGTCTGGAGGGACACACATTTGTGATGTAGAACACGTGACAAGCAGTAGAAAACAACACTGGAAAGATCTAGAAGGCAGTTGGTGGGTGGAGAGGGGTAACATCTGGTAAGAGACGGCAATTTGACGGCGATGGTGCCAGTGGGAGCTCGTCCAACCTGACCGGAGAGGGGAGCTGAGAGAAAGAGAGTGAAGGTGCTCCTGAAGACCGAAGAGTAAAAAAGTATAGTGGAATGTATGGATTACAGTATATAAAACAGTACATAAAAGCTGGGAAAAAAACTAAAATCAAATGATTGATTCTGTGCCCCCTGCCTCCTCTGTGCCTGTCACCACAAATGATGCACGAACGATCTCTGCGTCGCCGGAATGACGCACGAAAGATCTCTGCGTTCCGCAATGACGATCTCTACGCCACCGAACTACAATATCACATACCACCACAAGCATAGAATAGGTGTCTCTGTACGCCTACCTACCATGATGTCACAAAAAAAACGCCCACATTGACAGAAAGATCGCTGGAGACGTTGCTGTGTGACACTGAACGAGCGATTAAATAAAATCGCTCGCTGGATCGACCGCTAGATGGCGGCATCACCGCATCGCTGGGTCCATGTGAGCGATATTGACGCGTGTGACATCTTACCAGCGATAATTCCACATCGCTCAGGCGATTAATAATTTATGACGTATGAGCGACATTGCGAGCGACATTGACACGTGTGACAGGCCCTTAACTCTGACACGCGTAGGATAATAAAGAAGAATTGTTGATCCAGACATTCCCTTGCACTGGCTTCTTTTGTTCCTTTTCTGAAGTGGCAGCGCGGACCTCGAGGTACTGCATCTATAATTCTAACACACCAGTTAACCCCTTGAGTAAACACCGTAAAAAAATAAATAATCAAAATTGCAAACATTTTTCACAAATAAGGCTTTTCATCAAGCCTCTAAAAAAGTGAAATAAACTGCAAGAAGAAAGATAAATGTAAATAAATAGGGAATCTCATCCGGTAGAAAACAAGCCCCTATCCAGCTTCATCGGTAAAAAAGTAAAATAGCTATAGATGGTAGAATATATAGATGTAACATCATTTTTTTTCTTGTTTTAGATTTGTTTTTATTGTGTGGAGACCGAACAAAAAATATATAGATGTGGTATCGTTGTAATCATCCTGACGTGAGGGAAAAGCCATCTTATCACCACCACTGAACAGTAGAATAAGGACAAAAAAATCAGAATTTTTGTTTTCCATTTATTCTGCCTCCCACAAATCAGAATAAGAAGCTATAAAAAATAGTTTGTGCCCAAAAAGTGGTATTAACTCCTTCACAGCCAATGGGCCAGTAAGTGGGTTTGATGTGAGTTCCGGCGAGGAGCTCACATCAAACACCCGACATCTCAGCTGATCTGATCACTGATCTGATTGGTGCTGTTAACCCTTTGGATCCCGCTGTCATTCTCTCACAGCGGGATCCAAAGGCGCTGCTGCGAGGAACGCGCTATTCCCCGTCTGCACCGGAGATCCCACGATAGTATTGCGATAGTATTGCGGGATCTACAGCATTTACGGTGACAGCTGGAGTCCTGGATTAACCCTAGAAGCGGTCACGGACCACTTCCAGGTTGTGGTTGGCAGGCGCTGCCAACCTCAACCCTCAACCAGTCTGCGATTCAGAGAGATACCGATGATATACCAACAAGGATCGGTATCTCCAAGAAGCGATCGGATGGTGGAGCAGGGTGCCTCTCCAAGGGGCAGTGTAAAAGTAAGAATTAATTAATTAATAAAGTTTTAATAAACATGTAAAACAAAAAATAAAAGTTAAAATCACCACCTTTTCCCTCATTCACAATAAAAGTATTAAAACACTTTAAAAATACACGTGTTTGGTATTGCCACATTCAGAATCACCCAATCTATCAATATATAAAATCAATTAAAACTGCGTAATGGAAAAAAAGGTCCAAATGCCAAAATTACGTTTTTTTGATCGCCGTAACATTGCTATAAAATATAATAACGGGCGATTAAAACAGTGCATCCACCCAAAATTAGTATCGTTAGAAACATCAGCTCAAGATGCAAAAAATAAGCCATCACACAGCCCCAGATCCCGAAAAATTAGGACGCTACGGGTCACAGAACATGGCGCAAAAAGTGTGATTTATTTTTTCCAAAACTTTTGAATTTCTTTTCACCACTTAGATACCAGTAAAGGTATACATGTTTGGTATCTACGAACTTGTACCGACCTGAGGAATCACACTCTCATGTCAATTTTACCATATAGTGAAAATGGCGACTAAAATACCCCAAAAATAAACATGTAATTGTACTTTTTTTGCAATTTCACTGCACTTGGATTTTTTTTGCAATTTTCCTGTACACTATATGGTAAAATAAATGATTGCATCTGAATGTAAAACTCACCCCGCAAAAGTCAAGCCATCATATGTCTATATTGATGGAAAAATAGAAAAGTTATGGCTCTTGGAATCAGGGGAGCAAAAAACAAAAATGAAAACTAAAAATTCTAAGGTCATGAAGGGGTTAATGAAAATGTCAACTAATCCCGCCAAAAAAAGCTCTCACATAACTTTGTAGGCAGAAAAACCAAAAAATTATAGCTCTCAAAATATGGTGAGGTGAAAACTTTTCTAAAGAATAGTTTTAGTGAGTGATAGTAGCCAAATATAAAAACCTAATTTAGGCTAGGGTCACACTTGTATTTTTTCCATGCATTTTTCACACTTGTCTTTTGTGAAAAACGCATGGAAAAACACATCCATAGACCCCCATGCAAAAAAACGCATGCCCCAATGCCAAAAATGGATGTCTAAAGTGCCATGCGTTTTTTGGATGCGTTTTTGGCTCAGCACCAAAAAATGCATTATGCTGCTTTTTTTGGTGCTTTTTCAAAAACGCATGCTTTTTTTTAACATGGGGCCCTATGGGAAACGCATGCGTTTTCGCATGGCACTAAATGGTACCATGCATTTTCGCATGCGTTTTTGGCTGCTCCAGACCTATCAGAAAAAACGCAGCCCAAAAACGCAGGCTGCAAAAAGCAACCTTAAAAAACGCATGCAAGTGTGACCCTAGCCAAAACTTTATCACTTATAAACCCATTTTATCACTAATACCGCAGAGTGAAAGGCAAAAAAAATAAATGAGGCTAGGGTCACACTTGCGGCAGAATTTTTAAATCCTGATCCACTATTGAGCTGTAAAAAAGCTCACAACTGGATCAGAAACCGCTGCCCATAGGAGCCCATTATGTTAACCGGATTGCACTACATGCAATCCGGTTACCGGCATCGGTTTTGCAGCCTTCGTGAAAAATCATGCAGGCTGCATTTTTCGCAGCAATATTTCTGCCGCAGCGTTTTTGTTATAATGGGCTCCTACGGGAGCCCATGCGGCTGCCGCAAGGCATATGTGAATGCCTGCGGCAGTCGGCGGCTTTGTTCATCCCCGCTGCTGCAGGAATAAACAAAGGGTTAAATATTAATATTCAATGTGGGCAACATGTCTCTAGGAGTGTCCACATTCCCCTAGAGACATGCTGTCCACACAGGACGGCATGTCAGGGGTTAACTTAACTGTTAACCCCTTAGCCGTTGTTGTCGGCTTTCATCTATTCTTTATATTAAAACCCGCCGGCTCCTGCATCAGGACCTAGCCTACGCAATTTGCGTAAGCATTTTACAGAACAGCATCCTCAATGAGGAGCTGCCTGTGGTGCTTACGCAATTTGCGTAGGATACTGGTCCTGATGCAGGAGCCGTCAGCTGTAAATAGAAATTACAGATAAAAGCCGACATTAGCAGCTAATGGGCTAACTATAGAATTAACCCCTGACATGCCGTCCTGTGTGGACAGCATGTCTCTAGGGGGGATGGGCACCCCCTAGAGACATGTTGCTCATATGGATTCTTATTAGGTTAAAGGCAAAGGGTTAAATGTTATTAATGGATGTGGGCAACATGTCTGTAGGAAGTGCTCACCTTCCCTACAGACATGCTGACCACATAGGTCAGCATAGGAAGGGTTAATGTGCATTAATTCTTTAGTTGCGGCTATTACCGGCTTTTAAGTAAACTAAATATTTGGCGGTGGCTCCTGTCAGTGAAGCAGATACAGTAGCTAATGTACGTACTGTATCTGCTGCTGTCCGAGGTCCTGAAAGCTTAAATAGTACTTCTATGGCGGTGTTGCGGTCATAGAACTACCGTATAAGCTTTCTGCACCATGGAGAGCGGCTTTATATAGTACGCAATTTACGTACTGTATAAACCGGTCTCCATGATGCTGATAGCTTATACAGTAGTTCTATGGTCGCAACACCGCCATAGAAGTACTGTTTAAGCTTTCAGCAGCACATACAGTACATACAGTACATTAGGTACTGTATCTGCTTCACTGACAGGAGCCACCGTCAAGCATTTAGTTTAATTAAAAGCCGGTAATAGCCGCAACTAAAGAATTAATACACATTAACCCTTCCTATGCCGACCTATGTGGTCAGCATGTCTGTATGGAGGGTGAGCACTACCTACAGACATGTTGCCCACATCTTCAACAACATTAACCCTTTGTTCATCCCTGCGGCAGCAGGGATGAACAAAGTATCCGGCAACTGTATTGCACATTCAGAGCAATCCGGTTGCCGGATTCCCGTTTAGGAACAAATTTTGTTCCTAAAATGTGTGTGAAGGCAATTGCGGTTACCGCATCCAAATCTGCATGCGGTAACCAGAAATGCACTTCAAAGTGTGACCCTGGCCTAAACCAAATTCTTGACCTGCTGTTAATTTTCTTATTCTGCCTCCCAAAGATCACAGTATGCCTGGGGTCACACATAAGCCCTGGATCCGTTATTTGCATCAGTTTTTAAACTTTAGAATTCTAAGTCAAAAACTGATGCTGTTAATGGATCCTGCACTCAAGTGTGACTGCTCTGCTATGCGTTTTCTAACAGGACCAAAAAATGCTGCAAGCAGTGTTTTTTGGGTGCAGTAAAATACCAGATCCAATTTTTTAACATGGGGCCCTATGGGAAACGTATCTGTTAACAAATGGCACATATAGGCACCATCCGTTAACGGATCCGTTTTTGCTAGCATTTTTTGTCAAAAAATGGCAAAGTCCAAAAATTGCAAAGCTGCACAGGAGGCACAAAAACCAGCAGTAAAATAACGGATCTATTATTGAAAACAGTGGATAAAATTGATTAGCATGTGTGACCCTAGCCTAAGGGTCAGCTTTTATGTGGTCTGTGCTGTACGCTGAGCACTCAAATTGGGGTTTCCACTTAAATCTCTGAACTATATGAAGTAGACAGAAAACTTTGATTGAACATTCACTATAATGAGGCAAAGAGAAACAGTGGGAACTGTTTCTGTCCTATAATCCAGTGGTGTTTATAAATGCACAGTTCCCAGTTTTGAGTACTTCTGAAAAGATGGACTCCACAGAACAGAGACCAGAGTAAGGCCCCTTTCATATCTAATGTAGGCCTGCGTTTTGCTTCATTTGTGTTTCTATGCGTTTTTAACGCTAAAAATGCATCAAAACGCATGCGTTTTTGCCCCCATTGATTTTAATGGAAACGCATGTAAAAACGCATGTGCATTTTCAAAAACGCAAAACGCTTGCATTTTTGCAAAAGCAGACCAAGATGTTGCTTTTGACTTTTTGGGCTGCGTTTGCAAAAACGCATCCGTTTTGCATTTTTGAAAATGCACATACGTTTTTGCATGCGTTGTTACATGCGTTTCCATTAAAATCAATAGGGGCAAAAACCCATGCGTTTTGATGCATTTTTAGCGGTAAAAGCGCATAGAAACACAAATAAAGCAAAACGCAGCCATGCATTTGATGTGAAAGGGGCCTAACTCTGCTGCCTCATTATAATGAATGGATCGCTCTGGGATTTCACGTGAATCGTATAATTTGGAGATTTAGACATAAACCCCAAGTAAATGCTTAAAATAGAGCACAGTATAAATGTGAATCCAGAAAGTCATGTAAAAAGCTTCAACTCTTTCAACCAAAAAACAAAAAGCCTTTACCCAGGTCCATCAACAGTCAATAGAAATACAGGGGGATTACAGGTAACCCAAATGCTGAAAAAAAGCGCCATGGTTTTTCCCTAAGGCTAGGGTCACACTTGTGTCATGCATCTGCTAAAAGCTAACATTTTTCATGCTGAAATGTGTGAAAAATGCATGCGTTAAAAGATTCATAGGCTACAATGCAAAAAACGCATGGTCAAAAGGCAACACTTTTGACGTTATGCGTTTTTGCATAAGCAAAAAGAACGCTTCTAGTAGCATTACTTGTTGCTTTTGCAAAAACACGTGCTTTTTAAACATGGGCTCCTATGGGAAATGCATGCGTTAACACATGATACATATATGTACCATGTGTTAATGCATGCGTTAAGGCAAGCGCTAATTTTGCTTCAAAATGGCAACAGAAAAAAACGCCTAGCATTAATGCAGACTTCCAAAAAAAGTCCCTCCAAGTGTGACCCTAGTCTAAAAGAGTTTCAGCAAAATGTGCACTCTTAAATCCAAATGTCCTTCTTCCTTATAAGCCACAAAGTGTTCCTAAACCATATCTAGCATCCAAATTATTTGCATTTCTGTAGTGAGGAGAGCGCGCTTAATTTACCAGATGCATGTCTCCGATAGTATGTGTAGCACCCCAGGGTTCGGCTCTCATGGTGGCATTGCTCCCTAACAGGTGGTGATGTCACACCTGGAAGAAGAAAGGGGGTCCCCTATTCAGGTGACACAGCATCCAACAGTTTCCTGTCTCCAGACCAGAAGGGGGAGCTCTAGAACCTGTCTTAAGGGGAGCTTCCCTATCAAAGTTCAGGCCTGGAGGTGGAGTCAAGCAGAACAGACAGAAAGAACAACAGAACAGTGATGGAGTGAGTCTGAGGAGGAAGGAGAGGAAAGCCTTGGAAGCAGTGGGGTGTTAAGCTCATCCCAGAGGAGAAAGCGTCAAGAAAAGCGGACACCAGAGTCCGAGGCTGTTCGCGTACTAATGGCCCAGCAGCAGAAATCCGGAGAGGCAGGAGATTCCAGGCCCCCTGACCTACCTAACACCTGGAGCACAGTAGCATACTAGAGCCCGGGTGTCCACTGAGGAGCAACCCCTGGATCAGGGCTCACGCTACCTGCTATACAGGTACTAACTAAAGGAGAGTGGGAGAGAGAGGGCCGTAGCACAGCTTTAGGCAACAGCAGGAACTCGCAAGTGAAAGCGCAGAAGGGAAGCCTTCAACACACCTGGCTATGTGGATCCTTCCTGATTGCTTCCAGGCAGCCCGGGTCCACAGTAACATCTAAACCGGTGCCCCGAACTGTATCTACAATGGACAAGTAAAAGTAAAGGAAACGTTCATTGATGTGGACTCCAGTTATTTGCGCACCCTGCATCTTGCACCCTACACCCTTCCAACATCCTGTGCCCTGGGGTTCCGCTCCACCTGTGGGGAGCTGCTCCATCCTAGCTGTCCGTCCATCATCCCCAGAGCTTCTGCAGCAGCGGTGGCTACTCATAGTCACAAACCATGGGTGGCATCACAAATAACTCCTTTATAAATCACCCCTTTTGCTACCTAAGCCAAGAACTGCCTTATACAACTGAACCCAGGGTCTCCTTCCTTTTTTAGCTTGCACTATGCATCAAAAGTAGTTTTTGAACACATACGAGCATTGGTCTACTCAGGAGAAATAGAATAAAAATTAATTTTCTCCTATTTCCCCTTTTGAAACTTTAAAACTTGTGGCCAAAGTAACATTTTTTTGGAAAAAAATGTAAAATTTTCATTTACTCATCCCAATGTTATACAATCTTGTGAACTGCCTCATTGGGATAAATGCTCACTAAACGTACAGATAAATTCCTCAAGAGGTGTATTTTCCAAAATAGTGTTTCATTGTGGAGTTTTTGCTGCTTTTGGTATGTAAGGGGCTCTTCAAATGTGAATAGCTTCTAAAGTCTAACATATTTTCTGAATTATAAAACACACTTTTCCCCACCCCAAATTTTGGGAGACAGGAGGGTACATCTTAATTTCCAGATGTACCTGGTTGTTGCTGTGGGGGGTGGTGTCAACGCGCGGTTACAAGAGGCAGCAGCAGGGTCACAGAAGGCAGGAGCCGGTGCTGGGGTGATCAAATGTGACCTCTGTTTGAAGAATTGCATATTTACTGCTCTCTACGCCATATTTTTCCACACAACTCTCTGCATTAAAGCTAGCGCCGAAAGGTGGATCGAGTATAGGAGTGGGGAGCAATGAATTAAGCAATGTGCTTCTGTGGTCCAACTGTCTTAAAAAAAAGGATACTGGTGGAGGTAAATTCACAGACCAGGATCTCTGGCACCATTATATTGAAGACAGTCTGTAGAGACATCAGGTCTTAACCCATATTGCATTGACAACAGCGCATAAATGGTCATATTTTAAAGTCTAGTGTATGTACAGGTGCATCTCAATGAATTAGAATATCATTAAAAAGTTAATTTATTTCAGTAATTTAATACAAAAAGTGAAACACATATATTATATAGAGTCATTACAAACAGAGTGATCTATTTTAAGTGTTTATTTCTGTAAATGCTGAGGTTTATGGCTTACAGCCAATGAACATTATCTCAGAAAATTAAAGTAGGGAGAATGAGTCATATGTAACAGGACAAAGGTCAGGTATACCAGAATTGGGCCAGAAGGAGGGCCATATTTACCAGGATTAGGGCCATGTGTGCCAGGATGGGTCCATATATAACAGGAAGTGGCCATGTATACCAAGATAGGGCAATATATAATATTTATTAATAATAACATTTATTCATTTATATAGTGCTATTAATTCCATAGTGCTTTACATTCATTTTTGCAACACTGTCCATCTTGGGGCTCACAATCTTAACATCCTATCAGTATGTCTTTGACATGTGGGAGGAAACCGGAATGCCCGGATGAAACCCACGCAAACATGGGGTGAACATGCAAACTCCTTGCAGATGTTGTCCTTGGTGGGAATTGAAACCAGGACCTCAATATATACCAAGATGGGCCTAGGATGAGCATAATATGAATCAGGATTGGGAACACATATACCTGGATTGGCTCATGGTGAGGGCTACATATACTTTGCTATGTGACTTAGTTGCAAATTGAACCTGCATCAGTTTTAATTTCCCAGCCTTATGTTGTGCGTGCCCCAGCATTTTTGAGATGTGTTGCTGTCATAAATGTCTAATCAGTTACATTTTTCTGATAAAATGTACAAATGTCTGACTTTCAAACTACTGATCTGTGTTTTATATTCTGTTATGAACATTATATGGCTATGAAAGATTTTTAAATTATTGCATTCTTGTTTTCTTTACATCATGCCCAAATTTGATGTAATTAGGGTTGTATAATATTGATCAAATGTTAAACACTGTAAGCTCAAACTGTCTTCAATATTAATTGCCATGATTATAAACCAAGGACTTGGTAGATCATGTATCTTTGACTGAAATTTTTTTGCTGCTGTTGGGAAATAGAAGAAGTGACCACCGATCTCAACACCTAATGCTGAGGACCAATGTTGGTGTAAAAAAAATGAAGCATTCAACTACTCGTTACAGATTGCTTGAAAAGACATTCTCTACACTTTTTGCAACAGAAGCTTTATTAATATAGTAATCAAGCATTTTTGTCAATCCAAAAAGACCTTTATTAAGACCTGGGATAGAAAGAGCATAGGTATTTTACAGAGGGAAAAAAGGAAAATCCAGCTAACACACAGTAGATATTCTTAGTAATCCAGGTGACTACGAAGCATTGGATCCCACCACTGCTAGGTGTAATGCTAATCCAAGAAACAAGATGGTGATGGAGTTTCCACGTAAAGTATCTAAATACATACAGTTGAAACAAGAAGTTTACATACACTATACAAAACATACGCATGTTTTTCTCACTATCTGACATGAAATCAAAATAAACCTTTCCCATTTTAGGTCAATTAGAATTACCATAATTGTTAATATTTGTCAAATGCCAGAATAGTGTGAGAATGTTTTAAGGCGTTTTATATTCTTTCTGCAAAGTCAAAACTTTACATAAATTTCATTAGTATTAGGTACCATTGTCGTTAAATAGTATAACTTACAATAGTTGGTAGAATTTTGACACATTCTTTCTGACAGAACTGGTGTAACTGAGGCATGTTTGTAGGTCTCCTTGCTCGCACCTGCCTTTTCAACTTTGCGCATGAATTTTCAATAGGATTGAGATCAGGGACTGTAATTAGAGATGAGCCACCACCCTAGTATTCGAATTCGATTCGTCAAATGGGAAGTGTGTTCATCGAATGTTTGTCGAACACCCTTGAACACACAAAAACATTAGGGTGGTGGTCAATTTCAGTTCCGCAATGTATATACATACATTGCGAAACTGAAATGAAGTAAAATCAAGGGTTAAAAATAAAAAAAGAAATCGATACTCACCTCTCTAATCCATCCTGCGACGCTTCCAGCACTATCTACTTGTCGGAAATGTGATCCCAGCAGCATTTCCCGGTGAAATGATGAGCTATCGCGAGAGTTCGTGATGTGACCGGAAACCGCTGCCGGGATTATGACGTCACCACAGGTCCTACAGATCCTTACTACTCTTCACTACTAGTGAGGGCCTGTAGTACCTGCGGTGACATCATAATCTCGTCAGCGGTTTCCAGTCACATGATGAGTTATTTCAAGAATTCGTCATTTCACCAGGAAACGCTGCCGGGATCACATCTCCGACAGGTAGATAGTGCTGGAAGCGTTGCTGGAAGGATTAGAGAGGTGAGTATTGATTTTTTTTTTATCTTTAACCCTTGATTTTACTTCATTTCAGTTCCGCAATGTATATATATTCCTTGCAGAACTGAAATCGAACTGAAATCGAACATGACCTCGAACTGCCGAATTTAGAGCAAATCGTTCTAATTCGACGAACGAACATCGCCAAAAATAACTCGAATTTGAGATTGGTGTACAATTCGAGTCGAACACCGCTCATCTCTAATTGTAATGAGCACTTCAAAATATTGACTTTGTTATCCTTAAGCCACTTTGTAACCAGTTTGGCAGTATGCTTTGTGTCATTGTCCATTTGGAAGACCCATTTCAACCCAAGCTTTAACTTCCTGGTTGAAGTCTTTAAATGTTGCTTCAGTATTGCCACATCATCTTCTTTCCTCATGATACCATCAATTTTGTGAAGTGCACCAGTCCCCTCCTGCAGCAAAACAACCACACAATATGATGCTTGCTGCGTTTCACCATTGGGATGGTGTTCTTAGGCTTCCAAGATTCTCCCTTTTTCCTCCAAACATAATGATGATCATTATGGCCAAACATTTCAATTTTAGTTTTGTCAGACAACAGAACATGTCTCCAAACATTTAGATTTTTGTTTCTGTGTATTTGCAAAAAATTATCTAGGTTTTTCTTTTGGAGTAATGGCATCTTCCTGGGTGAGTGGCCTTTCAGCCCAGGTTGATACGCTGTGAATATTGACACAATTTTACCACCTCCCGCCACCATCACAAAGTATTTAGCTTTTGTTCTTGGGTTGATATGCACATGTCTAACCAAAGCATGTTCATCTCTAGGACACAGACGTTCTGAGCAGTATGAAGACTGGACATTCCCATCTTGTTTGTATTTGTGTATAATGGTGTGTACAGATAAACAAGGCACTTATGGTATCTGGTAATTGCACTGATGAATGAACCAAACCTATGCAAGTCTACAATTATCTTCATGATATCTTGGCTGATTTCTTTAGACTGTCCCATAATGCTGCACAAAGAATCAGAGTGTTTCATGTGTGCCTTAAAATACATCCACAGGTGTGTCTCTAATTAACTCAGATGTTGCCAATAAACCTATTAGAAGATTTCAAACATATGACATTATAATATGGGCTGTCACAAATTGTTTAAAGGCATAGTTATCTTATTTGTATGTAAACTTGTGACTTTGCAGAAAGTAATAACAATGCCTTAAAACATTCTCTCTTATTATTCTGGCATAAATTATTACGGTAATCCTAATTGTCCTAAAACAGGAAAGTCTTATTTTGATGTCATGTCAGATAGTGAGAAAAACATGTTCATGTGTCTTTTTTTATAGTGTATGTAAACTTCTGGTTTCAACTGTATTTTATTGAAGCATGTTTTCATAAAAACAGAGAGTGCATACTATAAAGATCCATGCTGGATTAGCATATGATGAAGGGTAAAAACAGTGGAAAAAGAGGCTAAGAGAAAGACCTGACATCTTTCAAATGCTCCTGCCGACTCACCAAGAATAAAAATGCAGAAGCGTTTGAAACGTCCATATTTTTCTTAGCTTTTCTTCCACTGTTTTTTTACCCTCAATTATATGCTAATTCTGCACTCTCTGTTTTCATAAAAACATGCTTCAATAAAATATGTATTTTTATTATATACCTGGAAGCTGGATCACTGTCTTCTTTCTTGGATTGGTAGTTTACGAAATTGTACTTTTTAAATCAAAGGTTGGAAAACTTCACATGACTCTATTAAAAAATCATCCTGTGAAAACAAACAATTTTTCTTCTGTAGTGTCATCTTTCTGCCATTCATACAGCATTCCTAAAGAATTCATTTTGATAAATCAGCAATGAATATTATTTACATGGCAAAAAGCAGTTCCTTACATTAAGAATTGCGATATATTCTTAAAAATTGCATGCTGTAAGGATGATCCCAATGAGTTCCAATTTGTTTTGTACATTTATAGACATGAATGGGCTGGTATCACCTGAATATGGAAGAGACTAGTGCATGCTACATTTTTTTCATGCTGACATTTGGTTTATGAAAACAAAACTGACATCTTAAAGGCCAGAGATACATTACGCTAAAGGCATGCAAGATACTTGTATATTTCACCTGTAATGGTGCTAGCCTTTCTGGACAGGTGCATGGAGCTTCATAGAAACACAAGCAGCCGACTCGCTCCTGTCCAGAGAGGCAGGGGTCATTCCAAGCGAGTCAAGTGAAACTCATGCAATTATCTCCCATGCATCTTGCATAGTTTCTCTCTGCCCTAATAGTCAATTGAATGACATTGTGCTGCCCATGTGAGGTGCTGTCCACCCAGGCCCAAAATACAGTCATATGACTATATCAAGAGGAGTTTGCTCATACTTTCATATAACTCAGATGAGGGCCAGCACTCAGACTTTTGTTATTCTTTGCGGCACGAATGATTAGCATTTTTTTTTACCCATTTGGCATAGGAAAAGAAGTGCCTCATGCTGCGACTTGCAGCACAAAATGTTCGACGTGAACCCATTCAAGTCCTTAGAGCAGAGGTCCCCAATGTCAGTCCTCGAGGGCCGAACCAGTGCAGGTTTTCAGGATTTCCTTACTACTGCACAGGGATTGGAATCATTGCCTGCTGTGCAATACTAAGGAGATCCTGAAAACCTGCACTGGTTCGGCCCTCGAGGACTGACATTGGGGACCTCTGACTTAGAGTAAGGTATAAGTAACAGAATAAGTAAGAAAGTAAAGTCATAATCCAGCCCACTCCTCTCCAGAAAATGGTTTACAGGTGCTTCATAAAGCTGTAGCGCTTAGCTATTTGCAGTAAATAATTTACAGGTCTTTACTTTCCTCTTCATTCTGTAATGTCCATCTAGGAGCTCACCACAGCAGGACAGAAGCTTATATTGTAAGCGTACTTGCATTATTTTGTTTGCTCTTCACTGTCTATAGATGCCAGCTTCACTGTTATTGACCCTTGCCCTCATGTAATTAGCACTGTATTACAACATCATTATGTGGACATTTCAATGTATATTCATGGGAAAATTTTGTAGTTTACAATATAGTTTGTCAATCAAAGTGGAAATAATTAAATGTAAATGAATACAGTAATCAATATTGAGACCTTTCTTTATAAATGTTTGCTTTTGTGGGATGAAGAAGGAAAATGTCTTGATTTACAAAAGGTTTCAATATAATTACTAGCATGCAGGATATTTCACTAAAAAGGGTTCAGAGAAAATGAGGTTATGTTGAAACTAATTTCAGTTTAAAGATAAAGAAAACCTGAGGCCATGTACTGATTACCTCAATAGTCCACCAATTATTGTGTCTCACCTTCACACAATCACTATTTCAAATCACCCAGACTTCCCCTCTAAAAAGGATCTTAGATGAATGATGAGGACATTTTCTTATTTATTAAGTGATCACTTTATTAGTTATAATTCATTTAATTTCATAAAAACATTAAGACGCCCTGAGGAAGAATAGTACACGAAACGTACGTTGGCGGTGGGGGTACCAGGACTGAGGCCACAGGCAGCTTATACACCAGGTATGTGAGATCAGAGGGGACAACTATAGTGAAAGCACGGAGGTGGTGCTTTGCACATGTAACCTAAGCTAAAGGGTTGCTAGCACACAGGTGCACAGTGCATAGCATAAGTATTAGAGCCACAGGATCATATATATATAAAAAAAGCGTGCAGTCACATAGTGACAATTAAATAGTGTCCCTTTATTACCTGGTATTACTGGCTATTATATCAAATCATGAATACTGTATAAATGTTTACATAATATTCCAATCCTGGACCTTGTTATGAACTATTTGTAGTTAATTGGGTACTTTTTATGTATTATCTTAATGTTTTTATGAAATTAAATGAATTATAACTAATAAAGTGATCACTTAATAAATAAGAAAATGTCCTCATCATTCATGTACTGATGTTACAAAATTTTGTGCAATTTGCGTTCACTATTTAGGCAGTGGTGAATATTCACAGATGTGTGAATATATTGGAGTGAAATTGAATTCTACTTGAATTTTACAAACAAAATGCAGGTTTTTCCTATTTTTCTTCTGCACAGATTAAGTACAATTGTGCTGAAGATATAAAGCCATTAAAAGTAATGAGTAGGCAGGAAGCGGCACTCACCCTGATATCTTTGCGGTTTAGGCTCTTTTTACTGTAATTCCATGGGGTTACAGAGCAGGGAGGGGGTGACAGGGCAACGGTAACCGTTTCGCGCTTAGTAGCACTTCCACGGGTCCTGGGAACTCATTACTTTCGTATGGACTGTCAATTTCCAGCAGAGCACCACCGGATAACAATGCCACCTTTGTGAACAAGTACTGAAAAAATTGCTACAGGTCAGTGCCCAGCTCTATTCCGTTTTGAAAAGCCATTAAAAGGTTGAAATGAGAAAACAAAACTAATACTCAACTTACCACTCTCCTACCTAACCCCTCCATGTATCACGATCTGCGTCCGTCCATAGATTAAAAGTCGGTGGGTATGGCCATGGATGGGGAATTGCTATGGGTTTTGGCAGATGCAGTGAAACGTGTTCTGTGGGAAGTCTGTTAGGTCCTGAGAATACTAAGCATGTGATTATAGCTTGTCTCCAAATAGAAATGAATAAAAAAATTCATTTACGGCTACTACCAGAATAAATGCAATAGAAAACAGGATCGTGCAGCCGCTGCATGTGCTTTTCAGTCAGGAGGGCCTAGCTGGTGGCATCCCTGATGATGGAAGAAAGTCACGACATTGTGCTGGGAGCATGAATGTAAGCACACAGATGATTACGTTGCCTGGAATGGACTTCAATAACTAACACATATTGAAACGCATTGGTTCCTTCATCAGAGGTGTCTGGCATCTTCTTTACAGTGGTTGCATTATCCAGTTTTCTATTGGCTTATTTTGGAAATAGCAGTAACTGGATTTGTTCAATTGCTTCTTATTGGATGCATGCGATAATCACATGCCAAGTATTTTCAAGGACTTGACTGACTCACCGCAGAACAAGTTTCACTGCAACTGTTACCACCTACATCCATTCCTGTTTCAAACACTTTAATCCAGCTCCTAATTTTCAGGTGAGCATACTCTTATTATAATATATACATCCTTGTGCCATGTTCTTATAAGCATGTTGGTTATTTCAATCTATTGTAGTCATAGACACCACAGGTACAGATAACCAGTGTGTCTCATAAATGTTGAGTGACTGTCATCTGTGTTCCATTCGATTTGTTTATGTACAATGTGCAGTTCATTTATGCATTTTTTCCTAATTTCTGTTATATATATGAAGTCTTTTTTTTATATTTGTATTAATTTGGTGTATCCTTTTTTATTGGTTTCTCTATTGGGTGTCTTTTGTGTCCATACCTGCATTGTGGATATTTTGTGCTCATATCCAATTCTTAAATGGTTTCAGCACAGTAGTGTGTTTGTTTCTTTGTTTAATCAGACTTTAAAGAGGACCTGTCACCCCCTGGTGCTTTCCAAACTGAAAGCACCACTGAATGCAGTGTGTTTGCTGCATTCAAGGAAGGGGTCTTCCATGTCTCTAGCCCCCCTGTAACGTGTAAAAAAAACACTTTAGAAAGTTTAAAGATAAGAAGTCCAAAAGAACTTACTGATTATGTTCACGGGGGTCCTCCCTGCCTCCTGCTTCACTGTGCCGACTCCTGCCTCTTTGTGCCGCCTCCTGCCTGTATGGGTGTCCCCTCCTTGCCTGCGCATGCACCTCAGTGTCTCAACTCACACGGGCGCAGAGCGAGGAATTGTTAGGAGCGGGATGCCGGCGGCAGAAACAACTCCTGCCTGTGACATCAGTGCCGGAGCCGACCATGCTACAGATTATGCTGCATGCATATAGCAGGGCGGGCTCCGGTGCTGACATGATTGGCAGGAGGCGATTCAGCCGCCGGCATCCCACTCCTGGGTGGATCAAAGAAATGTGGTAGATATATAGTATATCTCAAATTCAGCAAGGCATTTGATAAAGTATCCCATACTATTCTTAATGAAAAAATTAACAAGTATGAGATGGACAAGGCTGTGGTTAGGTGGATTCATTACAAGGTTAGTGATTGTAGTCAGAGAGGTTATAAATGGTTGAAAATCGAATTGGAAGAGTTTTTCAAATGGGGTGCTACAGGATCTCCCCAGGAGCCCCAGTGTTATCCAACATTTTTACAAATCACCTAAATAAGGGAACTGTAGGTTAACTAATTAAATTTGATGACAATGCAAAACTTGGAGGGATAGCTAACATTATAGAAGACAGAGAAAGGATTCAGGAGGATCGAGATAAGCTGGAACAATGGGCAGCAATCAAAATAATGGTATTTAACAGGGAGAAGTGCAAAATTCATAGGCAAGAAAAATAAACATAACATCTACAGAATTTGAGGAACAGAACTAAGCAAAAGAATGTGGGAAAAAGATACTGTGAGACAGCAGATCCTAAAACGGTAGTGCCCATCTCTGCTTCATCATGTAGCAGGGCAGGGACTGTACTAAAATGTTTTCTTTCCATGGAGTTCAAAATGAAAGCTTGGGCGGAAATTAGTCTTTTAAATGGACAATAACCCAAAGCATTCTGCCAAACTGGTTACAAAGTGGCTTTAGGATAACAAAGTCAATGTTTTGGAGTGGCCATCATAAAGCCCTGATCTCAATCCTATTGAAAATTTATGAGCAAGGTGTAAGCAAGGAGACTTACAAACATAGCTCAGTTACACCAGTTTCTGTCAGTAGGAATGGGCCCAAAATCCTATCAGCTATTGTAAGAAGCTTGTGAAAGGATATCCAAAATGTTTGACAAAGTCATACAATTTAAGGACAATGGTACCAAATACTAATGAAATTTATGTAATTTTTTTTTTTGCAGAAAGTAATAAAAATACCTTAAAACATTCTCTCTCGCACTATTCTGGCATTTGGCAAATATTTTATCATGAATGATATTTATTGAGTAGTGCAATCTGATAAACATAACACACGGAGGTGACCAACAAGGGCCTCCGGAAAATATGTATAAACCGTTATAATAAGATACAACAGTCTGTGAAACAGTGAGAGCACACAAACGATTAACTAAAAGAGGGAATCGAGAAGAGCCGATTGTAGTGGAAGGAGAAGATGAGCCACGCAGGACACATGGGGTCAGGGGCAGGAAAAATTCCGGGGTCATATAGACCATGGAGGGGAAGGTCATATAGACCATGGAGGGGAAGGGACTGCTAAAGGATGTGCAGCCCATAGTTCCCATGCGACACGGACATAACGTCTGGGTGACGCTTCCAACACCAGGGAGTGCTCATAGGTGAAGATCAGATTCATACGGGAAGTGAAGTTGTACATCGCAGGAAGGGAGACAGCTTTCCAGGATGCCGCTATGCATTGTCTTGCGGCAATTAATATGTAGGTTGCTAGATGACGCTGCACTGGAGGGAAAGTTTCCAAGCCAATGTGTAGGACCGCCAATTGCGGTGAGAGGGATCTGCGTATCAATGAGCGAGTTCAAAAGTGTCTCCACCAGCAACCACAACTGAGCTATCTTCAGACAGGACCACCAGATGTGTGTGAGGGTACCTTTCTGACCACACAACCTCCAGCACAAAGGGGACACATCAGTGTCATATTTTGCGACTACGGTAGGCGGGGTGTACCATACCACCTCAAATTAACTTTTTTTAATTGCGCTAGATGATTAATACATCTGGTAGCCCTGTGTATACATCGACCTGCACCCTCCCAGTCCTCCACATCCGCCTCAAAGCCCAAATCTCTCGCCCAATTGTCTCCCGCATTAAGATATCCGTTGTATAATATCGACAAACCCTAGAGCTGGGTTGGTTCCGTTAATAAAAAGTTTCGCAAGGGGGAAGGCTTGAGAGAAGTGAGGCTCAGACCAGACGTCTCAGAGGACAGAAAATGTGTTGTCTGATAAAGCTGAAAGTAGGTGTGTCCCAGGCCCGGGTATTTTGCGAGAAATTCCCTCAATGTCAAGAGGCGGTGACCCTCAGTCAGATCCGAAACCACTGTCAACCCCTGTTCCACCCATGGCGTTATCTGTAGAGACCGCACATGAAATGTAAGGGCCTGAAGGGGAATTGCCTGCAGTGGGAGTCTGGTCCATACAGCCGGAGAATGTCTCCAGGTGTTAAGAAAAGCTTTCATTGTCGCCAGGGCGGGAGTAATTTTCATGGGGCATAATGATTCAGCTGCAAGCAGGTCCCGCAAAGAGCCACCCCTTACCGCATGTGCCTCCAATTGCATCAACACCATGTCTGTCTCACCCAGCCACCACACTTTGTATACCTCAAAAATAGATGCCTTGTAGTAGGACACCATGTCCGGTACCCCCATGCCCCCACCACCCAACCTCAAGCACATAACTTTCCTATGCACCCTTGGCTGTTTAGTAGCCCATATAAACCTATTGGTACAGGACTGAAGCAATGCAAGGAGTCGCGAGGGGTAGAGAAGGGGGACGCATCAGAAAAGGTATAGCACTCTGAGGAGCCACAACAGTTTAAAAGCTTGTACCCTCGCCATCCATGAGAGAGACAGGGAGGTCTGGATTTCCGCTGCCTTCCACAGGGCTGCGAACAAGGGGTCTAGATTATGATGCACCATCTCAGAAGTCGGGTATAGTATAATTCCCAGATATGGGATGCCCTCTGGAGCCCAGCGGAAGGGAAGGGAGCGAGACATCCTATCCATCTCTCCCCCAAGTACATGTACTGGGAATATGACGTATTTGGAAGCGTTAAGCTTATAATATGAGACGCTCGTGAAGGTGTGGAGTAGGTTTAGTATCCTCAGAAGGGACGTCAACGGCTGTGTACATGAGACAATAATGTCATCAGCGTACAAGCCAATCACATGGTTTCTAGCTACTACCTGGATTCCCTTAATGGAAGAGTCTGCCCGGAAAGCCGCTGCCAGTGGCTCCACTGAGAGAGCATAGATCAGAGGGGACAAAGGACACCCCTGTCTCATTCCATTTGTAATTTTGAACGATTCGGAGAGGAACCCGGAGGAGAAAACCCTGGCGGATGGATGTGAATAGAGGCCCAGGATCGCGGATAAGATTGGTCCGGAAAAAACAAATTTCCGCAGGGTCTCCTCGAGATATCCCCAGTGTACCCTGTCAAATGCCTTTTCGGCATCAAGAGAAAGGAATACACTGGGGATTCCCCTACTCTCCGCCAGTTTTATAAGGTTTATCATCCTCCTAGTGCCATCTCTAGCCTGACGGTGAGCCACAAAGCCCACCTGATCCGAGCAGACTAGTTGGGGTATCACCTCCATGAGTCTCAATGCCAATAATTTGGAGTAAATCTTTAAGTCCGTATTTAGGAGGGAGATCGGACGGTAACTCTCCGGGAGCTCCAGGTTTTTACCCGGTTTTGGGATAGTCGTCACAGTCGCTTCCAATGCCTCCAATGGGATAGAGCCCGTCTCCCTGCAAACATTAAATAGACGGAGAAGATATGGGGCCAAGACCTGACTAAACGCTTTGTAATATTAATTAATGAAGCCGTCTGGGCCAGGAGCCGAGCCGAATTTCAGTGTTTTCATAACTTTCATAATCTCCTGGATGGAGAATGGTTGGTTTAGGGCATCCAGCACATCAGCAGAGAGCGAAAGAAGCTCCAGCGAGAACAAAAATTCACGTATGCCCGACTGCGTTGGCTGTGCGGTGTCCGGATCCTGTCGCAAGTTGTAAAGTCGGTCATAATAGGAAGCGAAGACCTCCACCATCTGTCTGGGGTCTCTGATCTCCTTCCCCAAAGAGTCACGCATCTTAGTAGTCATGGACTGCAGCGTCCGTGTCTTTAGTTTCCTAGCTAGCAGTCCTCCCGCCCTGTCGCCCATAGCGTAATAGCGCGTTTTAAGTCTACGCAACCCAGTTTCGTATTGGTGCAGCAACAAAGAGCACAGCTGTGTGCGAACCTTTGTGATCTGTGAGAGCAGGCGAGGGTGCCACCTTATTCTCTGCCTCCAGTCTCTGGATTTGAGTAATTCAGTCTCGCCTCTGCGCCTCTCTCGCCCTCCTGCGCCTCGCTGATTTTTGCAGTAGGAGACCACGAATCACCGCCTTATGTGCAGCCCACAACGTACCATCTGGAACTTCCCCATTATCATTGATTGCAAAAAATTGTGTGATCTCCGACCCAATATCCGACAAGATCTGCTGATCCAGTAACAGATCAGGGGGTAATCGCCATCTCCTCGACTTACACCCCCCCACAACCGATAGCCACCTCCAAAGACACAGGTGCATGGTTAGACCAGGTTATGACGCCCACCTCTGCCCCCCGGCTGTCCGCCAGGGTCAGGTCGTCCACCAGGAAAAAATCTATCCTGGACTACAACCCATTGGGACCAAAGTGGAACAAATAGTCCCTCTCCCCAGCATGAAGGTAGCGCCAAAAATTTTGAAAGCGAAACTCTCGGCACAGAGGGAGCAGATCCCTGCCCCTGCGCCCAGCAGGCGCAGTGGAGTCCAGTCTCGACTCCATAACTGCGTTGAAGTCTCCACAGACTATGAGATGTCCCTCCGATTCGACTTTCAACTTCCCCAACAGCATCTTAAAGAAGTTAACCTGTCCCACATTAGGCGTGTACACCGTCACCAACGTGTACAACACGTTAACTATCTCACATACCCCATGGGGTCCGAGATTACCCGCTTCATCAAGAATTGTACCGAGGACGTAACCATCATTCATACCCCCGCTTTCTTTGCCGTGATATTTGCAAAGTAAATAATAGGATATCTCGGGTGTTTGAGCCTATGGTTGTCTCCCTCCAAAAGATGAGACTCCTGTATGCATACCACATCCGCCTGCGCCTGAACCACCTCTCTCCAGAGGAACGACCTCTTAGCAGGCGAGTTCAAGCCTCTGACATTGAGAGAAAGGATTATAAAGCTCATCGTTTACCTGCCGAGGTCCGTCTCCTCCCCCCAGCATTAGGAAAAAAAAAAAAGATAGGGAACAAGAGTCCAAAGCAGAGAAAGGTGAAAGAAACTGAAAAGAGGAAAATGAGGTTAGGAGGGAGGGGGGGGAGGGGGAAAGGAGCCAAGTATAGAGGGGATGAGGAAGGGTAACAAGGACCAATACGAACAATAAAGTAAACTAAGTCAATGGCTCAGGGCACGTGAGCACCTGAGCAAGGGGGGCAGATGCAAGCAGCTGAAATACCCCGTCGTACACGACACCTTCTCCCCCTCAGAATTTAAGGGGGTAAGGTGGGGCAGCTCGCAACTGGGACAGACTCTAGAGTCTATTAAGAGTCTGCAAATACCAGGAGGGTTGAAGATACACCAAAACATTCAGCACGGCGCCTCTCCTCCAGGCCAGATCGTCAGACTGCGTCATCCCTGGATCTCAGGGATCTGTTTGGCGTGCCACTGGAGTGAGGTCTGTTTGGGGATGGTCCAGGACGCACCAGAAGGTTCCAGTCAGTCAGGGCAGTTTTCAACTTAGAGGGGGATGAAAAAACATGCCTTGACCCTTTGTATCGAAAGGCAACGCTCACCGAGGAGCCCCATGCATACTGAATGCCCTTATCGCGTAACACTGCACAGTGGGGTGTCTCCGGGGACAGGTCTGGGTACACAGACCAGTTGCAGTAAGGAGACATGGTCAGTGGGCGTCTGCGTAAGGATTGTTGGAGCGCCTCCCTTGTTCTCGGGACAATCAGGCAGACGAGGATATCTCTAGGGAGCTCCTTGCTGATGCGAGGTGAACGGGGGAGTCTAAACGCCCTCACTATATGCAGCTCAGCTTGGTCTGCATCAGGGAGGATGAAAGCCAGAAATGGTGGGATCAGCTGCATCAAGTCCTTGTCATTCTCTGTTTCCTCCACGCCCCGTATTTTAAAGTTGCCCCTCCGCTGTTTGTCATCCAAGTCATGCATGGAAGCCTTCATCACTTTTATTTCCGCAGCCACATCCTGGTAGCTGTCCGCCAGCTCATTGTGGGCATCGGCAAACTCCGCCATCTTGTTTTCTAATTGGCCTGTGCGTTCACCCATCTGCGTCTGCACGCAATTCCCTGATAATGCCCCTCAAGTCATCTTGTAGGGAAAAGTGTAGGGAGTCCAGCATACCCCTCAGATATCGCTGCGTGACCGGGGGCGAGTTGTCATCTGGGTCTCCACGGTCCCTTAGTCCTGGGCTGTGGGGGGAATGAGGGGAGTGAGCCGCCTTTTCAGATGTCAGCGCCATCTTGGGCTGAATCCACCCGCGGGGTGTCGATTCGTGGAAGCAGGAAGCCGTTAAAGCCCAGGGAAGAGGCACCGATGTCGGAGCTCCCAGTCTATGCGTCCGACATGCGCAGTGTCCGGACACACCCCCATCATTTGGCAAATATTTATAGTTAAGATAATCCTAATTAACCTAAAATGGAAAAGGTTTATTCTGATTTCATTTCAGATAGTTAGAAAAACATGCATATGTGTCTTTTTATATAGTGTATGCAAACTTTTGGTTTCAACTGTATTAGAAAGAAAAAAATTGACAATGAGAGTGATCAATGAGCGGAACAGGCTGCCATGAGATGAGGTGAATTCCCCAACAATAGAAGTCTTCAAACAGGTGCTGGACGGGTATCTGTTTGAGATGTTTTAGTAAATCCTGCATTGAGCAGGGGGGTTGGACATGATGGACATGATAACCCTGGAGGTCCCTTCAAACTCTAACTGAGGTTCTGAAGAACAACTTGCTTTGAAAGTAGGATCACATTTTCACATTTTACATTATGGTATGCTTCCTCTTCTCTGTGAGTAGGGTCAGAGTCAGAGCTTTCACTTATGGTCACAAATCTGGACACTTTGGTACAAGAAGCTCTTTGCTATGTAAGACGGATCCCATTGCATATGGAAAATTGTGGTAATCAACTGTGTATTTTGTATATTTTTTTAGATTTTATTTAATTAATATTCATTAAAGGGGAATTTCGGGGAGATAATTTTCTTTGTATTGTGCCTGCCCTCCTGCATGATGTAGCTTAGCTGTACCCTACAGTTGTATGATCTATAGATTGCTTATAATCTAATAAAATCATACATGCTCCTCAGCTTTCACCCCTCCCTTCGGGTACAGGCAAATTCAGTCATACAGAAGTGTGAGGGGACAGGAATGTAAGATGATCCTGGAGCCCCAGGGTTCACACCACCGGCACACGTCCTGATCTCTGCTGCAGCATCAGGCTGAATTTCTCTGTCCCTGAAGGAGGTGTGAGAGCTGAAGAGCAGATGTGATTTTATTAACTTATAAGCTATCTATAGATCCTTGAACTGTAGTGCCCAGCTCTGCTTAATCATGTAGGACAGCAGGGGCAGTACAAAAAAGTTTTATCTCCCCAGAGTTCCCCTTTAAGCAGAAATCCTATTCTGTTAATGGTCCTTTGGTTACCTTCAAACCATCAGAATGGCAAATGGCATATGATGTAAACCGTTTATCCAACCAGTAAGAAGCCTAACAGAAGATAAGCAGAATATATGTGGTGAAAAATACCTTTTAAGATCACTAACTTTATGCCTGAAATAAAGCTCACAATAGTTTATTACAGCAAAATGTAATTTCTGATTCTTGAACATCATTTTATCACAGCAGTAATTGACTGGACAATTTAAATACTTTCTTGCCATTATTGAACATTTTTTGAAAAATCTAATAGAACTAATAAAATATGAGAAACAAACAAAATACTTTAGATCAACAGAAGAAAACATTTGTTCCAACAGACTGCCATTCATTGCGGCTCTTTACTTACAAAAGATGCAATTTCTAAGCAAGAACATTACTGAACATCAATGAACCTGCATAACCTTGTTATTCTGTCTTTTAACCTAACAGAAGACCTCATTCCTCTTATTATATACTTTTTAGAACACTAAATAATTTATGTAGATAAGTCAATAGCAAACAATAAAAATAACAAAACCAATAAATAATAAAATTGAAAATAAAAACTTTGTGTAAAAGAAAAAAATCTGTCTGACAAAACAATTTTAATAACATATTTAAATTCAGGTGAAATCCTACTAGAATCATCATTATTGATACTTATTCCTGTGAATAAAACCACTGTAATTAAATTAAAGGGGTTGAACACTTTATCTTTATTATAACTGATGTGTTGGGGACAAGATTTTGTCACTGTTCTATGGATATGACTCCTGTCTTTGTTAGTGCAGGTTTCCTGACAGACTGCTCAGATTTCCCATCCATAAAATGGCTGCTAGTAGTGAACAACAGACCAGACCACTCCAGAACAGATCAGTTATCTACAATTGAAAAATACTTTTTCCTTGTGAGGTGTCTGTTAATTAGGCTGGTTTCACACTACGGAATTTTTATTTCCGATGCTGTCTGATAAAAATCAGACAGCATCGGAACGATTTTGGCCCCCATGCAGACCTATGGGCATCGGACAGAATCGGATGTGCACTAAATGGCATCCGATTTGGTCCAATCCGATTTTGCCCGATTTTTTTATCGGTTCAAAAATCGGAGCATGCTCCGATTTTTGCACTGAAAATAAAATCGGATTGCACCAAATCGGATGGCATTTAGTGTACATCCGACCCGACCCGATGTTGTTAACATGGGGCCCTATGGAGCAGGGTCCGAGGAAACATCTGATGTGTCCTTGGACCCGATTTTACTGTACTGAGCATGCTCAGTACAGTAAAACTGATCCTAACAGCAGCAGGGGTTAAAAAAAAAAAGACAGTGTATGCTCACCTGTCCCCGAGGCCCCCGCCGTCTATCGCACAGTCACGCAGGCTCCCAGTGTCCTCCCGGTGTCTGCAGAGATCTTCTTCTTCTGAAAAGGACCTGCTGTGATGTCACAATCATGTGACCGCCTGTTAACATGGTGTAACAGGCAGTCACGTGATTGTGACATCACGGCAGGTCCTTTTCAGAAGAAGAAGACCTCTGCAGACATCGGGAGGACACCAGGAGCCTGCGGGACCATACGGGAGACGGCAGGGGCCTCGGGGACAGGTGAGCATACAGTTTTTTTTTTTATCAGCCCGGAGGGGGCGATTTTATGTCAGAATCGGATGCCTATTTGGCATCTGAGTCCAGGCATCAGAGGGAGCCGATGCTGTCCGATTTTATCGGACAGCATCGGCTCCCTCAAAAATCGTAATGTGAAGGTAGCCTTAGAGGAAGTTGATGCATTGGTGTATTCACATGCTCCTCCACCAGTAGACATTTTGTTGACTGGATAGGCATTGAGGAAAATACTGCTCTACTTTTACATATTGTTCAGACAAGAACCCCAGGAGTTAGGCCAGATACTTTGGAATCAAAAACAAGCTTTATTGAGACATAATTAAGTCAGCTTAAAACAGAGATGTTATACAAAGCATAAACACAAGCAGGAGACCCTCCAGTATAATCACATAGGTGCAACAATCAATCTAATCCATCTCTTGGCACAATAGCCCACCTATACATAACATTGCGACATACCCCTATGTACACACCAAGTGGTTACAATCATGGAAACAATAAAAGCAATGTACTGGGTCAGAGTAACATCTACCTGCTTGTGGCTGCCTCCCCTGACGCACGTTTCGCGTTAGCTTTCTCACACCCCCTTGTAACTTATCGTTAGTCGTATCTATGTGTCACACGCAACGACGTCGTAACGACGTCGTTGCTACGTCACAAAACCTGTAACATTTCAATGGTATTGTAGCATGTAATGGGGCCTTTCTACTGCAAAAGAAAGCAAGACTTTCTATGGTACCTAAGTGTAATATACTAAAAGCAGAAAACTTAATCAGAATGTAAAGTTCACATCAGCAAAAACATTAAAGATTCATTAAACATTGTATTGTCAGTTTAATGTATTACTATGATCCATTCTTACCTGATTTGAGCAATATAGGAAAAGTCAATGCAAGGACAACACTGTACTAATCCCACAAGACAGTATAAGCAGAGCAAACACAGAACAAATCCATCAGTGCCAGCTGATACAACATTGTGGAATATGCAAGCCGGCATCCAGAGAAAGATTTTCTGACATTTTAAGCAATCAGTTCTAAGTCAGACACTCCTGTATTTACAAAATTTATGAATATAGACAAATGTATTGCAAAATATTAATCCCTTAAGAACACAATCAATTTGACCTTGAAACATTTGTTTTTTTTTATTTCTACCTTGTAGCATATGTAAGATTACTTGTTTTACCTCTATTTCTTTTCTTTTAAATACTTTGTTGATTACCATAGATAAATCTTAGCTCTTTTACGGGTTTTATGGTAATGTGGATTATAATTATAATAAATATAATCATTTTTATTTCTAAGGTGCTGACATGTTTCGCACTACTTTACCATTCAGAGGGGACATGTGCAGACAAAATGAGACAATACAGAGTAAATAGAATTCAACAGATACCAGGAGGAGGATACCAGGTAAATGGTAAAAAGTGCCACAATATATCGTCCAGGCATCAATATAATAAATAAGGGATTCGCATAAGGCATGTTTCACACATCCATGTAAAATATAGATATGTGAGATAGGCCGTATCTGAAGGGGGCGTGTATCCGTGTGTCACAAATGTGACACATTTTTGTGCTGTCCATGTGCTATCTGTGGATACTGGATTACATCACTGCAGTTTGATGGAGATGTGAAAGCTTATACCAATAAGTGTATTCATTGATAGGCACTATGGAACAAGCATTGAATGAATCTGTGGGAGGTTCTATTCAAGATATCTGCCTGTGAGTGGTATGTTACCTTAGGGTTGGAATGAAATGTTCACCCGGGTGACATCTATTGAATACCTATTTTATTCACTATTATACCTGATTGATGTTCTGAGCATAATTTTGACACGTTTAAAATATTTTTTTTGGGCTGGTTAACCCTAAGTTACTGGGTGGAGTGATATAATTTCAACAATCAATTGGCTGAGGGCTTTTTTCTGTCAATATTGCTACTGTAACAACTACTGCGTCAGTTATATAGTTCTCTATGTCTCCAGGGCATATATCATCCTGTTTTATTGGTGGAACGGACCAACAGATGAATATCTTACGTCTCAGTGATAACATCACAGTAAATGAGGACCAATGTTTACTTTACCAACCATCTGCGTGTGGTTGTAAGAAACCATGTATAATATTGTATAAACTATTTACCCCTGATGAGCTGCCATAACTGCTGGTGAAATGCATTGGGTTGTAAAATTGAACGTGGAAATATTATATGGCCTAGATTCCAAAGGTTCTTCCTACATGTACTAATCAAATGAAGATACTAGGCTGATGATAACTGACCGTTGACGCTTGACTGAAATTGACGCTAGGTCAGACTATCATATTCGTACCTAGGGTATTGGGAGATCCTATGTATGCTGTGTAACTGTGTGAGGGAAGGGTCGTTGTTTATGCACATGCCACATAAGCCACATTGGTTACAACCTGCCATGAGACCCAGGCAAACGCCCCATACCTGACATTCCCCCATCCTACTGTATCCTAACCCACCCCTCATAGACTGTGAGCCCTCGTGGACAGGGTCCCTGCCCCTCCTGTACCTGTACGTCCTGATCGCCTAGATTTAGTGTACTTGTTCTTGTCTCCCTCATCCTCATGTAAAGTGCCATGGAACCTAATGGCGCTATATAAATAAATAATAATAATAAAAATAATAATAATAATAATTGCTTGTTTTAACTAGATATATAATAAAGATCGTTTTTAGAGTAGTCCTTGTAGTGCTTATAAAACTCTAATGCCACCCAATAAGAGTAGCAATCCTTGAAGTCATAATCGACTCTTTACCAAGCCTTTTAACCCCTTCCCGACCCAGGACGCAGCATATGCGTCCTCAAAACAAGTTCGTTCCCGACCTTGGACGCATATGCTGCGTCCTCGCCAGTTTCCCGTACTGCGGCTCTAATAACCGCGGTCACTAAGGGGTTAATAGAGCCGCAGCTAAGTGACAACCTATACTTTAGCCCGAGGGGTGTGGCTTAGCCCCCCTCGTGGCTAAAGTCGCTCTGATTGGCAGTTAAAACTGAAACTGCCATCAGAGCGAATCACACAGATTCATCCCTCCAGATCTGATTGGAGCTCTCCAATCAGATCTGGAGGGGCGGATTGGCAAGTGTCCTCCCCCTCCTCCCGGCACAGTAAAGATTAGGGACCCCCGATCCTCCAATCCGCCCCCCTCCTCCGGTTCTGTATGTATCCGCCGGTGGGCTGCAGGGCTGCGGGCTGCAGTGCGGTCCCGCGGTGCATCCCGCCGGCGGATACATACAGATCCGCTAGTCAGGCTCCTCAGCCCCCTCCCGATCTATCTACTGGCGGGCAGCACCCGCCAGCGCAATCACAGATCAGTCCAATCCCTGCTCATCTGTGCGCCCCCCTGGATCAGGTCCCCTCCTACCTCTCCCGGCGGGCTTCACCCCTCCCAGGCCCCCTCCCTGCTCATCCCCGCCCCCCCCTGTCCAGTAACCCCCTGTGCAGTCATCCCCTCTCACCTCTCTCGGCGGGCTCCACCGGCGCCCCCGCCGATCAGCTTCCTCCTGTGCTGTGTGGGCCCCTCCTTCTCTCCTGGGCCCCACCTCCTCACCGGTGGATCGTGGATGAGGTAAGTATGAATGAATGAATACATAGATTGATGTGTGTGTGCATGGACATTGCATGGATAGATGTGTGTGTGCGTGCGTCCGTGGATGTGTGCATGGATATTGCATGGATTGATGTGTGCGTCCGTGGATGCGTGCGTGTTGTGCATGGATGGATGTGTGTGTCTGTGGATGCGTGCGTGTTGTGCATGGATGGATGTGTGCATCCGTGGATGCGTGCGTGTTGTGCATGGATAGATGTGTGTGCGTGCGTCCGTGGATGTGTGCATGGATATTGCATGGATTGATGTGTGCATCCGTGGATGCGTGCGTGTTGTGCATGGATGGATGTGTGTGTCTGTGGATGCGTGCGTGTTGTGCATGGATGGATGTGTGCATCCGTGGATGCGTGCGTGTTGTGCATGGATAGATGTGTGTGTGCGTGCATCCGTGGATGTGTGCATGGATATTGCATGGATTGATGTGTGCGTCCGTGGATGCGTGCGTGTTGTGCATGGATGGATGTGTGTGTCTGTGGATGCGTGCGTGTTGTGCATGGATGGATGTGTGCGTCCATGGATGCGTGTGTGTGTGTGTGGATGTATGCATGGACATTGAATGGATAGATGTATGCGTGTATTTGTGGATGTGTGCGTCCGTGGATGTGTGCATGGACATTGCATGGATAAATGTGTGTGTGTCGTGGATGTGTGCATGGATATTGCATGGATGGATGTGTGCGTCCGTGGATGCGTGCGTGTGTGGATGTGTGCATGGATGGATGTGTGTGTCCGTGGATGCGTGCGTGTGTGGATATATGCATGGACATTGCATGAATAGATGTGTGTGTGCATCCGTGGATGTGTGCGTGGATGTGTGCATGGACATTGCATGGATAGATGTGTGCGTGCGTCCGTGGATGTGTGCATGGATATTGCATGGATGGATATGTGCGTCCGTGGATGCGTGCGTGTGTTGATGTGTGCATGGATGGATGTGTGCGTGCGTGGATGTGTGCATGGATGGATCTGTGCATCCGTGGATATGTGCGTCCGTGGATGCGTGCATGTGTGGATGTATGCATGGACATTGCATGTATAGATGCGTTGTCACGCTGGGAGTGGGGAAGACACCCAGCGTAGGATAACGACGGGGGGGGAATCAGGAGTCCCTAATGCTAAGGGCACAAGAAGGAGACGGTGACCCCTAGACTTCCTAGAGCTGACCCTGTCTGCCCTAACGTCCCTATACAGTCTCCTCAACTGTCGCCGACCACGAACCTCGTCCCTCTCTGATCCTAGATCTATCTTATCTAAGGATCAGATGGAGAGGTTCACTAGACCCCTCCACTATCAACTAAAGACAAACACCAGGGAAGACAGACATTTGGGAAAAGGAAACACTTATCTGACAGCAGAACACAGCAACCTCCACAATCTCAGCTTCTGCTGGAGCAAGGATAAAGTGTGCACAAGGAACTATCACCTGCACCGAGGAAGGGTAATGAACCTCCTTATAAAGGTGGAAGGAGTCTGCTGGGTCCTAGTGACCTACAACATTGGTGGATAAAACCAGACCGAGCGCAAGACCTCCACAGCCGTCTCCCCATAATAGAGAGATCTCATCACACCTTCTTTCCATCAACACAGAAGGTAAATGCTCCTGAAGGAGACGGACCATCCTCCACCATTATGGCTGGTGGGCCAAACGCTGGGATCGTCTGCGCGTGGCCTCCACCCTGTCATCCGTGCCACCCGTGACATGCGTGCATCCGTGTGCATGGATATTGCATGGATGGATGTGTGCGTCCGTGGATGTCAGCGTGTGTGGATGTGTGCGTGGATGTCAGTGTGCGTGCGTGGATGTCAGCGTGTGTGCGTGGATGTCAGCGTGTGTGCGTGGATGTCCGTGTACGTGCGTGGATGTGTGCGTGCATGGATGATGGGTGCATAGGTGGATGGATGGGTGCAACAAGAGATCAAGTGTCCTCTTGTTGTAGTCTCTGGGATCATAGTCATGGTGCACTGTATGACAGATCATTGTCATACAGTGCACCATAATTCTGACCCCAGAGACTGTAGGAAGAGGACACTTGATCCCTTGCTGCAGTCTCTGGATTGAGCAGAGGTGATCGAGCGTCGTGGGACCTTCGTTGTGGACTACGTCGGAGGCGATCGAGCATCGTGGGACCTTCGTTGTGGACTACTTCGGATCTTTATAATAAAGATGGAGTCCGAATTTTGTTTGTGTTATTTTTTTCAAATAAAAAGATTTTTCTCTGTGTGTATTTTCTGACTATTTACGAGAGATTCCTAATGGCGGGTCTAACATTGGCCCTATATTATGAATCTCGGGCTTAGTGCCAGCTGCCAATAAAAAGCTGGCATTAACCCCTTTATTATCCAGTTTGCCACCGGCACCAGGGCAACTGGAAGAGTCTGGGTACAGCGCCAGAAAATGGCGCTTCAATGAATGCGCCATTTTCTGGGGCGGCTGCGGGCTGCAATTCGCAGCATGGGTGGCCCAGAACGCTTGGGCCTCTCCATGCTGCGTATTCCAGCCCCCAACTGCCTAGTTGTACCTGGCTGGACCAAAAATATGGCGGAGCCCGACGTAATTTTTTTTCTAGAATAAGTTCTAGAAATTAAAAAAAAAAAAATGGGCTTCGCTGTATTTTTGGTTCCAGCCAGGTATGACGAGGCAGCTGGGGGTGGGTGGCAGTCCGTAGCTGCCAAGTTGTACCTGGCTGGACCAAAAATATGGCGGAGCCCTATGTCATTTTTTTTCTAGAAATAATTCTAGAAATAAAAAAAAAAATAGGCTTCGCTGTATTTTTGGTTCCAGCCAGGTATGACGAGGCAGCTGGGGGCTGGTGGCAGTCCGTAGCTGCCAAGTTGTACCTGGCTGTACCAAAAATATGGCAGAGCCCTATGTCATTTTTTTTTTAGAAATAATTCTAGAAATAAAAAAAAAATAGGCTTCGCTGTATTTTTGGTTGCCAGCCAGGTACAACTTGGCAGCTAGGGGGCTGGAATCCTCAGCATGGAGAGACCCAAATGTTTTGGGTCCCCTATGATGCGAATTGCAACTACTAGACTAGTATGCTTTTTCACAAAAAGTTTCTTTTTTAATTTTTACGGATCAATTTGTGAAGCACCTGCGGGTTCAAAGTGCTCACGATGCATCTAGATATGTTCCCTGGGGGGTCTAGTTTCCAAAATGGGGTCACTTGTGGGGGAGATCAAATGTTTAGGCACACAGGGGCTCTCCATAGGCGACCTGGTGTCCGCTAACAATTCCAATTGTTGGCAAACACCAGGTTGCGTATGGAGAGCCCCTGTGTGCCTAAACATTGGAGCTCCCCCACAAGTGACCCCATTTTGGAAACTAGACCCCCCAAGGAACCTATCTAGATGCATAGTGAGCACCGTGAACCCCCAGGTGTTTCAAAAATTGATACGTAATAAGGAAAAAAAATACTTTTTTTTCAAACAAATTTTCTTTTTTAATTTTTACGGATCAATTTGTGAAGCACCTGGAGGTTCAAAGTGCTCACGATGCATCTAGATATGTTCCATGGGGGGTCTAGTTTATAAAATGGGGTCACTTGTGGGGGAGCCCCAATGTTTAGGCACACAGGGGCTCTCTAAACGTGACATGGTGTCCGCTAACAATTTGAATGGAAAATTAACTCAAATTGTTAGCGGACACCATGTCACGTTTGGAGAGCCCCTGTGTGCCTAAACATTGGAGCTCCCCTACAAGTGACCCCATTTTGGAAACTTGACCCCCCAGGGAACTTATCTAGATGGGTGGTGAGCATTTTGAACGCCCCAGTGCTTCACAAATTAATCTGTAAAAATGAAAAAAGAAAATTTTTGTGGAAATAAAAGTACTTTTTCATTTTTACGTATTAATTTGTGAAGCACCTGGGGGTTCAAAATGCTCACCACCCATCTAGATAAGTTCCCTGGGGGCTCTAGTTTCCAAAATGGGGTCACTTGTGGGGGAGCTTCAATGTTTAGGCACACAGGGGCTCTCCAAACGTGACATGGTGTCCGCTAACAATTTGAATGGAAAATCAGCTCAAATTGTTAGCGGACACCATGTCGCGTTTGGAGAGCCCCTGTGCGTCTCCACATTGGAGCTCCCCCACAAGTGACCCCATTTTGGAAACTAGACCCCCCAGGGAACATATCTAGATGGGTAGTGAGCATATTGAACCCCCAGGTGCTTCACAAATTAATGAAAAAAAAAGATTTTTGCGGAAAAAAAGTACTTTTTCATTTTCACAGATTAATATGTGAAGCACCTGGGGGTTGATAGTGCTCACTATGCATCTAGATACGTTCCTTTGGGGGTCTAGTTTCCAAAATGGGGTCACTTGTGGAGGAGCTCCTATGTGGAGACGCACAGGGGCTCTCCAAACGCAACATGGTGTACGCTAACAATTTGAGCTCGTTTTGCATTCAAATTGTTAGCGGACACCATGTCGCGTTTGGAGAGCCCCTGTGCGTCTCCACATTGGAGCTCCCCCACAAGTGACCCCATTTTGGAAACTAGACCCCCAAAGGAACATATTTAGATGGGTAGTGAGCATATTGAACCCCCAGGTGCTTCACAAATTGATCCATAATAATGAAAAAAGAAAATATTTGTGGAAAAAAAAAGTGCTTTTTCATTTTTATGGATGAATTTTTGAAGCACCTTGGGGTTCAAAGTGCTTACTATGCATCTAGATACGTTCCTTGGGGGATCTAGTTTCCAAAATGGGGTCACTTGTGGGGGAGCCCCAATGTTTAGGCACACAGGGGCTCACTAAACACAACATGGTTACAGCTAACAATTTGAGCTGATTTTTATTCAAATTGTTAGCGGACACCATGTCGCGTTTGGAGAGCCCCTGTGTGCCTAAACATTGGAGCTCCCCCACAAGTGACCCCATTTTGGAAACTAGACCCCCCAGGGAACATATCTAGATGGGTAGTGAGCATATTGAACCCCCAGGTGCTTTACAAATTGATGTGTGAAAATGAAATAGTACTTTTTTTTTCACAAAAATTTTCTTTTAGTCTAAATTTTTTCGTTTTCACATGGCAACAGCATAAAATTCATCCTAAAATTTGTTGGGCAATTTCTCCTGAGTACACCGATACCTCATATGTCGTCATAAACCACTGTTTGGGCGCACGGCAGGGGTCAGAAGGGAAGGAGCGCAATTTCACTTTTTGAATGTAAAATTAGCTCCAAAATTCAAATTGTGCTCCTTCCATTCTGAGCCCTGCCGTGAGCCCAAACAGTGGTTTATGACCACATATGAGGTATCGATGTACTCGGGAGAATTTGCACAACACATTTTAAGATCCATTTTATCCTGTTGCCCATGTGAAAATGAAAGAATTGAGGCTAAAAAACATTTTTGATAAAAAAATTAAAATATCCATTTTTTGTTTCCACTTTGCTTTAGTTCCTGTGAAGCACCTGAAGGGTTAATAATCTTCTTGAATGTAGTTTTGAGTAGCTTGAGGGGTGCAGTTTTTGGAATAGTGTCACTTTTGGGTGTTTTCTGTCATGTAGGCCCCTCAAAAGGACTTCAAATGTGATGTGGTCACTAAAAAAAATGGTTTTGTAAATTTTGGTTGAAAAATAAAAAATTGCTCATGAACTTTGAACCCATATAACGTCCTACCAAAAAAATTTTTTTTTTCAAAAATTGTGCTGATGTGAAGTAGACATGTGGGAAATATTATTTAATAACTTTTTTCTGTCACATATCTCTCTTGTTTATCATAAAAAAAATAAAAAATGTGAAAATTGTGAAATTTTCTAAATTTTTGCCATATTTTAGATTTTTTCACAAATAAACGCAAAAATTATCTACTTAAATTTAATACTAACATGAAGCCCAATATGTCACGAAAAAACAATCTCAGAATCGCTAGGATCGGTTGAAGCGTTCCCGAGTTATAACCTCATAAAGGGACACTGGTCAGAATTGCAAAAAAGGCCAAGGTCTTTAGGGTCAAAATAGGCTGGGTCCTGAAGGGGTTAATATGCGTTTTGGGGTAACTGCCCCTCATCAGTTTAGTGTGTGGGAGTTCTGATCTGGCTGTATGAGACGCTAAGAGGAGGTCTGGGGAGCTAGCTTTTTACCTTATGGAGAGGAATCTGCCTGCCGCCATAAGGAGAGAGATAAGCTGATAGAGATAGAGATAGAAATAGAGATAAAGATAGAGATAGAGATGAACAGACTCACAGATGTTCGGGTTTGCTGGGTTTGGCTGGACTTTAAAAAAAGTCCGGATTGGGACAGTTAAATCATACATACCTGTGTTTCCTCAGACCTATGTAATGTTATTCTCCTGTAAAGACAACCTTTTGTATGGACTGCACTGACTATTTTGGTATTTTGTAATTTGAATAAAGCTTTTCAAGTTTCTAAACTTTAGAGTGGGTCCTATAATTGACGTATTTAAGAGAATGGGCTTAAAATTTCCCATTCCTTTCTTTTTGAATGTATGCTACTATGTAGGGAGATGCCATTTGGTCCCAAAATCTTGTGTATATTAACATACTGGGGTATAATCTGATTTTTTCAGCACTTTTTTGTGCAGAAAAATGCCCCCTCTGTGTGACGCCAGTCACTACAGTAATAACTAATCTTTGATGTGCAGAAAACAGACTGTTATAACAGAAAGTAAATATAATGATATTACTACTTACTGGTAGTAAAGAGAGGTCAAAACAATTTGTCGTCATGTCCAGGAAGTGGTGCAGTAGCAGCTAGGGATATTCAGAAGAGAAGTCCAATTCTAGCTTTAGTGAGGAATCCAGAGGGACAAAACAGAGTACAGAGGAGCAGGCAGAAAGAGGAATCAGGTCACAAGCAGAGAGTCAAGTCCAGCTAAAGTGACTAATCAGGCAGATTCTAGCTCAAAGAACAGAGAGGCCAATCCTACACAGCCAAAGGCAAATGTAAAATTGACACAGAAAAGGGCAGCAAGCTTGCTTAAGTAGAGATCTAATCAGGTGAGCTGGAGCCAGCCCAGCCTGACAATCTTCACAACAACCTAGTAAAGGACAAAAGCAGTATGGAGATCGGGACAGTACCCCCCCCCTTCAAGGGGGGGCCACTGGACCCCCACGTTTCCCAGGAAACCTGTGATGAAAGGCCTGGACCAACCAATCAGCCCTTACAGAATGAGTCAGAACTCAGGACCATTCCTCGGGTCCATACCCCTTCCAATACATCAGATATTTAAAGGAATTCTGGACCATTCAGGAATCAATGACCCTTTGAATCTCGTATTCCAGGTTCTCCTCAATGGACACCAGAGAAGGCAGGGTGAGGGAGGCAGAGCAGAGTGAATACTCCTTAAACAATGACTTATTGAACACATTAGGAATACATAAAGACCAGGGGAGTTTCAATTGGAAGGCAACTGGATTAACTATCTCCAAAATCTAATATGGACCAATGAACCTAGGACCTAACTTTAGCGAGTGCATCTTTAATCTAATATTCTTAAAGGATAGCCATACCTTATCTCCCACCTTGAAAACGGCCCCTGACGAGTGCTTTCTATCGGCCTTCCATTTCTGCCAATGCTGAGCCTTCACAATGTTCCTCTTAACCTCCTGCCAAACATTCCCAAGCTCTTGAATGGTGACATCTACCCCGGGACACCCAGAACTTATCATGCAGAATTCACCAAAGTGAGGATGGAACCCATAACTACAGAAAAACGATGAGGTCCTCGTGGACTGATTAACCCGACTGTTGAAGGCAAATTCAGCCAGAGGAAGTAATGAGGACCAGTTCTCCTGCTGATCGGCGAAACAACATCTCAAAATTAGATTCAGGGTGATAAGCAGAGGAGTAGGACAAATCAATCCCCAATTTTTTGCAGAAGGCCGTCCAAAATTTAGAGATGAATTGTACTCCCTATCCGACACAATATTAACTGGAGTCCCATGCAATCGTACCACATGAACAATTAACAGTTTGGAGAGAGTTTCAGCATTAACTGGATAAAGTGAGCTTGTTTGCTGAATGGATTGTCCACCACCCAAATAGCAGTCATCTCTACAGACAGAGATATATCAGAAATAAAATCCATGGACAAATGAGTCCATGGTGTTTCCAGAATTGTCAAAGGAGCCAATTCCCTGGCCGGACTGCAATGCTGTACTTTGGCGCGTGCTAAGACAAAATTTCTATATGCATAGCGGACCACCAAAAGAATCTAGCAACAGTCTTCTTTTGTGAGCCCAGGATGACCACTCAACACAGAATCATGGAATTCTTGTAGAAGACATAATCTAGGATACACAGGAACAAACAACTTGCATTCAGGGGTATTGGAAGGAGCCAAGGACTGAACAGTATGAGTTTCAGCTTCCAGCTCACAAGAAACCAAGGCCACAGCAATAAACTGAGGAAGAATGCAGGAAGGAGGTTCCAGAGGAGACAAAGATTCAAGACTACCAGACATGGCATCCACTCTTACATTCTCAGATCTAGGTCTGAACATACTAGAAAAATTAAATCTAGAGAAAAATAAAGACAATCTGGCCTGTCTAGGGCTTAACTACTTGGCAGATTCAATATAGGCTACATTTTTGTAATCTGTCATCTGTTGTACAGCTCCATCCAAAAAATGCCTCCATTCTTCAAAAGCTGACTTGATAGCAAATAACTCTTGATTACAAATATCATAGTTTCTTTCAGTAGGAGAAATTTTTTTAGAGAAAAAGGCACAGTTTAGTTAAAGTTTTAAGGCCTTGAGACCATACAACTCCCACCCCGACCTCAGAAGCATCTACCTCCAAAATGAACGGCCTCTGGAGGTCAGTTTGAACAAGCACAGGAGCAGACATGAGACATTTCTTCAAATTTTCAAAAGCCCCAACCTATTCTGGTGATCAAACCTTTAGCTCTGCCCCTTTATGAGTGAGGTCCATAAGAGGCTTGACAATCTGAGAAACACCTGTAATAAACTTTCTGTAATAATTCGCGAATCCTAAAAAGTGCTGCAGGGCCTTGAGGTCGCTGGGTTGAACCCAATTAAGGATGGCCTGTACCTTTCTAGGATCTATCTTAAAACCGGAGGTTGACACAATGAAACCCAAGAATGATATTTCCTGAACAGAAAAGGTACATTTTTCAATTTTAGTGAACAAACAATTATCCCTTAACCGTTGCAGAACTAAATGGACATGTTTATGATGGGAATTCAGGTCAGGGGAGAAAATTAGAATATCATCTAAATAAACCACAATAAATCTCCCAATATAATCAGAAAAGATATCATTCATAAAATTCTGAAAAACTGCAGGTGTATTAGTAAGACCAAAAGGCATGAAGATTTTCAAAAAGACCCTTAGATGTTAAAAATGCTGTCTTCCACTTATCACCCTCACGAATACGTACCAGATTATATGTCCCTCTGAGATCCAGTTTGGAAGACCATTTGGCCCCTGAAAGCTGATTATATAGACGAGTGGAAGTGGATAGGTATTTTTAACAGTTGTTTTGTTTAGTTCACGTAAATCGAGGTGGGGACGAAGACCTCCATATTTCGTTTGAACAAAAAGAAACCGGTGGCTACTGGCGATGAGGAAAGATGGATATGACCTTGGGCAATTTGGCATTGGGAATGAGATTAAAAGCACAATCATAGGATGGTGAGGAGGTAAGATCTCTGCCTCTTTTTCCGAAAAAGCATCTTCGAAGTCTTTCAGGTATTCCGGAAGCCCCTCCAGACTACTGGAGAAAACATGCACAGATTTAAGACAGTGTTCAACACAATAGGGACTCCATTTGACAATATCTTTTAGATTTTAGTCAATGATTGGATTATGCACATGCAGCCAAGGAATACCCAACACAATTCCAGCAGGTCAATTGGATTGTGACGCAAGTCACTACAGTAATAACTTATCTCTGATGTGCAGAAAACAGACTGCAATAACGGAAAGTAAATATAATAATATGAGTACTTACTAGTAGTAAAGAGTGGTCAAAACAATCCAGGGTCGGGTCCAGGGAATGACGCAGTAACAGCTAGGGATATTTAGAATCGAAGTCCAATTCTAGCCTTAGTGAGGAAACCAGAGGGACAAAACAGAGTACAGAGGAGCAGGCAGAAAGAGAAATCAGATCACAAGCAGAGAGTCAAGTCCAGGTAAGGTAACTAATCAGGCAGCACCTGGCTCAGAGCACAGAAAGATCAATCCTTCACAGCCAAAGGCAAATGTACAATTGACACAGAATAGGGCAGCAAACTTGCTTAAGTAGAGTTCTAATCAAGTGAGCTGGAATGCAGGTGATCTGCATCACAGAGCCAGCCCAGCCTGACAATCCCCACAACAACCTAGTAAAGGACAAAGGCAGTGTGGAGATTGTGACACTCGGTTTGTACTTGAGTCAGTCAGTATTTGCTGTAGGGGGTGAGGATTGGGGGTTGGATAAGGCTGGAACAGGCTGCAGAGGCAGCTAGTGATGACGTGGGCCCACTCATTAGTGTAATATAATATGCACTGCATTCATCACCTCAGCACTGAAGCTGGCACTGAGAGGTGGACAGGGGGAAAGGCGCATATTACATTAAACTAAGTATACTCACCACTCATCACTGTATTTAGCCCCCATCACAGAATATGACCCACATGATGGCGGACACCAAAAAATTAAATGATTTAACTTACCTCTCCACCGCTCTCAGCACCAGAGTGTCCTTCTATCTGTGACGGCATCTGATCATTTAAGAGGTAAACCACAGTGATGTTATCATTGCGCCTGCTGTTCACAAGATTGGATACGGGGACAAGAAGACCAGAAGACAGCACAATGCTGCAAAGGAGCGATAGAAAGATGAGTTAAATAATTTATTCTTATTGTGTGTGCCCCAGCATGGGGGCTATATTCCATGATGGAGGGCTATAGACTAGGATGGGGGGCTATATGCCATGATGGGGGGCTATATACTGTGATGGGTGCTATATACCTGGATGGGGTGCCATATACCAGGATAGGGGTCATGTACCAAGATGGGAGCACATATACCATGATGGGGTACTATATACATGATGTGGAGCTATAAACTAGAATGTGGGGCTATTTACCATATATGGAGGCTATACATCATGATGCAGAGCTATATACCAGGATGGGGTGCCATGTACCAGTATGGGGGGCTATGTACCGTGAGGGGGGTTATATACAAGGATGAGGGGGCTATATACCAGGATGGGCAGCTTTTATACCAGGCTGGGGGATGGTACACCAGGCTGGGAGATGATATACCCAGATGGAGATAGATATACCATGACAGTGGGCCATGTATCAGGATTGGAATGAGAGCTATGTACAAGGCTGGAGGATGATATAACAGGCTGAGGAATAATAAACCAGGATGGGGGGCTATACACAAGGATGGCAGGCTGCTGTATTTCCCACCCTAGGCTTATACTCGAGTAAATAAATTGTCCCATTTTTTTGTGGTAAATTAGGGCCTTTGGCTTATATTCGTCAGCTTATATTTAAGTACAGTATATATTGTAATCCTTCCTACTGCTAAAAATTACCATATTCTTGTCATTTAATGATTAAATACTTAGTGCATTGAAGATGCAGTATACTATTAATACTTTGAGAATTTCCTATCCAGTCCACCGCCAGTCCTCTCATGCTTGTAAAATGGTGGGCGCATGCCGCATAATACACTCACTCCCAAGCTCATGCAGAATGCCTGTTCTTCCAGCTTATGGGGAAGCATTGTTTGAACGAGCACCACATGCTGGAAGATTGAGTCAACATGGGACCTCCCATGTGACTATGTTGGATTTGATTTGGATGGGGAATAAGTTGGTAAATGAGGCTGGAAAAGGAAATCAAATCCAAATCAAGATATTTAATGACTTTTTAAAAGAAATATTTACTTCTATATAGCTGAAGAAATGAAACTTATTATTATTATTATTATTATTATTATTATTATTATTATCATCATCATAATGCAATTTATTCAACAGTGCTTTACATGTGAAAAATAATAATAGAGACTTGTACAATAATCATGACCAATGCAAGATATGGACAGGTGCAAGAGGTAAGAACCCCGCTTGCGAGGGCTCTAAGTCGACAATGGATGGGTGTGGAAGAAGTATGGTATGCAGTCAATATTACAGTCCTTTATTATTTATATATATAACATGATTATTTTCATGGTGCTGTACATGAAAGGAGTTTCATATCAAATAAAGATGTAGGTTACAGTAAACAAATTAACAATGACAAACTGGCACAGAGAGGAAAGGACCCTACCCTCATGGGCTTACATTCTATATGATGATGCAGAGGACACAGCAGGTTGGGGGTGGCGGCAACTACAGTTGTGGTGAGGTGGCTGCTTGGTGGTGATGGTGGCAAGGTGGTCTCTTAAGTGATGGTGGTGAGCCTGCCACTCCGGTAGTGGTGGTGGTGATGGAGTGCCAGCTCCAGTAGCTGAGGATCATTGCAGGCTGTAAGCTTTCCTGAAGAGATGAGTTTTCAGGTTCCATCTGAAGGATCTGAGGGTGGTGTATAATCGGACATGTTGGGGCACAGAATTCCAGAGGATGGGTGATATTCCAGAGATGTCTTGGAGGCGATTGGGTGAAGAATGAATAAGTGTGTAGGAGAGGAGAAGATCTTGGGAGGACCAGAGATTAAGGGTACCGTCACACTTGGAGACGCACCAGCGATCCCGACAGCAGTACGATCTGTAGGAATCGTTGTTCTGTCACCGTCGGGATCGCTGGTAAGATGTCAAACAGTCATATCTCACCAGCGACGCAACAACGATCAGGAATGATACGGAGGTCGTTGGGACCCTGTTTCTCAGACCTGTAGTATTGAGATAATTGGTCATTGTCCCTGTTAAACACACTGATGCATGCTGCCCAGCGGGACCCCAACGATCAAAAAATGGTCCAGGCAACTCTGACGACCAGCGATCTCACAGTAGGGGCCTGGTCGCTGCTAAGTGTCAAACATAGCAACTTTGCTGGCGAGGTCACTATTGCGTCACCAAATTAGTGACTTAACAGCAACCTCACTAGTGATCTCGCTTAGTATGATGAGGGCTTTAGTGAGGGAAGGTAGTGGGAGAAAAGTTCAGAGAGAGATAAGGAGGGGACAGGATATGGATGGATTTGTAGATCAGTGTTATTAGTTTGAACTGGATTAGTTGGGGAATTGGGAGCCAGTGAAGAGATTTGCAGAGGAGAGAAACAGGGGAATAGCAAGGACAGAGGGGGGATTAGTCGAACAGCAGAGTGGAGGACAGATTGGAGAGGTGCAAGAGTCTTAGCAGGGAGGACACAGAGGAAGATGTTGCAGTAGTTAAGGAGGGAGAAGATGAGGGCATAAGTCCCTTAGAATTTCTTTATGCAATGTCAACAGTATTAGATTGCATACATAGAATCTAAATATATGGTAAAAAATAGAAAGAAAGAAAAAAAGTATAAAAAAACAAAGGTATTTGTGGGGATTTGGAAAGAAAACACCAAGACTTTTAAGCATTTATTTTAGATACTAGGTCGGGTAGGACCCTTTAATCATACTGACACTACAGCAGAGTAATGAAAATAGTATAAGGGTTTTTGTTGTAACCACATTTTTTCTTGCAATGCTGACACCAAAATATTGTTACTTTTCTCAACAAATGTAAAATTTCTATTCAGCATTGAACAGTTAACAGATGATTATTGCTACACAAATTTCTATACAGTATTTTCATGTTCCTCACTACAAGATCATTTTAAAAATGCTATGAATTATCATGTGCAATATTTAAAATTTTTCTACTGACCATAAAATTTCCTTTTTGCTAATCTTCTGGGATTTCTTAATACATTTCTGCAGAACTGCATGAAAACTGCCTTGAGTCATCATTGTACTGACCTTGAATTTATCTGTGTATGTAAATTCATATTCCTTTTTAGTTCTGTTTTTTTGATGCTAGGAAAATTAATTTATAATAAGCATTTATGCATCTGACAAAATCATCCCCTTCTTTAATTCATTGTAGAGTTTGACATTCATACTATCCCAAAGTATAAAGTGTAACTGCACTGACAGATAACTTTTTAGAATAAGCTGTCTTGTGGGTGTACTGAGGAGCCGCCATGGTTTTGGGGCATAGGGAACTTGAATTCTACATTTTGTAGCATTTTTTCCTCTGATTGCTCTAGTCATTGGAAAATCTAACAGCTAATCTTTATTTGTTTTATGTCTATCTCTCTCCAACTCCTTCCTCTCCTACCTCAAATTCAATAGGCAGCAGATGTAATCTGACCCCTCACTGACGATAAATCTAGTATATATCACTGAAAAGCAAATAGGCGCACAATAGTGTTTATCTGTAAAACTGAAGGGTTATGCAAATTAGTAAAACTGCTCACCTGTTCGGGTTGTGAGATGTCACAACCCCCTTTATCACCTATAACAACTATAGATATCAAGTTTTTTTGGTCTGCAGCACTCCTCCCGCGTGTTGAAATATAGGATCGTGTGTAGGAGAAGAGGGATTAATGACCGCGCTCCCGTTCCAAAAAATCCATTTGATTCAAGGTTGTTAGAATTCAGCTGGTAGTTTATATTTACGTGTTTCGGGGTTGATACCCCTTCCTCAGAAACACCACACAAAATTATGTACATCTTAGTCATTTATTGGTCAGAAAGAGGCTCCTACAATGACGTCATCCCACCTGACCACAAGTGTATATGTGGCAAGGTGATCATAACAATTCTATGGATGCTTGCAAGAAAAGAACATACACAGGATTATACATAATGATTAACAATAGACAGCACTCCTCATAGCACGTCTTGCCTTACTTTATTGGCCCATGTGTACTGAACGTTTCGGTTCAGAAGAACCTTCTTCCAGCAATGTCTGCTGGAAGAAGGTTCTTCTGAACCGATACGTTCAGTACACATGGGCCAATAAAGTAAGGCAAGACGTGCTATGAGGAGTGCTGTCTGATTTTTGGTAACTATGCACAGTTGAATACTGCTGGACACTGCACCCAAGGTGAATTGTTCCTAGTGCTTCTTTCTTTTTTCACTGTTAATGATTAACAATGATATAAGGCTAAGTTCACATCTAGGGTGGTTTGCGATTGCCTTGCATTGCGCTTGCATTGCGTTAGCGGATTGAAACACAATGCTAAGCAATTCTAACGCAATTCAAACCCATGCACTAATGCACCCTGTGTCTCCTATGGGCGAACGCAGTCAAATGCAATACCTAATGCAAGTGCAAACTAGGGTTGCGATTGAACGCTTGCATTTGTGTCAGTGCACAAAAAACATTGCTGGCAATGTTTCCTGTGCGCTGCCTTTAAATCGATTTTTTGGAACGGGAGCGCCGTCATTAATCCATTTTCTCCTACACACGATCCTAAAGATAAGTCTAGTCAGATTTAAGTGTCTTTTGAGAGTAAGGCTCTATTCACACTGAGCGCTTTTGGTCTGTTTTTTCTTGTCAGTTTTAGCAACCAAAACCAGGAGTGGAACAATCAGAGGAAAAGTATAATAGAAACACATCACCACTTCTGTATATATCACCCACTCCTGATTTTGGCTACAAAAGCTGACGAGCAAAAACAGACCAAAAACGCACAGTGTGAATGTAGCCTAAAGGATCAGCGTAGAAAATAATTGACTGAAAAGTGACGAAGAAGCATATTTCTCTGAAAATAAATTATTTTTCTTATAGCACGAACATAATCAGCATCACTTTGTAATTCAGAGGTTACTTGTGCAAACAAGGTAAGACATTACTGAGTAAAATATACAGTACTTCAACACATAGCAAGAGGAGTGAGGGCCCTGCTTGCAAACATATAATCTATGGAAAGATATAAAAGAAAGTTTATTATTTTCACTTTTAAAGTTGATTTATGAAAAAAATGTTACAACCCATTCACGACCAAGGACGTAATTGTATGCCCTTGGTTGCTTCCCTCTATTTGGTGTTAGCTAACGCGCTGAGCTAGCATCATCCCCCACACATGTCAGCTGTTCTGATTAGCTGACATATGTAGCTAACAGAACCAATCTGATCAGTGATCCAAACTTGTCTTGGCCTGAGTCATTACTGACATGTTAATATTACCATATAGTGAACATGGTGAATATAGAACCCAAAAAACAATTGCACTTATTTTGCATTTTCACCTCATTTGGAATTTATTTCCCATTTTCCATTGCACAATAAGGTAAAATAAATTATTTCTTTCAAACGTACCCCGCAAAAAAGCCAAGCCCTAACATGTCTATATTGATGGAAACATTAAAAAGTTATGGCTTTTGGAAAAAGGGGGAGGGAAAAATGAAAAACGGAAAATGGAAATTTGACCGGGATGAAAGGGTTAAATCTTTGATGCCTTCGTGATTTGGGGCTGTGAACCAGATAGCCTCGGATCCGATTTTAGCCCTATAGTATTCCTATGGGGCCGGATGGGGCCAGATGGCATTGTTTTGCCATCCGGTTTCCATCTGTCCGGGAGGATGCGGCAGAATTCGGGTTTTTGTTCCGGATACAAAATAGGAGCTTGCTGCGATTTTCTGTCCAGGGCAAAAATCTGAAAATAATCGGATCTTCCAGAACCCTCCCAGATCCGGCATGATCAGGTACCCCCTAGCATGGGAGTCTATGGCGCTGGATCGCGCCGGATCCGACAGAATATCGGATCCAGCTCCTGGACGCCAGGTGCTGAGGCTCAGTGCTGGCCGGCGCTGAACATCAGCACCATGGAGAGCTCCCTGCTGGCATTTCAGGACCACCGCTAGCTGCGATTTTGAAATTTCAGCAGGGAACAGCTCTTAAATCTGCGATATCTGCCAATTCTGGCAGAAAACAGGACTGGAGGGCAGATTTGCCCTCCGGTTCTGTTCTGTCCAGGGCTGTCAGGTTCTGTCCGGTGCTTCCTACAAAACACCGGACAGAATCTGACAGGGAAAAAACGTGGTGTGAAGCCAGCCAAAGGGTTTATCAGGGTTACATAGGTCCAGACAACTTTAAGTGGAGACACCATCTCTTGCATTGCCTATTAGGATGTGAACAACCACGGTTAGGCAGGACCACCACTATGGCAGCTTCAGTAATTTTACTTTATCAGCAGAATGCTTTTTCATTGTCTTCCCCCTGGATATTCACTTACAAACACGTCTATCTCTTACTTTTATGTATAAATATTGATTTTGCTCTGATTGTAACTTTAAATCAAGTTAAATAATATTTTAGGATTTTTATTCTTATTTGAGGGAATGATTTTTCTCTAGTTAGCCTTCTTATATAAATTTCAGTTAATGTTAGCTGAATTTTTAAAGTTGTGGTATTTCTGCACCATTTTTTCACTTAGTATTTAATTTATTAAACAAGTGTTTTTTCACTGCATTTTTTAGTGTTTTTTTATGCATTTTTATCACATTTTTTCATGTTGCATTTATTTTGTTGCTTGTTACTATGCCATGTTTTAAATAAAGCTGCATTTTCTTTGATACTTCCTGGTATTTGGCTTTAACAAAACGTAATCAAAAAATTTATGTTCAGATTACATGCGTGTTGATGTATTTCCACTGCGGAAACACCCTAAAAGTACCTGTGCGTTTTTACCTGCTGATTTTCCATGTCTAACATAATTCTATGGGAAAAATCAGCATATAACACTCAGAATATCCACAAGAAAGAACTGATCATGGGTACGAAACATTACCCTCCAGCACCATCCTATAGTCAGGACACTCAGAGATGTTGCACTTGTTCTGTTCTGGGAAAATTGATTGGAAATTCTCAAATCAAAGGCATCTTGATAAGAAATAAATATCACCCAAGTCCATCAAGGATATTCATGGATGTTCTTAAATGATCCACTGAACCATTAAAGGGGAACTCCAGGGAGAGAAAACTTTTTAGTACATTTCCTTATTAAAAATTTAGTACAAGGTGATAAAGCCTTTAGTTATGGTAAACAACAGCACACAGACTGATAAGTGAGGCAGGGTTGATTTTGGTCTTTTAACCCCAGCAGCATGTTTTTCTCAGCTTTTATAGTAAAAATCTGCTGACAGATTCCCTTTAAAGTATTGTGTTGTTTACACTTATTAGAAATTTGTAATTTCTTTCTTGTGCTCATACTGGGTATTTCATTTATTACAGAATCAAATACATATGATTGCATTAGAAAAAAAATGTGCTGTGCAGCACTAATTGACAATATTGTCACTTAGAAGTTCATCACCATGGAGTGACTTAGGGCCACTTCACACTGCGGGGTGATCCGGTTCGGTTCTGTCCGGGAGGCCCCTGACAGCCGCGGACTGGATCTGCACACAGGACTGGGGGGGCTATTATGCCCTCCGGTCCTGTGTGCAGCACACGCAGTTCCCGCTGCTGATAAGTCAGGACCGCGGCTGTCAGGGGCCTCCCGGACAGAAACGGACCGGATCACGCCGCAGTGTGAAGCTGCCCTTAGAGACCTGTCCCCAATTAAATATTTGTAGTGTACAATAACTCTTCATTTTGGTGAACACACTGGAAAATTAAATAAAATGAAGCACCAAATGGAGCAAACCCAAATAACATAAACACTTTAATGACAACATTTGTTATTTTGTCTCAATTATTTAATTGTTGGCTTATTTTCTCTCTTCACAATTTTCTGATAACGAAAGGAATAGGTGTGCACTGCTGGGATTAGATATCTTGCCTCCACCACCCCCTCCCCGCATTGATGTAACCTCCCCAGGTTACCATTAAACAGAGCATCGCAAAAACCAGTGAGTGCCGTCTTTCTTTCTCTCTACCACACCCACAAGTGACTTTTTCTTGATGACGTACCACACTGTTAATTGATGTTAACCTAAGGTGCATAGGCAGGACCTGAGGGGTTCCCCTAGAAGATTTTTTTATTTGCATTGGTGCTTGGCTATTTTCTCTTTTTGCATTAGATATAATGAATTGTATCGGGTGCTGTTTGCTAATGTACCGTACATAATCATGGGCACAAAGAAAAGAATTGGCATAAAGTACAGCACACTACTGGAAACATTTCAATCATTATTAGGGACACACAAGAACAACAGAAAATTTAAAATCAGTTAAAAAATTAGAAACCAGAAGTGCCCGAATGGACGATCCCCAGCCAAATGGAAAAATCAGAACAATAATATATAACATGGATAACCATGGATAACACAAGCACAGGTTCAATTATAGATCACAATTGTAAATACAGATAGGAAATAAACTTGCAATTAGAGTGTAGTATAAACAGACAGCCAAGTAATGGATAAAATCACATGCAGTTATCACCATCAAAAGATCAATTGGTTAAACAGAGTGTGGCTATCCAAAGAATGTACATATATCCATATACAAGAACAACCCATTACAAGGTGGCACAAGAATCCAATGCCTGTATGCAACCATGTATAAGTCAATAACAATGAAAAGATGAAGGTCAAGGATATAGGAAATCAGAGGAACCCACTAGTAGCAAAAGAAAGCATACATGCAGACAAATAATGTGCCTTAGGATCCGAATGGACTCAAGGGTCCAGTTGGAGAGAAATATTGCTGAGAATGTGTAAAACCCAAGTGGGTCACATGAGCTACATGAGAGATCAGAGACCAGGGAGGGACCACTGTCAAACTCAAGATAACTATTTACATCCACAGATTTAAAATGGGTCACAGTGGACAACCTCTCAGTGTCATCAAGCCGCACCACAAGGTCCAGATACTGGAGGGAAGTAGGAGACAGAAACTGAAAAAGAAAGGCCCCAATTGTTGCTATTCAATTCCTCAATGAATAGCTCTGCTTCTTCTTTAGTACCAAACCATAAAAAGAATAAATTATTGATATAAAGTAGATAATAAGCAATATGCCCGGATGCTAACTCGGACTGCGCGATGAAAACGGACTTAAGAGTCCCTATATAGTTCCCCCCCAAAAAAATCTTAAGGATCAAAAAATTACACAGTTTTTTCTGTGGGCGCCACCCAAAAAGAAAAAGAGGCAACGAGGATGTAGAGGGAGTTGGAGATTGGTCCACCAACTCAAAGACAACCCCGTTGGTGGGAAGATGCTCTTTGCAAAAGAAAACAAAGATCAATTGAGTGTAGATTCTTCAAATCTTAATCATAAATGGATATTTAATATTTCTAATTATACATTAACTAAAGAACAAATCTCGATACTCCAACGGGGTCTTTCGTTTTGCCTGACTTCCCCCATGAATTTGTTAGTAATTTTTGTAGTTCATTATTAGACTGGGAGCCATAGAGCAAGTAAGTTAGCACATGACCATATATATAAAGAGTTACCAGGGGATTGGTTGGTGAGCTCAGCCTGAGGAATCACTTAAAGATCTGTCGGTGAGCTCAGCCAGAGTAGTTACCTGAGGATCTGTCAGTGAACTGATACGGAAGTCACCTGAGGAATGTCAACGAGCTCAGAAGGAGGAGTCATCTGAGGACTGTCAGTGAACTCAGTTATTGATCAAAGGTTAGCATAAATTAGTATTATATCGTTGGTTTTCATTCACTACGAGACTGGAAGTCATAGAATAATTGAGTTAGCGCGTGACCATAGCCATATTTATAAAAAGTCCCCCCTGAATTTGTTTATCTTATATTTGGATTTTAATGAGATGATGAGGAAGTTAACCATACAACGGCATTTCCTTTTGAGTAGACAAGATAAAATGGCATCTTCAATGACATTTAGGATGGATGGCCCTACCACTTCTACCCAGAATGATGAGTTTACACATATTAATGTAAAAGGAAGGAGTGGTTTTCATCCTGTACACCAGAAAGGTCCACATTTGGAAACCTTCCAACATCTAGTGCTAAAAGAAATAAGATCCTTGATGCTGGTAAAGAAAAAAAAACATTTATCCACAGCGAAATGACAAGCAATGATCTCCATGAGGGAAAATAGGGAGATCATTACTAAGAATGTGGATAAAGGGGGTAGTAGTCATAATGAAAAGTTATTTGTACCTGGGTGAGGGTAGGCACATTTTGGATGATTCATCGTATTATGTCAAACTGGAGAGTGATTCCACGATTTCCATCTTTTTTTAAATATAACAATCTAATTAAAAGAGATTTTTGAACAGGAAACAAAGGAATTATCTCAATATCCCAAGGTATTGCATACCTTTTGTCACGCGCTTAGATGGCGCTGACATTGCTTGGTGCTGCTGTGTATGTTGTTTGTCTTTAAGAGCTGCATGAGGTGTCCTTGTGAAGGTTTTTGCCTCCTGAGTTGTGCTCCAGAGCTACATTCACTATCTATTCAGCTGCTGATAGAGTTAACTGCTGGCTGGGAACACGGTGCTGGTGTTAGCTAAGCAGGGAGTGTCTGGGCTAGTACCAGTATGGGAGAACGGCTGCTCTTGGTGATGAACTCACACTGGCTGGGACACCGATTCTGTTGACAGCTACGCAGGTGGTAGCTGGGTTCGTGCCAATGTTGGTGAGCGGCTAGGTTCTGTTGGGTGTCGGACATTGGTGGTCTGTGTGCCACGCTCACACATGGTAGTCGGTTGTTCAATTGCTCAAGCATGACACCTTTTTTCTACTTCCAGCCCAAAATCCATAAGGGTGCAAACAACCCTCCTGGGCGCTCTATAATCTCAGGGGTTGGCTCCATTATATGCAATTTATCCCACTGTATTGACTTGTTTTTACAAAAGTATGTGGTAAGTTTAGATTCCTATTTGAAGGGTTCTTCACAATTAATAGCTGAATTAAGAGAGCTTCCCCCTTTGGTTAATTGTTTGATCCTAAAAATGGATGTTAATGCTCTCTATAGTAACATCTCTCATGAGCTAGGAGTAGGAGCAGTAGACCATTTTATGTCCTCATACAACTCCTTTCATAGTGAGCAGAAAGAATTTTTGAAAACTGTGAATTTGTTAATTTTAGATAATGTTTTCCCTTTTGAAGGTGCTTTCAACAAACAGATTAAGGTCTGCGCGATGGGAATGAGATTCACCCCCAGTTATGCTGACGTTTTTATGGGGGCTTGTGAGTCTGCTTCATCACACAGTCCGAGTTAGCATTCGGGTGTATTGCTTATTATCAATGTTATATCGATGATTTATTGTTTTTAAGGTCTTGTACTAAAGAAAAAGCAGAGCTATTCATTGAGGAATTGAATAGCAATAACTTGGGCCTTTCCTTTTTAGTCTCCGTGTCTGCTACTTCCCTCCAGTATCAGGACCTTGTGGGGCGGCTTGATGACACTGGGAAGTTGTCCACTGTGACCCATGTTAAATCTGTGGATGTAAATAGTTATCTTGATTTTGACAGTGGATACCTCCCTAGATGGATCAGGAAGGTCAAAGAGGCTCACACAAGAAGCTTGCATCAGGAAGAATCTGATTTCTTCATCTATCACTAGCAATGATGATTTTGGGAAGTCTGACCATAGCACTAATGTTATTAACCCTGTAAATACTTCCTCTGATCTGGCAAAATGGAGTATGGTGACAACCTTCAATCAGTCACATTCGGCCATACAGAAATTACTGGAATGTTTTTGGTTTATCCTGGAGGCGGACGCCATTTTATCTGATCACCTCCCAAAGAGACCTAGGGTGGTGTCAGTAAAAATCGCAATAGCCGTAGTGTTGTTGGACAGAGTAATACTGCGTTAAAACCCACTAAAACCCAACTAATCATAGTTCAACATAAAAAATATGTTGTTATGCGTACAGAACCCCGAAATATATGTGCTGTAGTTCCATCGTTAACGGTGTAAAATATGTTATGCCTAATACTACGGGTAAATCCTACAATATTAATCAATTTCTGAACTGCCAGTCTACTTATGTAGTATATTTATTGGAATGTACAGTACGTGCGGCTTACAATATGTAGGCCGCACGATACAGACCATGCACGCACGCTTAAACAAACACCCACAAAATATATGCAATGGGTTTATGCTTTATAGTGTCTCCAAGCATTTTAATTTTGTCTATCAGAAAAACCCTGATTTTGTGAAACATTTAATTATTGATCAAATTCATGAATCAATCCCTGATTGTCTGGATCAGTTAATCAATAGGCAAAGATATTGAATTTTTAGATTAGGAACATTGCCACCTGAGGGTATGAATTTGAGGAATGACAGTACAAAAATGTTTTCCTAAAATTCAGTTTATTTTATATGTTCTTTTTATCACAATTTTACATATAGCTTTTTATATATATTGTTCTTTTACTTATATAATTGTGTTTTTTTGTTATTTTATTTATATTCTTATGCCATTTTATTGCCAGTATCTGTAATTCTACAATCTATTTTTGGTATTTTTAGACATAATTGTAATGTTTTTATGATTGGCTCATTGTTTTATAAATATGTCACTTCCTTTGGTCTCCTTATCCTACCTGAGGAAGACAGCACTTGGATGTTGAAACATGTTGTGGTACTAAGGAGATCTTGTTAATAAAGGTTCTTGCTCACATATTCCTACTTCCTTAATTCATCATTGCCTCAGCACTCCTTCAAAATACCACTAATGTCCTTCTTTTCCATTGTAATCTCCCCCCTGTGGGTGCGCAGTATGAGCAACTTTGGCCCTTTGCTATACCCCCTGACCGGCTTGAGGATCTTGTGTGACGTAGCTGAGCCAAGCCTCCCACGGTCACCTGACTAAGACACGTGATTGGGACCTAGAACTGCTGCTGGAGCTCTGGAGCTTCGACACAAAACAGGGTCTGCCTCAGACTACGGCGCTCACCTACAAGCAATTAACGATGTTGTGCAGGGGTGCACAACTGTCATAGGTGAGTGGCCTTACCCAGTGGTAACTTTGCCCCATCTCCCCAAGGTCCTACTCAATGCATTTCTTGTATTTTTCTCTCTTTTTATAAGTGTGACATATTATCTTTGGTTGCTTCCCACTTTCTGACCCACCATCAGGGTCACCCCACATGCATTAGGCTCATTGGCTTGCATAATCTACAACTGAATATTAGGGGAAGTGACCGCTGGAAACTGCTTTTGAGGTTGAAAACATGCTGGATTTTTTTTTGTTAATTCAGTGTTGCCTTCGGGCATCAATGAGATGCTCCTATTTACTAGGTTCCTGGGGAAATAAAAGTATGTGATTATAATGTAGGGACACCCTTTATCTGGAACTCTTGACCTTGTCCTACCTCTCTACACATCTGATACAACCTACTGTCTCAACATTGTGTGCTCTTGCTCGTATTGTGATAGCTTTTGTATTGACGCTATTGCTTTTGCCATATTATGTTAAGCTGGCTTCTACAACTTGATTAATGTACTGCTTAACCGTAGTTATGGGGCTTTCCCCCTATTGTACATATAATTATCCAATGACTCCCTGCCAATCTTCATTCTAACAGTAGGGCAGCCTATCCCTACTTGATCTGTCCATTTTTTGTCACCAAGGTTCCAAGACTACCATCCTACATGCTGTAGTTTTGGTCCCTTATTGGTCTAACTGGTTCCTATTCCTGCCTTATCATCTGACCTTTCCCTTGTTACCCCAATCCTGGGGCATATGCAGCCCATTGCTTTCCACCCTAATTGTTCCCTTGACTTCGGGCATGTACATAGTTCATTGCTTCCTATATTAATTGCTGTATGTTTTTTATTTAGTCATACAAATAAAAAGTGGTTCTTTTCCAACTTTAAGTGCTTGGTCCTAATCATTGGTACGGGGGCTCCTGTGATGCGCGAAGTCTGAGCTAGGGTTTCATTTATTAAATGTATTGTTGTTGATCACAATATTTGTGGGTTGCCTGCCTTCATCGGCTCTTATTGTTCCCTGTAAAATCCATTTTTTAATGTTACTAACTTTGGGTTCCTTGTAACATGTGGCATGTAAATAAATACAAGCACACACACTCTGGAATACCATCAGTCCTTCATAAAAGCCATTCGCAATGGTACTAAAACTTGTTACTAAAACTTGTTTTGTAATCATATGGGTACAGGGTGGTCTAATACTATAAACACAAGTGGTGTAGTTTTTAGGGAGCTATCAATTTTATTGACATGTCAATCAGGCACACCGTTTCATATTGCCAATTCTAGAATATGTTCCAGGGTTCTCTAGGATTTGTTCTTATCCCAATCTATAGCTTTCCTCTGTACTTGCTTTTTTGAATGGCAACATTACCACCCCAGTGTGATAGTCCACTGTATTAATATTCACCTATATGGATACCTAGTTTGGGAAACCAACACATGCATGGTGTGCTTCACTTGCTATTGTCAATATGCCCCTTGTCCCTTAGTACAGCTCTTTTTAACAATCTCCACCCCTCTGAGATAATTGTCACACACAGTGTTTGTGCTTGCTGGTCATTTGCAGGTCATTCTTTGGCATCCTGGTCCTTAAAATACCACTGCACAAAAGCTATCTATTGTGGGATGTATCCAGGGATTGGGCTATAGGATGTGTACCTTACACAGGACCAGGAGACTTCTAGGACACTCCCCCAGCTTCCACGTTGCCTGGTAACACAAACACAATTATGGTGCTGGCTCGAGTAAGGGTTTGAATCTGAATGACTTATTCCATCATGTGACCTGGGAAATTCCGAGTTACTCTCCCGGCTTGTTGCCGAGCAACACTAAGACCAATTGTATTTGATTTGGGGGGGGTTCTTTTTGTGCACACCACCAATCATGGTGCTGGCTCGAGTAAGGGGGTGGATCTGAATGGCATTCTGTCATGTGACCTGGGTTACTTCTTCGGCTTGTTACTGAGCAACACCAAGACCAATTGTGGTGTTGTATTTGTTTATGGAGTCGTTTTTTTTTGTCTTTTTTTGCCTGGTAACACAGCCACCAATCATACAATCATAGTGCTGGCTTGAGTAAGGGGTGGATCTGGATGACATATTCCATTATATGACTTGGGAACTTCCTGGTCACTCCCCCGGCTCATTTGTGAGCAACACTAAGACCAATTTTATTTGATTGGGGGTGGGTTCTCTTTGTGCCTGTGACCCAGAGACTCCCGGGATACTCCTCCTTGGCTTCCCATCCTGCTTGGCGATGCTACACACCAGTAAATCATTGTCAATTTATTTGTCATGTGTTAAAGGCACACACTTCGCTCCACAAGCCATGCCTTCCTGATGCAGGCGCCCATTGTGCTGATAAGCATGGGTATGGGGCCCCCAGCCCTCTTGGTCTATGGTCTCTCATGCAGCTATTGAGACCCACTTGGGTTTTACAAGTTCGCAGCAATCTTCCTCTCCAACTGCACCCTTAGGTCCATTCTGATTCTAAACACATAATTTGTCTGCATTTATGCTTTCATTCTGCTACTAGTGAAAGGGTTCCTCTGATTTCCTATACCCTTAACACGCATCTTTTCATTGTGATTGACCATTTTATATTTCTTATACATGGGGACATACAGGCATTTGATTCTTGTGCCTCATTGTGATGGGTTATTCTTGTATGCGGATATATGTACATTCTTCGGATCACCCCTCTATATCTAACCGATTGATCTTTTAATGGTGATATCTGGACATGATTTTATCCATTACTTGGCTGTCTGTTTATATAAAAATCTATCCTGCAAGTTTATTTCCTATCTGTATTTACAATAGTGATCTATAATTGAACCTGTTTCGGTGCTATCCATGTTATATATTATTGTTCTGATTTTTCCATAGGGCTGAGGTTTGTTCATTTGGGCATTTCTGGTTTTTAATTTTTTTTTTTGTTTTTACATTTTCTATTGTCTTTGTGTGCACTTAATAAAGATTGTTTGAATTTTTTCCAGTGTCCTGTATTTTATGCCAATTCTTTTCTTCCTTTCCATAATTTTCTGATAACTTCTGCAATAAAACTACCTTCCAGCTCTCTAATTAGTGTTCTACCTGAGTGTATAGAGTAGCTTTCCAGTGAAACCTGTTGCTAACTGCATCCATTAAACTGAGTTATCTGCCCTGCTGCTTTTACTTGCTTAGAAATGATTATCTTTATTTTAAATGTAAAGTTAATGTAATGTAAGGGAGAGGAGGACAATATAAGGGATTGTGCAATGAGGGTGAAAATAAACTTGCAAAGTTTAAAGTAGACTTTGCTTAATACATGGTTAATAAAGGGAATGGAGCACTCAGAGACGGAGGAGAATTTGTACAGTACTCGGCACTAGAACATTAACGGGAATCTTCTATTTGTTGAGACAAGCAGATGCATCTGTTTATTTGATAATTCTAATGAGACGTTATTAAGCAAAACAACCCTGTCTCCCTTTTCTATTCATGCAGTACATGGCCAAATATGTCAATTACCACTTCTCTATGCTAATGGCAGCACATAGAAAGCTGAACACACATTAATAACTTTATGCATTACAATAAAGAATATGTAAATAGGTGACATCAAACTGAGAGAAAATCCTAAACTAATATGAGACGAAGCAATTCTGCAAAATTCAGTGTTACAGAGAGTCATAACCCCCCCAATATATACTAAATGGAATATCACACCACGGGTAGCCATGTAAACTGCAATATTTGTACACGGAGGGCATATGTAATTCAAAATCTTTATGCAAATGTGTCTGGATTCATTTTAATTTTCCAAATCAGAGATACATTTCAGTGTGTATGTTTGATAACATATCTCTTTAAATGGCTAGTCCTACTTTTCTATGAAGACGGATACTCTAATTCCATTGATGTGTCAATTACAGGGCTGCTTGCTATCATTTTGATAAAAAGCATTGCTTTATCAGGAGATTATCAAAAAAGGACCTGAATATCTGTTTCTATGTAACCCTCCATATTCATGAGCTTTGGTTATCTCTGACCCAACTTACTGATTGACAGCTAACTGCCTAAGCACAGCTCAAACGAAAAGCTGTTTAATAATTGTGTTTGCGATAGGGGCGTGACCTGAGAGCTCATGGTGAAGGTCACATAAGCCTGAGGCTCTCAGCCACAGATCTACAGCGGCTCTCTGCGACCTCTGCTCCTTGTCTTAAGCACCTGCTGCTGCCTCCTCTACTTGCCTGGACACCAGAGATGCCTCGGAGACCGTCCAAATCCCAGTCCAGACTTACTAAAGTGTCGGACTTCTTCCAGAAAGAGTCGGCCCCTGCTCCCTCCAATATGGCCCTGGCTGCAAGATCCTGCTCTCCCTCCGCCCCCTCCTCTGCTGGCTGTGAGAACGAGCTGATTCAGAGGGCTGCAGAGGACACTCCACTGACAGAGAGAAGAATGAAGAAGCTCCTAGCTTCCCTCCAGGCTGCAATCCACGCTGATATGCAAGGTATGGTGGAACAGCTTAGAAGGGATGTAAACAGTCTGGGAGACAGAACAGACCGTGTGGAGAGGAAGATGGGGGAATTTGCTAAGGCACATAACACCCTTGCTGATCATGTGGACACTATTGAAAGGCAGATGGAGGAGCAGCAAAGTAAGCTCTGGGTAACTGGAGGATAAAAGCAGGGAGAGGAATGTAAAGATTAGGGGCATCTCTGAGGACCTTCCTGACTCTGCCCTGTCTGAATATGTTTCATCCTTTATACTGGCTATGCTGCCAGATTGCACCCCAGAGTCTCTGATATGTGAGAGGATCCACCGCCTTCCCCGGCCCCCTCGCCTTAACCCAGCTTTCCCGCGGGATGTGTTGGTCTCCATGCAGGACCTCAGGTTGAAGGAGAAGTTTATGAAGGCCCTCAGGCGTGGAGGGGAGATCCTGGATCGTTTCTCCTCCTTGGAAGTCTATCCGGACTTATCTGTGGGAACACTGGCAAAGAGGCGTGAGTTTGCGCCTATGTGCAAAATCCTTAGAGGAGAGAGAATCTTATACAGCTGGGGGACCCCGGTTAAGGTCCGCTTTACTTATAAAGGCGTCCACCATGTTTTCTCCTCTCCGAAACTACTGGACAAGGCCCTAAAATCCTGGGGTCTCCCGTCCCGCTCCGGATCTGCCTCGGACCCCCCCTCACTCGGGGATCAGGGGGGTTCTGAGAATCGCTCGCCCCTGTACGGAAGGTTGATTCTGATTGGGAGTTCGCTCGCTGAGCGGTGGTCTGTTTTCCGTTTTGATATCTGATCTGTGGCTGTGATTGACAGTCATGTACAGCCCTGGCCGGTATGGTTCGGCTCTGCAGTTTGCTGAGGCCGGACGTGATGTACCGTTAGAAGGAGACCTGGAGGACAGTGACCGGGTCTTCCTCCACCCCCCCACTTTGCAAGCTGTTACTTGCCTAAGATGTTTACATATTTGTTTGTACCCTCTTCCCCCCTCCCCTGCATTTCCCTTCCCCCGCCTTCCCTACCCCCCCCCAACCCTCTCCCCCTTTTGGTGACTTCACAAAACTATGCGCAATTAGTTGGTTGATGTTATGAGTATTAAACTGTTGTCCTTAAATGTAAACGGCCTAAACTCGGCTATTAAGCGCTCTCTCTTTTGGTCTGAGGTGAATAGGTCTAAGGCGGACATAGTTTTTGCCCAGGAGTCACACCTCCTTGCGGAGGACAATTTCAGGGTGTGTCACAGACTGTTTTCAAAAGCATATTTTGCTAATTGCACTGTGAAAAAAGCAGGAGTCTGTATATTTGTGAAATCCTCTCTTCTTTTTCAGCTCCTTGAGGAAGTGGCGGACCCGCTCGGTCGCTTTCTCTTGATTGTATGCAAACTGTATGACTCTGTTTTTACGTTTGTCAATGCGTATGGTCCAAACGTTGCCCAACTCAAATTTGTTAGAGAAGCAATGAAGGTGATCCAGAAACATACTCAGGGCCGCCTAGTGATTGGGGGTGATTTTAATATAGTGGTGTCACGTCAGTTGGACTGCTCTAAGACCACCTCGCAGACTAGAGGAGAGTTGGGGACACTCTCTAGGACCCTCCACCTCCACGATGTGTGGCGCTGCTTACACGCTGAAGAAAGGGACTATACTTTTTTTTCTAACAGGCATCGCTCATATTCCCGTCTGGATTATTTCTTAGTTGATAGTGGGACTCTTCCGTCTTGCGCAGCTGCAGACATAGGCCTTATTACGTGGTCGGACCATGCCCCAGTCACTCTAATCATCTCCCTGCGTAGTGGACCTTCCCCTAGAGGTTCTTGGAGGCTTAACCTTGACCTCCTCTCGGATCAACACGTGGTCTTGGAGATCCGTGAGGGTCTGAGGGAATTTTTCAGTCTGAATGACAACTCAGAGGTCAATGACTCGACTCTATGGGAGGCTCATAAGGCGTTTGTCAGGGGCTGCTTCATCCAAAAGGCAGCTCGCCGCAAACGGGAGAGGGACAGACTTCGGGTGGAGCTCCTGGCTAGAGTACATAGCTTGGAGAGGAGGAACAAGAACGTGCAGACCCCTGCGGTCTTATCGCAGCTTTTCTCTGCTAGAATGCAACTTCGCTCTTTCCTCCTCTCCCAGCATGAGAAATACCTGCGTAAATCCAAGCTGTCATTCTACGCTATGGGTGACCGTGCAGGGGCGGTCCTGGCTAGGCGTATAAAGAAAAGGGAGGCCTTGTCTCAAATCACCGCCCTGAGGGATGATTCGGGCAAGCTTCGGGTTAGCCCCCTCGACATCGCAGAGGCCTTTGCTCATTTCTATTCCCGTTTGTACAACCTGAAAGACGCTGTGGACATCCCCTCCCCGTCCCCTGTGGACATTGCTAAATTTCTGGATAGTCTCGCTCTGCCCAGGCTGTCTCAGTCTCAACTACTGGCGCTCAATGCCCCCTTTACTCCCGAGGAGGTAATGAAAGTTATCTCTTCTACTAAGAGACATTCAGCCCCAGGTCCTGATGGCCTCCCAAGTGACTATTACCGCTCTTTCTCCTCACTCCTAGCTCCTTATTTGACTAGAGCCAGCACCTTTTGGCAGGGGGAGGGGGCTTTGTCCCCTAGGCTCCTTGAGGCCACCATTGTGACCATTCCGAAGCCTGGCAAGCCCCCTACAGACCCGGGGAGCTATCGCCCCATCTCATTGCTAAATTGTGATATCAAAATTTATGCTAAACTCCTGGCCTACCGCCTTGGACGGGTCACGCCCTCACTGGTCCATGGAGACCAGGTGGGGTTTGTTGGGGGGAGGCAGACAAGGGATGGCACCAGGCGTATCATTAACCTTATTAAGGCAGCGGAAAGTGCCGGGGTCCCTGGGGTACTCCTGTCCCTGGATGCGGAAAAGGCGTTCGACAGGGTACACTGGGGATACCTGGCCGCCGTTTTGGAGAAATTTGGCTTTGCTGGCCCTATTCTCTCCGCCATAATGGCTCTTTACTCGAACCCGAATGCTAGGGTGCTCTCCTCTGGCTTTCTCTCTTCCAACTTCGGCCTGTCCAACGGGACTAGGCAGGGCTGCCCCCTCTCCCCTATTATTTTTTCTCTGATTATTGAACCGTTGGCTGAGGCGGTCAGGGCAGATCCTGGCATCTTTGGTTATGTGATTGGAGGCTCTGTTCATAAAATAGGCCTCTATGCTGACGATATAATTATAGCATGCACCAAGGTGGAGTCTTCTCTTGGGGCGGTGATGGCGCTATTGAGCAGGTTCTCTGCCCTCTCCCTATACAAGCTGAATGCGGGGAAGTCGCTTATCTTCCCGATTGGCATTCCCCAGAGGATGGCGGAAACACTAAAGACCCGTTTCCCCTTTGTGTGGAGGGAGGAGGGGATCCCGTATTTGGGGATTACCCTCACCTCATCTGCTAAATTGGTATCAGTCAATGTGGATAAGTTATTGTCCACCTTGGCGAAGGATATTGCAACTCATCCTCTGGGGGGCCTTTCCTGGGTGGCCCGCATCCATGCTTTCAAAATGTTTCTCCTCCCTAAGATTCTGTATGTTTTTAGGAACCTCCCCTTGCTCATCCCCAAATATCTATTGGCCCGTATCCAGAGGGTGGTTCATCGATATATCTGGGCGGGTGGACGTGCTAGGGTCTCGGGGAAAATCATGTTCTTACCCTATAGCAGCGGAGGTATGGGTGTCCCTAACATAGCTGCATATCATAGGGCCTCGCTGCTGCAGTGTGCTAAGTTTTGGTAGTCCTCGGATAACCCCCCGGTCTGGCTGGGGATGGAGACTGCAGCTTTGGGTGGGGGCTCCCTGCGTCTCCTGCTTGAGGCGGAGTGCCTGGCTCCCACGACGCTGGCAATGCCTTTCCCGACAATGGATTCGCTGGTGAGGTGCTGGAGGGAGGCGGTGGGAGGATGGATCCGCCTGTCCCCTGGGCAGATCTCCATTGAATCTTTAGCTCTCCATATTGATTTTCTCAACCTCTCTCCCTGGGTCAGAGCGGGGATCCGCTCGTGTGCTGATGTCATGGAGGGGGGTAGACTCCTTCCCTTTCCTGCCCTCTCCGGGCGTTTCCCTGGGATTGCTGCCTCATTTTACCAATACACACAAATTGCCCACTTTATGCGCAACATCACTTGGTCCAGCCCCCCCCGGTCCCCCCTAGAGGCCTCTGTCTTCCAGAGATTCATTCTTTCTGGCGGCGGGCCGCAGGGGCTTTCGGGATTCTATCGTCAAATGAATGCAGAGCTTTTTCCGCTCAAGCCTAGCTATATGAGGCGTTGGGAGGAGGACCTGGATTTCCAGGCCTCAGTGGAGGACTGGTGTGCAGGTCTTAGAGCACTTCAAAAGGCATCTCGATGTGTCAACCACTTAGAGATTCTTAAAAAAATTCATATGCGCTGGTACTATACTCCGATGAAACTGTCTCGTTTCTCTCCTGATCGCTCCCCTCTCTGTTGGCGGGGATGCGGCCTACAAGGTTCTCTGGCTCATATGTGGTGGCTATGCCCTAAAATAACTCCTTTCTGGTCTGTTGTTGCGGCACTCCTGAGGGTCCTAACCGGCTTGAGTTGCCGACTCTCACCTCAATTGGCGCTGCTTCATGTTGGAATTCAACTGTTCCCAAAAGACTCTCATGCACTAGTCTCTAATGTCCTTACGGCGGCCAGACTCTCCTTGGCAGCCAACTGGAGAGCTCCTGACCCCCCCAAACTGACGGACGTTTATGCCCGCCTGAATAGTATTTTCCATCATGAATATTGCCTGGCCCTGGATCTTTCTGCAAGAACTCGAGCTAAAATTGACTGGGCAGCCTGGATGAGGCACCCATCTGCGGTCCCTTTGGTATTCTAAGCCTACACCTGCCGGAGGTGTCCGTTCCCTAGTGCCTACCTACTCTCACTATTCTGCAGTGGAGCCCACCTTCCTTTCCCTCCTTCCCCTTCCCCTCTTTCCCACCTTGCTCTCCCCTCTGACTCTCCTCCCCCCCCCCCACTTGCCATGTGTATGTCTTTTGTATAATGTTTTTTTTTTGGGACGCAATTGCTGCGTTGTCCCGTTTGTTTTCTGTTTGTGTTATAATTCAATAAAAATTTATTGCATCAAAAAATAATTGTGTTTGCAGGGTTATGTGGAGCTCAGCATTCAGATAACTAATATAGAGCAGATTAAACTGTGACTTTATGAAAATTACATGATGGAGCCCAGTAGGTGATTACACATAAGCAGGTATTTTTAAATTCAAATTCCCCAAATGTTAACAAGAGAAAAAGTTTTGTGGTTAATAAATTTGAGAGAGTTTCAATACTAAAAGCTTGTAAGTAGTGATGGGCGAACCCAAACTGTAAAGTTCATGGTCCATTTGGAATATCTAGTGCATGGACCCTGAGCACAGACTTCACTGAGTCTGTGTTACTGTTCGGGTCCAGGTTCAGATGGAAGGGCTGAATAAATAAGTAAAATTACTATTAAACAGGAACCTTATTCTTACAAAGTCTCCCGTGGCAGCTGGCACACCACTTCCGGGTCCCACTCTTTAACTTCATCTTTATTCACTACACTGGCTCAGAGAGCCAATCACAGATGTCCATTCTCTGCAGCAGTGTCTGTGATTAGCAGTTGCACCTTCCACCCATTGTGCCGGTGCCTGTGATTTCTGCCATTAAAAATAATTTGCATAGGGACCCCGTATTTTTGAATCTCAGGGCAGATAAAGCAGCCAGATATGGGTTGCCACCCCCAGCTACCTGGTTTTAAAATACAGGGGAACCCATTAATTTTTTTTTAAATGATTTCAATAAATAATTAAAAAAAATGCATGTGCTTCACCCTTTTTTTCATTGCCAGCCAAGATAAAAACAAGCAAATGGGGGCTGGTACTCTCAGTGTGCTGAGGCCCATAGGTATTGGGCCCCCATGCTTCAGAATAGCAGCCAACAACCACCACAGAAATTGTCAAATTTATCAAAAGTGCCAATTCCTGGCACTTTACTTGTCTCTTCCCGATGCCCTGGTGTGGTGGCATCGGGGTGATAGAAGCAGTTAATGACAGCTGAGTATTGATAATTGTCATTAAGCCCTAGATTAGTAATGTAAGGCATCAATGACATGCACACATTTCCAATTGGGTGAGTAACTACTTAAAAAGAAAACAACACAAAAATAGCCTTTATTTTAAATAAAACACTCAGACAACCCTGTTTCACTACTTTGTTAACCCCAAACATACCCTCTGACAATAATCCATAACACGATGTTCCACAAAGCATCTGATCTCTGCTACAATGTGGTGAGCAGAGGGAAACATTACAGCGTCCGCTCATTGCAGGTATCACACACACAATGACAGCTGGCTGTGTTACCGATGCCATCAGAGTCAAGTAAGGACACAGCTCAGGCAGCTCAGCTCTTACTGCTGCTTCCAAATCACTGTGTTGTACAGTACAAGCACAATGGATGGGATTTCTTTTTTCACCTGCAGTGTGAGTTACTATGCTTCCGTATCTCCTCAGCAGGTTAATTTAATGCTGTGGAGTAGGAAGTGATCTCCAGCGGGTGAATGCAGGGAAAAACCACCCTGCCCTGAACGCAGATCGTAGGCACAGGGTGGCTGCGTTCATCATGTGTTCACCCATGGCTTTACTCAGGTCTGGAGAAACTACGTCAAATAAGCAGTTCCACTGTATCATTTGCATATACCCTCAGAGAGTTAAAGACAAGATTTAAGAAGAGTATATGTAAAGGTTTATTACAGATTGAAAAGTGAAAAAAGCTGGATTCTGGGTATGTTTTTAAAATGTAGGTGACTCGATTGAGTAAGCAATTGGATATACAGTAGATAATAAATGAAAATTCTGCATCACATATGACCCCAAGATAGCAAGCTTGCTGCTTGGGAATCATGGTTGAACCACCCAAGGAAATTGCAATATCTGATATTGGTAGTTTAGTAGATGGAGGAAACTTGAGACGTTCAGTTTTTGAAAAATGGAGTTACAGATAGAGGTAGGACATGAAGTTGGAGGTAGCGGATAGTCACTGGAATTTGGTATTAAAATAGAGCCTGGCAGAAGAGAGGGAAAAGAAAAGAGCACACTGATCTAATTGTAGGTGTATGTTCAGATTATAGGTAGGCGTAAAGGTATCGTTACATGACGCAATATCGCCTAAAAGTCAGGTGATGTTGTCAATTGCAAATGATATCGTGAGTGCGTCGTGTCGTGTAACAGGGCGATGCGACTGCAATTTATCACTGGATCGACATTGCCTGATTTATGTGCAGACAATTAAATCAGGCGATATTCCATAAGCGATGTGGTAGGATCGCTCAGTGTGACACCGCAATTGCGATGTTGCAAGCAATTTACCCTATTCATTACATTGAAAAATATCACTCGCTGGATTGCTCATACCCAGGGAACGAAAGTTGCTTTCACCATCCTAGTTGCGTTGCCTATGATATCTCCCCGTGTGACATCTCCAAGGCAGTCTTGGAAAAGTGGCAAAAACGTGCGCGCTCCCTTGAAATTGCAGGCGATACTGAATCGATATTGCGTCGTGTAATGGTACCTTTAGTTGCACTCACCTTTGTCAGACATTGTTCACTTGCTTATAGGTCGCTTAGGACCACAAGATATCCGGAGATGGTTTTCCTTTTTGAGCGGTATGCTGCAGATTATTTTTAAGGATAGACTCAGCGCTCCCCTTTTTGCTTCATGGCTTATTTTTCAAATGAGAACACTATGCAGTCTTAGTACCTATGTTTCGGGTGTTTATTTTAAATTCACAAACATATATCTACATATGTATTATATGAAAAATAATTAAAAACTTTTAAAACTTTTAAAAACTCAGGAATCTAACGCATATTGGTTTTATTGCATATAATTGTTAATATTGCATTATTGTGGCCGCTTGTATTTGTCCCTCTAATGGTCAGAGGAGTGTTGAAGGTGATTATAACCTCCTGCTGTTAAACTCTTCTTATTATGAAGAATAGGTTCCTGGGGTATTCAGCTGTTACATCATGGTCTGCAAATAGAAACAACGCCCAACTGGGCTTAGGCATAAGGGACAAAAACCTCCACATAACAGTTTAGGTGGAGGAAATGTCTAAAGCATAAAGGTACTCGGATAAGCATTTAAATACAAAGAGAACAGAGAGTACTATGCAAAACTTAACAGTTTATTGGTAGACGTCATTAAAATGATTTATAAGGTGGCAAACAGTGCATGTACAAAAAATCCAAACAGGATAATGGGGGGTACATAAATAGTATAGGATGTCAAATGGGTATACAGCTTTTCACAAAATGATACAGAGTTCAGCAAATGCAATGATACAGACCAAGTTAAGTAAAGTGCAGCAAGGAAAGCAAAAAATACATCAAAGTATGGTCACTTTCAATAAAGTGCCAGTGCAACGTTCAACAGGGAAGATACATAGTCCCTAGAGTGATCATACTAAAGCACTTTCCTTGAGATCAAAGTAATTGCTTATCTCATTCTAAGTGGTAGTTGTAGCATACCCATATTGAGTCAAATGTAGTAAACAAAGGTGCCCTCCACACTCCTGTCTGGTTAAGACCTCATGGTCTGCAAATACAAATTGATTTTTTGCAATATATGCTTCTCAATCTTTGTGTATATTTGGTGCGGTTACTAAAGATCCTTACCCTCACACCTGTGGCTGCACCAGGTTGTTACGGTTATTTAATATTCTGCTCAGTTTTCTGAAAAATATATAGTTCTCTTATTAATTATGATGGTGTGCCAGTATATCATTCTTTAATGTTTCCATGACTTGTTAATCTACCTAGTGGCTGCTAGTGTAGGTCCATCCATTCACCTGAAAATTACAGTGGGGCTTCTTATTGGTGGATTGGTATCATTGGTTTTGTAGTCTATGGACCTTTCTCTGAACTAATTGAAAATATTTTAATTTATCATTAGTAATGGTATTGGATTTCTTTGAAAGTTCTGTTGTTATAGCTGGCATATGCTTCCCGTAGGAGTACACAGTGACACTTTAACCATTAACTATGCTGCTGTGTTTCACTCCTTACATGTGGCTGTATATAACCATATAGTTCTCAGGCAATAATAGGCACAATACCTTAATCTGCTCCTGCTGTCTTTGCCCTCGATATGTCAATCTCTCCTGCTTTAAAGTGATCCTAAACCCAGAAACTGACCCCCCCCCTTTTCTTTAGACCTGTCCCTGCACCCCCTCTTATCATTTCTAGCCATCCCTTTTGCAGAAAAAAATCGCTTTTGTAAAGTAGAGAAAAAGTTATATTACTTTGTCCTGTGTGAGTTCTCTCTTTCTGTGGAAGCCGCAATAGACCCGCCTGTCTGCTGCTGCCTGGTAATTATGCACGCCCCTCTCTGCTTCTAAGAGCCTGGCCTAAATCGCGTCATGCCGGAGCCCCACCCCTTTCATGACGCGGCCAGGCTATTAGAAGCAGAGAGGGGCGTGCATAATTACAAGGCAGCAGCACACAGGCCCCGCCCATTGCGGCTTGCTCAGAAACAGAGAACTCACACAGGACAAAGTAATATAACTTTTTCTCTTACTTTACAAAAGCGATTTTTTCTGCAAAAGGGATGGCTAGAAATGATAAGAAGGGGTGCAGGGACAGGTCTAAAGATGTGGGGGGGTCAGTTTCTGGGATTAGGATCACTTTAAGTTTCCTTTCCCTTGTGCAGGGATCCAGGGTGCAGCTACTTGGAGCCTCGGTGCTCAGCGTGGGGCGAGGTTTCAGCCTCCTCCTGGATGGTGGTGTCTGTCAGCATCAGTTAGCTGATGCTACGTCACTGCTCCGTCACTCAGGAGGTGGGGGATGGGTGGAACAGATTTTTTCGTCTGGATACTGAACTGGATGTCAGAGAGATAGATTCCAATGCATTGCAAAGGCTTGGACGGCCTTCTTCCTCAGGGCTTCCCTGAAAAAATAAACACCCGAAACATAGGTACTAAGACTTCATAGTGTTCTCATTTGAAAAATAAGCCATGAAGCAAAAAGGGTAGCGCTGAGTCTATCCTTAAAAATAGTTATACATATATATATCTGTTTCTAGATCATATATGATCAGGGTAGGGCTACACACGGTGCCCCCAGACTTATAGCAGCAAACCCAACGCTACACTTATTTGTTAGCTCCGGTGTATAAACAATTTTAGGTATGCTGCAGATTCCTGGTGGCTATTGTTTAACTCAGTCAGAGTTACCATCAGGAGACTATCCAAATAAAATTTCCTGCAGGCTATTTGCACTTCTGAATAACTTGTACATGCAAGCTATAGTGTTATCCTGAATGTTTCGTTATTATTTCTCCAAAAACACGTACATACAATGCATTTCAACAATTAAAATGTCTTCCTCAGGTATTTTGTTATAAATACTCCAAAGTTCTGGTTAGCTTTTATAGGAAGTGATATCCTTTTTGAGCGGTATGCTGCAGATTTCTGGTGGCTGCTGTTTATCTATTGTTTACCTATTAGTTATCTATGTATTTATATGTATTGGGACTTTGTTTTTAATTAACTACTGACTTGTAGTGCAATCTTGGAAAGGGTGTGTCAAAAACAAACCACAGTTGTCCACACCCTGACTAATATGTCACTTGATATCACTTCCTATAAAAGCTATCCAGAACTTTGGAACATTTATAACATAACTAGATGGTGGCTCGATTCAAACGCATCGGGTATTCTAGAATATAGAAATAGAGATTGCATGGGGAAGGTGGTGAGGGCTGAATTGGGAGGAACTTTGAAGAAGGAGTGGCGGGGAAAGGATGGCGTGGCAGGGGGGAGGAGGGAGAACAGAGCAGCAAGGGGAAGGAGGATGGAGGACAGAGGAGGTAGCGGCGGGGTGTGGGAGGATGTAGCAGCACAGGCAGGGGGAGGAAGGAGCGGCAGGGGGGAGGAGGGGGGAGGACGAAGCGGCGGGGTGGGGGAGGACGGAGAGGCAGGGAGAGGATGAAGCACAGAGTGGCGGGGGGGTGGAAGACAGGATGAAGCGGCGGTGTGGGGGAGGATGGAGCAGCACAGGCAGGAGGAGGACGGAGGATAGAGTTGCGGAGGTGAGGAGGACAAAGAAAGGAGGAGGAAGCGGTGGGGTGGGGGAGGATGAAGTGGCACAGGCCGGGGGAGGATGGAGTGGCAGGGGGAGGACAAAGCACAGAGCGGCGGGGGGGAGGAGAATGTAGGATGAAGAGGCGGGGTGGGGGAGGATGGAGCAGCACAGGCAGGGGGAGGACGGAGGATGGAGCGGCGGAGGTGAGGAGGACAAAGGAAGGAGGAGGAAGCGGTGGGGGAGGATGGAGTGGCACAGGCAGGGGGAGGACGGAGTGGCAGGGGGAGGACAGAGCGGCAGGGGGAGGACAGAGCAGCAGTGGGAGCACAGAGTGGCAGGGGGAGGACAGAGCACAGAGCGGCGGGGGAGGACAGAGCGGCAAGGGGAGGACAGAGCACAGAGCGGCGGGGGAGAGGAGGATGGAGGATGAAGCAATGAGATGGGGGAGGTCGGAGCAGCACAGGCAGGGGGAGGACAGATTATGGAGGGGAGGAGGACAAAGGAAGGAGGAGGAAGCGGTGGGGTGGGGGAGGATGGAGCAGCCCAGGCAGGGGGAGGATGGAGCACAGAGCGGCAGGGGGGAGGAGGACAGAGGACAAAGCGGTGGGTGGGGGAGGATGGAGCAGCACAGGCAGGGGGAGGATGGAGAATGGAGTGGCGGAGGAGAGGAGGACAAAGGAAGGAGGAGGAAGCGGTGGGGTGGGGGAGAATGGAGTGGTACAGACAGGGGGAGGATGGAACACAGAGTGGCGGGGGGGAGGAGGATGGAGGACGAAGTGGCGGGGTGGGGAAAGCCAGAGCAGCACAGGCAGGGGGAAGACGGAGGATGGAGTGGCGGGGGGGAGGAGGATAAAGGAAGGAGAAGGTAGCGGTGGGGTGGAGGAGGATGGAGGGACACAGGCAGGGGGTGGATGGAGTGGCGGAGAGGAGGAGGACAAAGGAAGGAGGAGAAAGCAGTGGAGGAGGATGGAGCAGCACAGGCAGGGGGAGGACAGAGCACAGAGCAGTGGGAGGAGGAGGAAGGAGGACAAAGTGGCGGGATGGGGGAGGATGGAGCAGCACAGGCAGGGGGAGAATGGAGTATGGAATGGCGGAGGGGAGGAGGACAATGGAAGGAGGAGGAAGCGGTGGAGTGGGGGAGGATGCAGCGGCACAGGCAGGGGGAGGATGAAGAGGCAGGGGGAGGCCGGAGCACAGAGCCGTGGGGGAGAGGAGGATGAAGGACGAAGTGGTGGGGTGGGGGAAGCCGGAGCAGTACAGGCAGGGGGAGGATGGAGCGGCAGGGGGAGGATGGAGCACAAAGCGGCAGGGGAGAGGAGGATGGAGAACACAGCGGCGGGGTAGGGGAGGCCGGAGCAGCAGAGGCAGGGGGAGGACGGAGGATGGTGTGTTGGAGGGGAGTGGAACAAAAGAAGGAAGAGGAAGCGGTGGAGGGGGAGGACGGAGCGGCAGGGGGAGGATGGAGAACAGAGCGGCGGGGGGGAGGAGGACGGAGGACAAAGCGGTGGGGTGGGGGAGGACGGAGCAGCACAGGCAGAGGAAGGATGGAGGATGGAGTGGCGGAGGGGAGGAGGACAAAGGAAGGAGGAGGAAGCGGTGGAGGAGGATGGAACGGCACAGGCAGGGGGAGGACGGAGCACAGAGTGGTGGGAGGAGGAGGATGGAGGACAAAGCGGCGGGGTGAGGGAGGATGGAGCACTGTACGGCAGCTCAGTGGTTAGCAGAGTATACAGGGGCTCAGTGGTTAACACTGCGCGGTGGCTCAGTGGTTAGCACTGTGCAGTGGCTCAGTGGTTAGCACTGCGCGCTGGCTCAGTGGTTAGCACTGAGTGGTGGCTCAGTGGTTAGCACTGTGCGGTGGCTCAGTAGTTAACACTGCGCGGTGGTTTAGTGGTTAGCACTGCGCGGTGGCTCAGTGGTTAGCACTGCGCGGAGGCTCAGTGGTTAGCACTGCGTGGTGGCTCAGTGGTTAGCACTGCGCGGTGGCTCAGTGGTTAGCACTGCGCAGTGGCTCAGTGGTTAGCAAACTATGGTCGCTCAGTGTTTAGCACTGTATGGTGGCTCAGTGTTTAGCACTGTACGGTGGCTCAGGGGTTAGCAGTGAGTGCGGTGGGCAGAGTGGTCAGTGCAGCAGCGCGGTGGGCAGAGTGGTCAGCGCAGCAGCGTGGTGGGCAGAATGGTCGGCGCGGTGGGCAGAGTGGTCAGTGCAGCAGCACGGTGGGAGGAGTGGTCAGCGCAGCATAGTGGTCATCGCAGCAGCGTGGTGGGCAGAGTGGTTAGCACAGCAACGCGGTGGGCAGAGTGGTCAGCACAGCAGCGCGGTGGGCAGAGTGGTCAGTACAGCAGCGCGGTGCGCAGAGTGGTCAGCGCAGCAGCGCAGTGGGCAGGTGGCAGGGAGCAGGATGAAGCGAGCGGGGCAGGATGGAGCCAGCAAAGCAGGATGGTAGTGGGTGGGCAGGATGGAGTCGGCGAGACAGGCTAATGGCGGGGGGGAACAGGATGGTGGGGAGGGGGCAGGATGGTGGTGGGGGTGCAGGATGTAGCCGGCGGGGCAGGATGGATGCGGGGGGGGCAGAATGGATGTGGGGGGGCAGGATGGATGCGGGGGGGGCAGGATGGATGCGGGGGGGCCAGGATGGATGCAGGGGGGCCAGGATAGATGCAGGGGGGCAGGATGGAGCTGGCGGGGCAGGATGGAGCCGGCAGGGCAGGATGGATGCGGGGGGGGGGCAGGATGGATGCAGGGGGGCCAGGATAGATGCAGGGGGGCAGGATGGAGCCAGCGGCAGGATGGATGTGGGGGGGGGCAGGATGGATGTGGGGCGGGCAGGATGGATTCAAGAGGGGGCCGGATGGATTGCCGGGGGGGGCAGGATAGAGCCGGCAGGTTAGGATGGAGCCGGCAGGGCAGGATGGTTGCGGGGGGAGCAAGATGGATGTGGGGGGGCAGGATGGAGCCGGCAGGGCAGGATGGATGCGGTGGGGGGCAGAATGGATGCGGGGGGGGGGCAGGATGGAGCCGGGGGGGCAGGATGGAGCCAGGGGGGCAGGATGGAGATGGAGGAGCAGGATGGAGCCAACGGGGCAGGATGGAGCAAGAGGGGCAGGATAGAGCCGGGGGGCAGGATGGAGCTGGAGGAGCAGGATGGGGGGAGCAGGCACCCCCTTGGTATAGATACCCCTCCAGGTATAGAGCCCCCCCTTGGTATAGATACCCCTCCAGGTATAGAGCCCCCCCTTGGTATAGATACCCCTCCTGGTATAGGTACCCCCACCCCGGTATGGATACCCTCCTTTGTCTTACCCAGCAGCAGCAGCAGCCAGTTTGTCTGCTTGTACTTCCTCTTCTGCTCCTTCAGGACCCGGTCTATATTCTTGCTGACTTTCTCGGCCTCCTTCTCCTCCAGCCGGAGCTTGTCCCATCCCTTCTGTTGAGGCTGCTGCACTCGGATCTGCTTGTCCTGCTTGCCATCCCCGCTGCCACCTCCTCCCCCATTCTGGAGCAGGAGCAGCAGCCCGTCCGGACTGTCCCCTCTGCCGGTCTTGCACTGCTCCCCTTTCCGGTCTCCTTGCCACAGGTCCTCGGTTCTGAGCGGCACTGACAACTCCGAGGGCTGCTCACTGTCCGAGCTGGTGGCCGCATTGGAGATGGAGCCGCTGGGCGGCTGGGGTCCCCGAACAGCCGCGGCCGCAGGCTGTGGCACAGCCCCATCACTCTGGGCTATACATGCAGAGCCGCCGAGGGAAGACTGTGTATCCCAGCTCGCTGTAGCCGGGCAGCAAATAGGCACGAAATTCGAACTTTGAATTCTCGCACCTATTTGCACAGTCTACGCTCATTGGCCGCCACCGAAGCCATGTGTCTGTCGCGTGATTTTGGTTACAGACAGACTCAAAAAAGCCTTAGACAATTATATAGTAGATAACTGAGGAAGACATTTTAATTGGCAAAATGCATTGTATGTAAATGTTTTTGGAGAAATAATAAAGAATCATACAGGATAACACTCTAGCTTGTATCTACAAGTTATTTGCGAGCGCAAATAGCCTGGAGGAAATTTTATTTGGGTATTAAGATAGTGGTAATGTCAGGAAAATATGTGTATAAATGGATGTCATCAGCACATACAGTGCGTCTCACCATTATTGGCACCCCTTCATTTTTTTTTTCATAGACTGTTCAACATCTTCAGAAATGTACCAAAGTTATATCCTTAGGATTTTTAGTGGTTCAAACTAATACAACAATAAAACATTGTTTGTTAATTTACATGTTTTGATTTCAAAGATGAAACAGAATAAGCAGTAGATGCAGCAATAAAAGCCCCTAATTAATACTTGGTTGCACACTCTTTGGCATTGATGATGCCTCCAAAGATTTCTTGAAGCCATCTATAAAGGCCGGGTTACATGCAGTGATATCGGTACCGATATCGCTGCAACAGCACAGGTTTAGTGACGTTGCAACGACCTCGCAGCGATGTCACTGCGAGCGACATGAGCTCACTGATCGCTGCGGAATGGCCAGTACAATTTTTCGGTCGCTGGTCTGCCGCTGTCACGCATGCATCGGCATGTGTTACAGGGGGAAAAACCAACGATCCCCAGTCTGTTCCTGAGACCCTGAATGATCCAAACGACCATTGGGAATCGGGCGCATCGCTGGGTGATAGCTGGTAAGTATGCCTGTGTGGCATGTCAACAGCAATCACATACTGATGTTCCAGTGATCCCGATCGTTGGTCGGGTCACTGGAACATCGCTATGTGTAACTCGGCCTTAAGCTTCTTGCACATCTCAGCTGATATATTGCTTTGCAGTTTGGCCAAGCTCTTGAATGTTTGCAGGATTCTTTTTCCCAATGGCAGATTTCAGCTCACCCCAAATATTTTCAATAGGTTTAAGGTGCGGACTCATTGCTGCAATTTTAAAACTGTCCAATTTGAGGAATGATACTGAACAACAATTTATTCTTTGCAAATTGAATTTAAATATCTTAAAATTCTTATGATGTGAATGTGTATATCTGTTAAAGGGGGTAAAACTACTATTATCGCCGTTGTAAAGAAGTGGCAATCATTATCCTGTGCAATGTCTGCAACTATCTTGCGATTGCACAATTATCAACACTAAGTTTTTCTGTTGCTTTCTATCCCATCCATGAGAAAAGTTATAACGCTTTGTTATAATAAAAGTATAACACGTTTATTCGCAAACACGATTACAATATAATAGTACCTTCACTAATTAACAATTAAACCCACAGTTTCCTAACTATATTACCCATACACATTAACTAAACATAAATAATAAACCCCACCTAACTACTAAACTATTCCTTTAGATAGATAGATTTATGGAGGGAAAGTGAATGTTACTAAACCATATGTTATGGTCCTGCCTTATGCTAGAAAAAGGGGCATGTCCAAAAATCACATTCTGATTGGCTGAAACCTTTGATGGAATTGGGACATGTATTTGACTAGTTGTTGAGAAACCATATTCTCCCCACCCACTGGCCAGTACCAATCCCATCCTGGCCAGAGATGGCCAAAGTGGGAGAACTGGTTTTAACTTCCCTTTGTGTTTCTAACTCCTGCCCAATTCCCAGCATAAGTAGTGGACTGTTGATGAAATATATATATATATATATATATATATATATATATATACATATATTGTGAGGTAGCACCCGGGGAACCCGCTTGCGTAACAACAAAACACGTGTTTAAAATTTAACCAATGTCTACCCGTTTATTTCTCACGGGCATCAATAACTCGGGTAGTACATTACACATTTATCACATTGATTATAAGCACCATACATAAATACACCATACATTTACATAAAGCATTACATAACACATATATTGCACATAACATCATATAGTTACCCGGGACCTGTAACCACCTCTTTGTCTCCATTGGAGCTCTATCAACCGCTCCCGTGGTGGCTATGGCCTCCGGCCTATCTACACGTTCCATATACCATTAACGATACATAAGTTACTATATATATATCAATGGGCTCTGTGGGTCCCAATGGCGGAACCAGCCGCCTGGCTTTACTTCCCCAGCTCCACACTACCCCGGAATTCAGGCACCAGCCCGACCGGGTTCTTACACACTGCAGGTGATCCATGATATAAACATCCATGGATCACACGTATCCTTCCACATGCTCACAGCCCATAATATAAATATCCATGGACTGTGGCTCTTCTGGGTCCATCACAGGGATTGACAAACCTTAGTACCCGGGAAACTCATCTGTTACCTACTATAGGAGCCCTATTAACCCCTGTGTCTGGCCACAGGCTCACCCACACCATTAGAGGCCGTGGTTGAGGGACAGGTACCCGCTGCAAGCAGCAGGCCAAGCCTCCCTCTCGTCCCACAGGGACGGAACACCTCCAATACCATCCACTCCAGCTGGGTCTCTCCCACAGACACCGTACATGGCCTTTCTACCTAAGCCATAACATGCACATATAGTTCAACAGGTCCCTCACTGACTATCTAGTCGGACCTAAGGGCGGCTATTCCCACCTGGCACATTTCACGCACAGGGTACACAGTTCACTCAAGCATACGGGAACTGCTTTTCTTACCGGGCACGGATCCAGGTCTCGCTACCTGGGTCATGGGTACACCCAGCGTCCCGAAGGGCTCCTTTCCCGGACGTATCTCAACTAGAGATGAGCGATGTTCGACTCGAATAGTTCGCCAATCTCAAATTCGAGTCGATTTTGGCGCTATTCGAGTCATTCGCCGAATTCGAACAATTTGGTTCCAATTCGGCAAATTTCGAACATGTTCGATTTTGGTTCAAAAATGCGGCAGATGCGGTCAGAAAACCGCATCTGCCGCATTTTGAGCCAAAATAAACATCCCCTAAAAGAAAGAAAGTGTTAAAAATAATAAAATAATTAATGCTCACCTGTCCGCGGTCCACCGAAGCCTCCGGCAAGGTCCTGCGGCTTCTAGGACCTGTGGTGACGTCATGTTCTGGCGCGAACTCCGGTCACATGACCGGAGTTCCGCGAGAACTTGACGTCACCACAGGTCCTGGAAGCACAGGACCTTGCCGGAAAGCTTAAAATAGATATTTTTATGATTCGGACCCTTTCTTTAAGTAAAAGTTACTTAAAGAAAGGGTCCGAAACATAAAAATATCTATTTTAAGCTTTCCGGCAAGGTCCTGTGCTTCCAGGACCTGTGGTGACGTCACGTTCTCGCGGGAACTCCGGTCACGTGACCGGAGTTCCCGCGAGAACGTGACGTCACCACAGGTCCTGGCAGCACAGGACCTTGCCGGAAAGCTTAAAATAGATATTTTTATGTTTCGGACCCTTTCTTTAAGTAACTTTTACTTAAAGAAAGGGTCCGAATCATAAAAATATCTATTTTAAGCTTTCCGGCAAGGTCATGTGACCGGAGTTCGCGCAAGAACATGACGTCACCACAGGTCCTAGAAGCCGCAGGACCTTGCCGGAGGCTTCGGTGGACCGCGGACAGGTGAGCATTGATTATTTTTTTATTTTTAACACTTTCTTTCACTTTTTTTCACTTCCACAATGTATGTATATACATTGTGGAAGTGTAAAAGCCCCACAGGCCCGGTTTGTTCGTTTTCCGGGGTGTTCGACGGTGTTCGTCGAGCATTCGACGAACATTCGTCGAACACCCCGTCGATTCGACGAATCGAATCGAATTCGAACACCGGGGTGGTGGCTCATCTCTAATCTCAACCATACCCCTGACCAGTATCCACCGGGTTCAGCCACGGCTTCCACACTCCAGGAGCTGTCCCGACCTCGGTCCTAGGCACTGGCATGGAGCTAGCATGCTCCCATCATATTCTCACACAGAGCCTTGGACTGCTCTGCACTCTGGCTGATGATCAGGATCACAATGCTCTCTGGCTGATCTCTGGCTGATAATAAATCTCCCACTCAATCAGCTGACAGGCTCTTATCGTGCCTGCCACACCCACTCTGACACATCCACCTGAGCTGCTACTACTCAGAACACACCCACCTGACACACCCAACTTGGCTGTCAGCAATCAGCACCCATTACATTCCTCAGGGGACTCATCGTCTCTCATGAGCTACTCACAGCTGCTCATTGGTCTCATAAATGTTTCAGATCCAGAGCACTCACACTCAGATTCAACACCCTGTGTTCCAGACAGGTTCACACAGCAACATCACAGGAAAACCGGCCAGTGTGAACAGGATCATACCCTGATCCTGCATGTGATGCGTCCCGGCCATTGGGACCATGCCGGCGGTGCCTCACAACATATATATATATATATATATATATATATATATATAATGTAGCGCAGGGTGGCCACAGGTAGGAACTGCAGCCATGAGATAGTGACAGTTTGTATATCAAACACCTCCAAAACACACATCCACTGACATAAGACCAAACCCAAACCCGGAGCCTGGGACTTTAGGCAGGCAAGGGATGTTAGGGCCAGTCACAAGTGGGTGGGGCGTAGTCAAGGTAACGAACCAGTATAAAAAGGGAAAACAGGAAGTAGTTAGTGAGTAGGCGAGTGCCGAGCAGCCAAGACCAGTAAAAACAGAGTGACCAGTAAAGACCAAAATAACAGAGATAAAAAAGTGACACACCCGGGTGGGATTGGGCTCCTTGGAGACCCAGAATCCACAGAGTCACAGTACCATGAAGAGAAAGCTCATCCATTGCCGGCATCCCAGGGGAGTGTAAGGACAGAGACCGGACCGGTGCCACCGGGTCCGAGGAAGACGGTAGCGCTGACAAATTACTGGCAAGACGGACTCTCCTGACGTATCCAGGAGGTTACATGGGTAGGAAAGAGCCCGGTGATCCCTGGCAAGACAGGGACACCCCAGGCTAGGCTGGAACCAGAGTGTCGACTCTGAGGGGGACTGAAGTTTCATACCGGCTCCCCAGACAAACTGACGGGGAACACAGATTCCAGATCCATATTCCCATTTCAGGGTTGGGGGCACAGCAGCAACCAGGAGGACCCAGCTTACCGGCCATACACTTAAGGGGAAGCTGCATTGAGGGACCGAGCTGCCGCTCCGCAGTCCACCCTGAAGAAGAGAGAGAGAATCAGCCTGAAAGGACATATAGGAAGAGTGAGGGGTCTCAGAGTGTCAACCTGGCTGTAGAGGGTTCAAGTGTTACCGGAGTTAACTGTGTAAAGCTGTTAAGAACTGAACTGTACCGTGAACTGTTTGACCGTGTAGAACTTACAAGTAAACCCGGTGAACCCTGCTTCAGTGTCCGTGTCTGATTCCAGGTATACTGAACAGTTATTGCCCCATTTTCCCCTGTCAGGAGCTGTCCCGACCTGCAGCGGGCTCATCCACCTGGCTGCAGCATCCATCCATCCTCCTGACAGAAGTACACTTCAGAGGTGGTCCCCTCATTGACCACAACCCGTGGGTGGTATCACGACAAACTCCCCTGTAAATATACCCCCAATTATTGTGGAACCCAGGACACGGTCCGGACCAAGACCGCAGTGACATCCCCAGCAGTACCCCGGTCCGGCACCAAGTACCCCGTCCCAGTGGGCCCCACATATATATGTGTATATTTTTATTTATATATGCAAACCAAATTGTAAAGACCAGGCACTACTGGGATTTTGTGTTGGGAGTTTCCCCATGTATCAGTCGTCTTAGATGAGGCAGCTATGCACCTGGGTGTGCTCACTCAAGTGTATGTTAAATAAAACAGTCCAGAAAAAAGAGGGCACTCACCCATTTGGTGCTTCTTAGAAATGTATTCCCTTTTCAGGGTTCCGTTCAGGATTCCATACAGTACAATGGAGGGCGGGGGGGACATGGAGGGATGCCGGACAACGGCCCGTTTCATGCCCTGAATGGCACTTCTGCTGGTCCGTTGTCCGGCATCCCTCCAGGTCCCCCCCCGCCCTCCATTGTACTGTATGGAATCCTGAACGGAACCCTGAAAAGGGAATAAATTCCTAAGAAGCACCAAATGGTTCAGTGCCCTCTTTTTTCTCAACTGTTTTATATTATATATATATAAACAGAGAGTAATATTTATATGTTATATTAATGATTAATCATGCTAACAGTTCCCACTTCAACAATATCAGGAAAGTATATGCAAAGGCAATCCTCCACAGATCAGTCCGCTCATTAGAGATACATTCTGGTTATAAGTGATACATTGCTGGAATCCAGGTCTTTGCCAATACATCATGCAGCTCTCAAAGGTTATAGCGGTACATCTATTATCTGTACGTATCTTTCTTATAGCACAGCTTAGCTATGAAAAACTAAACTAATGCAATTGCAATAAACAAAAGAGAAGAGATTACAAAGGTTCTGTGGGTAACGACTAATCAAGACTTTTCGGGCTTTGGCTCGCATATGGCTATAAATTGCAAGTAGAGATGGCAAATGCATCCATACCCTTTTATATTGTCTTATGAAAATATATATAATATGAAAAACCAGAGTTTAACATGTAACCTATTTTGCATATAAACAATTTGGAAAATAAGCATTTTGTAGTCATGTTTTCTGATTAAAACCTAATACCCTGCATTTTCAGAGACTGAATACCTTGGATAATAGTTATCATTTTATCTATGAATAATTATCATTATTATGCAATATATACATTATTAAATCAATATATAAACTAAAGATATTCTTTAATACAACAGATTTACATATGACATAAAATATGTTCGGTATTTTTGGAAAAGATATTTTTGAAAGCATTTTTGGATAAACATCAAAGCAATAAAATAAAAACTATAATATAACACATAAACAAACGTAATTGCTGCAATTACAATGCCTTTCACAGAACACAAGCTGTTTTTATTACCAGCTCACACAGACTATAAAAACACATGAAATCAAAATATATTTTGCATACATTTATATCCGGAGTTTACGACCATTTCATACAATGCAGCTGTTTACAAATGAAGAACCAGACTTTCCAAAAGTGGTGTTATTTAAAGCAAAATTGTCTCCCATTGTTATTTCTGATAACAATCTTTCTATGGTAGTAATGCATCCCACAGTGCCAAATGGTTAAATAAAAAAACACTAAACTCCAATCAGTGCTTCCCTTTCCTAAGATGTGAGCAGAAGCTTTTATATTCAGTCCAAAACCTGATATCCTACAATGAAAGGAATATTGTTTTTCGTTTTTCGTTTTTTTTAATGGCAATGATTCAGGCACTTTATTATTAGGTTCATTGTTATGGGTCTCATGAACAAGTAGGATAAATACTATACACCACTGATTAATGAAAAACATTTTAGACTCTGGATATTAACCATTCTCCGCAGGACTAAAACTGATTTCCTTACCATACTCTTCCATAGTAATGCAAATGACATGAAGTGAACATTAGTTTAAATATCATTCACCGGTGATAGCGCTACTCCGTCCTCAATGGCAAAAGTGATTGGGTGAAAAATATTCCAGATTTCCCGATAAAACTGTTTTAAAATATTGGCGTTAATATTACGAAAAAAATGCAATAAAAATGTAATACAATGCGTTTCAGCTAAAAAGCTTTCTTCAAGGGTATATATATATATACATATAATGTTATACTTACCTAGATAATTTATTTTCCAAAAAGCACTGTATTATATTTTATTTGTATGTTTAATAAAACCAATATTTTTATATAATTTTAACAAGAAATCTAGAATATTTTTTATTCAAATGCCTTTGCCTTTGAGGACAGAGTAGCACTATTGCTGATAATTGAATTTAATTATCCTCTGTGTTCAGGTCCCTGTTGGAGGATCCCTCAAGCTGCCTTCACATCACGATTTTTGGTATCCAAGTGTATCAGTGTCAAATGGGATACACTCGGATGTGATTTTGCCTCCCATGTATTCCTATGGGGCTCGAATGTGCTCGGATGTGTCCTTTTTGCCATCCGTTTTAAGCACAATCTGTAGCCTTCTGATTTAGTCATGGAGCCAAAATCGCAGCCTGAAAAAGAGGGGCTACCAGGCATTACTGACTGCACCATTTGCCTAGGTTACACTGACTCCGATGTTACTCAGCCACATTTAGAGCAACAATATCATCATCCAAAGAAAAAAGCGTCACTCACTGGTTTCTTTGTGCTATTTTTTATTTACCTATTCCAGGTGGACAGTAGGTGCAGGGAGGGGGTGGAGGAGACCCTCCCTGCACATACTGTCCACCTGGAATAGGTAAATAAAAAAGAGCACAAAGAAACCCGTGAGTGACGTTTTTTCTTTGGATGATGAACATGTGTTTTACTGTAGTTTCCTCAAAGTACTCTCCTTTTAATATGATGTCTAATTAACATACACTACTCATTTTCTCAAGCATTCATTATGTAGTTATCTGGAATGGCTTCCAATGAACTGCTATGCCTCATCAAAAGTTCATTTGTTAAACCACTGGTCTTCAGAAAATGTTTGTGATCATCTGGTGTGTATTGCAGAGGTAGTGTATATATCCAGTTCCATAGAGTGCAGTGCCCTATTCCACAACTCTTCAGAATATGGAAAGAACATCTCAACTAAGTAAAGAGAAATGATATCCCACTATTCTTTTATGAAACAAAGGTCTGTCAATATGGCTAGGGTCACACATGCCAATCAGTTTTTTCCACCGGTTTCAATAACAAATCCATTTTTATTTGGCTGTTTTTCAAGCCTCCTGTGCAGCAAAAACTCTACCAAAAGGCGTATTCTCACAAAAAAAATGCTAGCAAAAACGGATCCATATTTTTACTGCACCAAAAAAAGATCTGTTTTCCCATAGGGTCCCATGTTAAAAAAACAGATCCATTTTTTTACTGCACCCAAAAACATTGCTTGCAACATTTTTTTGGTGCAGTAAAATAACAAATAGGCTAGGGTCACACTTTATACCTGAATTGCGTTCACCGCATCCAGATCCGGATGCGGTGAACACAATTCTCTTCATACATTCAGCAATCCGGGAACCGGATTGCGGCTTCAGCAATCCAGTTCCCGGATTGCTGAATGTATGAAGAGAATAACCGGATTGCTCAGGATGTGTAATCATCATTTGTAATTATGCACGCCCACTCTCGGCTTGCTGCAGTTCTGAGAGCCTGTCCGTGTCAAGAAAGGGGCAGGGCTACCGGTATGACATTATTTTAGACCCGCCCCTTTCATGACGCTGCCAGGCTCTCAGCACTGCAGCAAGCCGAGAGGGGGCGTGCATAATTACAAAGTGGGCGGAGGGAGCAGCAGGCAGGCCCGCCTTTGGACACTTTTACAGAAACAGAGAACTCACACAGGACGAGGTGATTATAACCTCTATTCTCTACTTTACAACATCATTTTCTTCAGCAAAAGGGATGGCTAGAAATGATAAGAGGGGGTGCAGGGACTGGTATCAAGATGTGGGGGGGTCAGTTTGTGGGGTAAGGTTATGCGCGCCGCTCTCAGGAGCCCGGTGCTATAATTCATAAAAATGTACAACAGCTGACAGGAGTCAGCTATTGTTCATTACAAATTATAGCAGTATATGCCCACATGAGTGGGTGTAAGGTCTCTAGGGGGACTGGACACCCCCTAGAGACATTGTACAAGCATTAATTTATTAAATAATTAGTTTTGCAAACAACAGAGCACTTTGCTTATCCCGGCAGCAGCCTGGATAAGCAAAGTATATGCGGGAATCGGATTGCTCAGGATTACACATCCTGAGCAATCCCGTTCCCTCATTGCGGACGCTAAAACCGCTCCGAAAACTGCAGCCTGCATGATTTTTACCACAGGCTGCAGAGCCGGAGACGGAAACCAGATTGCTTGTGAAGCAATCCGGTTTTTAGCATTGGCTCCTATGAAGAGCGTTTCTTGATCCGGTTTTGAGCTTTTTGAAAGCTCAAAACCGGGTCAGGTTTTTAAAAAAAAACGTAGATGTGACCCTAGCCATAGCTTTTGTTAACAATGCAGTCACACTTGATCCCAGGATCTGTTTTTAGCATCAGTTTTTGGACTTAGAAAAATAAAGTTAAAAACTGATGCCAATAACGGATCCAGGGCTTATGTGTGACCCTAGCCTATGAAAGATTTTTGGAACCTTAAAGGCATCCTCAAAGCAGATATCAAACCTTCATCCTAATGAAATTCACTGTCATGAAGATTGCCTCTGGAAATTAATGCCAAAAATTACTTTTTCTGTAAATAATAATAATATTCTTTATTTATATAGCGCCAACATATTCCACAGCACTTCAAAATTCAAAAGTTCATATTCAAACAATCATAAGAAACAGTTATCAGAAAATACAATACAATACAAAATACAATACAAAGCATAATACAATAATAAAAGCAAAATAATACAGCCCTGCTCATAAGAGCTTACAATCTAACAATGAGGTGGAAGTGACACAAAGTACAGGGGCTTATTTACAATGATGGTATAGTCAGCTTGAGGAGATGGGGAATAGATAGGAGCAGCATAAGTGACCACCAACAATTATTGGTGATACATGTGAGACTGGTGGAGCAGATAGGCTGTTTCTAAGTGACGTAGACTAGGGATCATGATAGACTGCCCTAAAAAGATGTGACTTTAGGGATCGCCTGAAACTATGCAAGTTGTGGATAGACCTAATTTCTTGGGGTTCAGATTAACGCAGAAGTGAGTTTAAAGTCACTTCCAGAGAGGAGAGAACAGGTCAGGTGATAGACAGAGATGAGGGTAGAGATGTAGGGTGGTGCTGCACTGTGAAGAGCTTTGTGGGTGAGAACAAGCAGTTTGAATTGGATCCTATAGTCAGTGCAGTAACTGGCATAGAGCAGAAGCATCTGAGTAACGGTTAGCTAGATAGGTGATCCTGGCTGCTGCATTAAGGATGGACTGGAGAGGAGAGTCTAGTGTGGGGAAGGCCAATTAAGAGAGAATTACAATAGTCAAGGTGGGAGTAAATCAGGGCCACAGTGAGGGTTTTTGTGGTTTCCAAGGTGAGAAAGAGGCGAATTCTAGAGATGTTCTTCAGGTGCAAGTGTCAAGAGCGGGTGAGAGATTGTATATATAGAGTGAAGGAAAGATCAGAGTCAAACATAACACCCAGACCGTGAGCCTGCTGACTAGGCGTTATTGTGACACTGCATACTGAGAGATGTCAGATTTAAGGAGGTTAGTGGAGGGAGCAGAAGAGGTTCAGTTTTGGAAAAGATGAGTTTCAGATAGAATGCAAACATGATATTAGAAACTGTGGTTAGACAGTCATTGGTGTTCTTTATTAGAACGGGGGTAAGGTCGGGGAAAGAAGTGTATAGTTGTGTGTCATCAGCAGAAAGATGGTACTGAAAGCCAAATCTGCTGATGGTGTGTCCAATCGAGGCTGTGTAGAGAGAGAAGAGAAGAGGTCCAAGGACTGAACCCTGAAGGCAAATGATACACTGAAAGAGTAGTCAGAAAGATAGGAAGAGAGCCAGGAGAGAGCACTGTCCTTGATACCGATGGAGTGCAGCATGGAGAGTAGGAAATGGTGGTCAACACTGACAAAGGCTGCAGAGAGTTCAAGAAGAAAAAGCAGAGAGAGGTCACCATTATGTTTTGCTGCCAGAAGGTAATTGGTTACTTTGGTGAAGGCACTTTCTGTAGAATGTAGACTGTAATGTCTAGAAGAGAGTGAGTGGAGAGGTAAAGGGTGAGGCGAGAGTAGGCCTGGTGCTCCAGGAGTTTAAAGATGAAAGGGAGATTGGAGACTGGTCTGTAGTTATTTGTTAAGGGTGGGTCAAGTTTTCTTTAATAATGGAGTAATACAATTAAGACAAGATTATATTGTAAAGTGAAATATTTTAATGAAAGGGACTACCTCAATTATAGATTGCATTCCTTAATCGACGCCATAATTAAATAAAAGGTAGGGCTCAGCCTGTGACTTATATACTTAATAAAATTTAATGGATGGGGAGGGATATACGCAGTACCACCCGAGACTTGTAGCAACACCCAAAAAGAAAGCCCAAAGGCTACCTTCAGTACACAACCCAAATAACTCGTAAAGAGAGTAGAAATTCAGTTTAGTTTACATAAGCAGCAATCAGTGTTCTTATACCATGTGAGGGAATAGCAGTAGAAGGATGAGAAATTCCGTCTAGTTCACACAAGCAGAAAGCAGGGTTCTTATACCTGTATGAAGAGAAGAGAGGATGAATGTTAGGCTAGAGTCACATTTAGATGGCACATTGCGGTTACCGCATCCAGATCCGGATGTGGTAATCTCAAGTGCCTTCAGACACATTTTGCCTTCAAAATGTGTCCCTAAACCCGCATCCGGTAACCAGATTGCTCTTAATTTGCAATCCGGTTGCCGGATGCATTGTTCATCCCTGTGGCTGCGGGTATGAACAAAGGGCTAATGTTAATATTATATGTGGCCAACAAGACTCCTGGGAGTGTCCACCCTCCCTAGAGACATGTTGTCCAAATAGTGCGGCATATTTGGGGTTTAATTGCTTTATTACAGTATTGCCGGCTTTTGTTGGCTTTTACTATTTTGTCAATGACAGCCGGCGGCTCCTCACTGTAAGGAGGAGTTACAGTATGCAATGTGCGTAAGCGCAGTGCAGGTCAGCATCCTCAATAAGGAGCTGACCCTGCTCCTTACGCAAATTGCGTACTGTACATGCTGCTATCCATGGTGCTGAAAGCTTTAACATTAGTTTAGCAAAACTAACAAGGAGACACCGGGCACTTAACGTGTTTGCTGGCACGGGCTATCACTCCTGTGATCTATGCAGCCGTATACTGGCGGTGCCGGCTTCCACAAGCAATTAACAATCAAGTTATGTAGAAGAAAACGAGCCGCACTCACCAGTCAATGATCTTGTATCTTTTTATTCCAAGTTCATTCCAGTCCGGAGCATGAACACAAGCAAGGGAGGGGGTGCAGGGATGGAGAACGACGGCCTGCCGCTTCGCGGTCGTGTACCGCTTCGACGGGTCCTCTAAAGCGTCTGTCGTCATGTCCGGACTATAACCAGCCGGTCCTGACGTCACTACCGCTTTAGTTGAAAATTATACTGTGCAGTTAAAACTTACATATGTTAATAAACAACAAGTATTGTGGAGTGCATTACATGCTGAATCAATTCAATAATAACATCTATTTCATAGCAACATGTTTCTGTCTCATTAACACCACGGAGCTGCTCGCTCCCCTGTTGAGCGTCCCGTTGCCTTGGTGATGCCGTAATACATCTACAAAAGGAGCAGTCGCACTGCTGTCTACCGACCTAGCGCTAGTGCGAGCGACATCTCAAAGCTGAACTATTATATATAGTGACTACTATGCACTCAAGAAAAAGACCACACTTCCATGCTGCTCAAAAACCAACAGAAGCTCCTGTTGATAATCTAGCAGCACGGTAAACCCTCTATCAAAGAGTTATCAATCGAGTTATCAGCCGGCATAGAGAGGATTAGAGAAAATTCCAACAATTATAGTGAAGAATTATTGGAATACAAACCATATAGTTTCCTATTTACAAAAACACCAACAGATCGTTTTTGTCGTTAAGCCCCAGCGGGCCACATGCCCTAGTTTCTACTATCCACCTACTTTCTTTTTGAAGCAACCATTTATGCGTGTTTCCACCTCTGTCTGACGGTACAACATGTTCGAGCCCTACAAAGGTCAGTGCATCTGCATTGCCTTCATGGGCCTCAATTACATGCTGAATAAGTCTGGAACTCCCAATACCTGTTCTTATGGACCTTTGATGTTCTTTGAACCGTTTATACATCTCTCTAATTGTTTTACCAATATAGAAGCGCCGGCATGGGCAGAAAATGACGTAAACTACCCATGTCGTCTTACACCCGATGAACGTGGTGACCCTATGGACTTTATCACCTATTGTGACAGGATTATTGATCTCATGATTTTTACAAGAGCTACAGTTTCTGCATCTAAAATTCCCTTTTGGCCTTCTCTCTTCAAGCCAGGTTCTTTTTTTATTTTTATCTGTAATCCTATTCCTCACCAGTAGATCTTTTAGGTTATTACACCTTCTGTAGGAAATGATGGGGGGGCCTATCCCTATCGAGTTTAACTCTCTATCTCTTTCAAGCACGTGCCAGTATTTGTTTATAGCACCCGCAATTCTATTATACATAGGCCCGTATTTGAAAGAGAAGAAAAACCGTTTCTTCAAATTTTCCGCAGTCTTACTCTTCTGGTGTCCCTCTTTCAGGGCTTTACTCCTGGTTTCAGTTAGCAACTTATCTGGGTAGCCTCTATATTTAAAACTTTTTTCTAATTCACTTAATTGGTCGTCACATTTAGAGGGAGTGTTGTTCATTCTTTTAATTCTTAGAAATTGACTATAGGGGAGCGCTCTTTTAGTGTGATGGGGATGCGCACTATCATAGTGTAGCAATGTGTTAGATGCCGTAGGCTTCCTGTACAGGGATCTTACAAGAACGTCATCCTCTAAGCATAGTCTAACATCTAAAAAATCCAGGACTTTATTCCCATATACAGAAGTGAATGACATATTGTAGTCGTTATTGTCGTTCAGGAAGGCGACGAAGGAACGGAAGTCCCCTTCATCACCTTCCCACACGACAAATATGTCATCCACATATCTTACAAATAATTTGATAAATTTCAGGTAAGGGTTAGAGTTGTTGTAGACTATGTGGTCTTCAAAGTGAGCCATGAATAAGTTAGCCAGAGTACAAGAGACCGGGGTCCCCATTGCGGTACCAGCGATTTGTTTGTACCAAGTCGTATTAAATGTGAATGCGTTGTGATTCAAAATAAATTGCAACGATTCACAGATAAACTCTACCATAGATTTATCTTGACCTCTCCACTTGGAGAATATCACGGATAACTGACACTGCCAAATCCTGTGGGATCCGGGTATAGAGGCTCTCTACATCAATAGAGGCCATACTATACCCGGTCCGCCATTCAAAGTTGTCAACACACTTTATGAAGTCCCCTGAGTCTTTTATATACGAAGGTATTTTAGCTAACAAAGGTCTTAATAACCAGTCTAGGTATTGCGACAAGGGCTCAGTCACTGACCCAATCCCGGATACAATAGGGCGACCGGGTGGGCTCTGGACTGACTTGTGAACCTTAGGTAAGCAATACCAGTAAGGTTTCCTGGGGAACTCGTTAAAGAGTTTTTCAGCCTGCTTCTTTTCTAATGCCCTGTTGTCTACATATTTCCTCAACAGATTCCTCAATTCCTTGTTGAACTTAAAGGTAGGGTCACCAGGTAGCTCTATATATGTATCAACAGAACCCAACTGTCTCAAAGATTCCCTGATATAGTCACTTTTCCTGAGCAAAACCACTCCCCCACCTTTGTCAGCTTTTTTAACTAAAATGTCTTCCCATTTAAGGATAACATCAAGGGCTTCCTTCTCGCCTTTAGTTAAATTTGATCTAGGTTTGGGATAAATCAGGGCTTCTATTTCCTTACAGACCATTTCCTCAAATAAGTCCACACTATTACCAGGTGAAACAGGTGGATAGAAGTCGGATTTTACTCCTCCTCTGAACTGGTCATTATCTCTACCTTCATAATGTCTATCTGCTGTAGATGGATCTATGTCGAGCAACAAGGCTACATCCTCTTTTACCCTGCTAACGAGGTGTCGTCAGCAAAGAAGCCCAAAGCTCCTATGTTAATTTGCTTCGGCACCCCGGTAGAGTTATTAATTTCCTTTGTTCCACTCTTGTCATTATTCCCACTAAGGAAGTGCTTAAACAAATGTATCTTCCTTATGGCCTTAAATAGGTCTACAGGTGCATAGTAGTCACTATATATAATAGTTCAGCTTTGAGATGTCGCTCGCACTAGCGCTAGGTCGGTAGACAGCAGTGCGACTGCTCCTTTTGTAGATGTATTACGGCATCACCAACAACGGGACGCTCAACAGGGGAGCGAGCAGCTCCGTGGTGTTAATGAGACAGAAACATGTTGCTATGAAATAGATGTTATTATTGAATTGATTCAGCATGTAATGCACTCCACAATACTTGTTGTTTATTAACATATGTAAGTTTTAAACTGCACAGTATAATTTTCAACTAAAGCGGTAGTGACGTCAGGACCGGCTGGTTATAGTCCGGACATGACGACAGACGCTTTAGAGGACCCGTCGAAGCGGTACACGACCGCGAAACGGCAGGCCGTCGTTCTCCATCCCTGCACCCCCTCCCTTGCTTGTGTTCATGCTCCGGACTGGAATGAACTTGGAATAAAAAGATACAAGATCATTGACTGGTGAGTGCGGCTCGTTTTCTTCTACATAACTTGATTGTGAATTGCTTGTGGAAGCCGGCACCGCCAGTATACGGCTGCATAGATCACAGGAGTGATAGCCCGTGCCAGCAAACACGTTAAGTGCCCGGTGTCTCCTTGTTAGTTTTGCTTGATTAATTGACTTATTCACCACCATGAGCACAACGTTGCTAGAGCTTCAGGGCATTGTTATTTAACACTATGGATTCTGAGGTGGAAGACCTGGAGGAAAAGAATGCAGCTGATCTATCTATATCCATCACAGCAGGGAGGGAGGACGCAGAGATGTTTTTTGTGGAGTGTAATACGGCTGAAATTTCCACTCTGTTGAGCACCAAAAGCCTGGAACAACGTATATTAAATCTAGCTGAACGGGAGGTCAAAGCCTTTTGGACTATCCAATCCCTTAAGGGATATGTGACAAGTAAAAGGGTCCCAAGAGGACTGAGGCTGATGAAAGCGATGGCATTCGGTAAAGACGACCCTGTTTTTTCTAAAGAGTGGCATAGTTTGTTGGAAGCCAGTTCTGATAACCTGCTTAGATTGGTTTTAAAGCAAAACATTAAAGAGCATGAGAAGATTAATGATCAACTAAGGTCTCTGAGAAGTGAACTAGAGACAAGATACAGTAAAAAACAAGATTGGACTGCCTTTCTAAAGAAGTTAGACAAAAAGCTAATTCCCTTACAGAAAGAAATAAAAGAGAAAAAGAGAGAAAAGTTCCTAAGGGATAAGCAGGATTACGAGACTGGTGATGTTTTCACGTGGGGAAAACAGTCTAATACCACCCCATTCAGGAATAAAGATAAGAGAAAACCGATTTTTGGCCCCAAGGGGACCCCTGGTAACCCTAGGTATCCACCGAAATCACCCCACATGCCTGGTGGGGATGGGAAAGGGGCAAGTAATAAGAACAAGAATAAAAATAGAAATAAAAATAAAAATATTAATAGAAACAAAAATGCGAGTTCAAGTGAGAGTGAGTCTGACAATGAGTCAAGCGACAGAGAGCCAACACCATATAAAAAGAAAAATAGGAAGAATAATCATCTGGAGGAAGACCCTTTAGGAGAAAAACGAGAAGAGGGAGAGGAAGAAGAAGGAATGCCGACACCTGGAAAGAGAAAGACTGTCTCTTGGAGGGACTAAACACTAATAATGACAATCAGATACAGATTTTCAATTTAACAGATAAAATCATAACACAAGATATGGACTCTTTATTTAAGAAGGGTTTAAACTTCTGTATAGAGGAGGCGTTTGACTACACTGAATTTAAAGTAGACCTATTTAAGGCCATAAGGAAGATACATTTGTTTAAGCACTTCCTTAGTGGGAATAATGACAAGAGTGGAACAAAGGAAATTAATAACTCTACCGGGGTGCCGAAGCAAATTAACATAGGAGCTTTGGGCTTCTTTGCTGACGACACCTCGTTAGCAGGGGTAAAAGAGGATGTAGCCTTGTTGCTCGACATAGATCCATCTACAGCAGATAGACATTATGAAGGTAGAGATAATGACCAGTTCAGAGGAGGAGTAAAATCTGACTTCTATCCACCTGTTTCACCTGGTAATAGTGTGGACTTATTTGAGGAAATGGTCTGTAAGGAAATAGAAGCCCTGATTTATCCCAAACCTAGATCAAATTTAACTAAAGGCGAGAAGGAAGCCCTTGATGTTATCCTTAAATGGGAAGACATTTTAGTTAAAAAAGCTGACAAAGGTGGGGGAGTGGTTTTGCTCAGGAAAAGTGACTATATCAGGGAATCTTTGAGACAGTTGGGTTCTGTTGATACATATATAGAGCTACCTGGTGACCCTACCTTTAAGTTCAACAAGGAATTGAGGAATCTGTTGAGGAAATATGTAGACAACATTGCTCAGGAAAAGTGACTATATCAGGGAATCTTTGAGACAGTTGGGTTCTGTTGATACATATATAGAGCTACCTGGTGACCCTACCTTTAAGTTGAACAAGGAATTGAGGAATCTGTTGAGGAAATATGTAGACAACAGGGCATTAGAAAAGAAGCAGGCTGAAAAACTCTTTAACGAGTTCCCCAGGAAACCTTACTGGTATTGCTTACCTAAGGTTCACAAGTCAGTCCAGAGCCCACCCGGTCGCCCTATTGTATCCGGAATTGGGTCAGTGACTGAGCCCTTGTCGCAATACCTAGACTGGTTATTAAGACCTTTGTTAGCTAAAATACCTTCGTATATAAAAGACTCAGGGGACTTCATAAAGTGTGTTGACAACTTTGAATGGCGGACCGGGTATAGTATGGCCTCTATTGATGTAGAGAGCCTCTATACCCGGATCCCACAGGATTTGGCAGTGTCGGTTATCCGTGATATTCTCCAAGTGGAGGGTCAAGATAAATCTATGGTAGAGTTTATCTGTGAATTGTTGCAATTTATTTTGAATCACAACGCATTCACATTTAATACGACTTGGTACAAACAAATCGCTGGTACCGCAATGGGGACCCCGGTCTCTTGTACTCTGGCTAACTTATTCATGGCTCACTTTGAAGACCACATAGTCTACAACAACTCTAACCCTTACCTGAAATTTATCAAATTATTTGTAAGATATGTGGATGACATATTTGTCGTGTGGGAAGGTGATGAAGGGGACTTCCGTTCCTTCGTCGCCTTCCTGAACGACAATAACGACTACAATATGTCATTCACTTCTGTATATGGGAATAAAGTCCTGGATTTTTTAGATGTTAGACTATGCTTAGAGGATGACGTTCTTGTAAGATCCCTGTACAGGAAGCCTACGGCATCTAACACATTGCTACACTATGATAGTGCGCATCCCCATCACACTAAAAGAGCGCTCCCCTATAGTCAATTTCTAAGAATTAAAAGAATGAACAACACTCCCTCTAAATGTGATGACCAATTAAGTGAATTAGAAAAAAGTTTTAAATATAGAGGCTACCCAGATAAGTTGCTAACTGAAACCAGGAGTAAAGCCCTGAAAGAGGGACACCAGAAGAGTAAGACTGCGGAAAATTTGAAGAAACGGTTTTTCTTCTCTTTCAAATACGGGCCTATGTATAATAGAATTGCGGGTGCTATAAACAAATACTGGCACGTGCTTGAAAGAGATAGAGAGTTAAACTCGATAGGGATAGGCCCCCCATCATTTCCTACAGAAGGTGTAATAACCTAAAAGATCTACTGGTGAGGAATAGGATTACAGATAAAAATAAAAAAAGAACCTGGCTTGAAGAGAGAAGGCCAAAAGGGAATTTTAGATGCAGAAACTGTAGCTCTTGTAAAAATCATGAGATCAATAATCCTGTCACAATAGGTGATAAAGTCCATAGGATCACCACGTTCATCGGGTGTAAGACGACATGGGTAGTTTACGTCATTTTCTGCCCATGCCGGCGCTTCTATATTGGTAAAACAATTAGAGAGCTTTATAAACGGTTCAAAGAACATCAAAGGTCCATAAGAACAGGTATTGGGAGTTCCAGACTTATACAGCATGTAATTGAGGCCCATGAAGGCAATGCAGATGCACTGACCTTTGTAGGGCTCGAACATGTTGTACCGTCAGACAGAGGTGGAAACACGCATAAATGGTTGCTTCAAAAAGAAAGTAGGTGGATAGTAGAAACTAGGGCATGTGGCCCGCTGGGGCTTAACGACAAAAACGATCTGTTGGTGTTTTTGTAAATAGGAAACTATATGGTTTGTATTCCAATAATTCTTCACTATAATTGTTGGAATTTTCTCTAATCCTCTCTATGCCGGCTGATAACTCGATTGATAACTCTTTGATAGAGGGTTTACCGTGCTGCTAGATTATCAACAGGAGCTTCTGTTGGTTTTTGAGCAGCATGGAAGTGTGGTCTTTTTCTTGAGTGCATAGTAGTCACTATATATAATAGTTCAGCTTTGAGATGTCGCTCGCACTAGCGCTAGGTCGGTAGACAGCAGTGCGACTGCTCCTTTTGTAGATGTATTACGGCATCACCAAGGCAACGGGACGCTCAACAGGGGAGCGAGCAGCTCCGTGGTGTTAATGAGACAGAAACATGTTGCTATGAAATAGATGTTATTATTGAATTGATTCAGCATGTAATGCACTCCACAATACTTGTTGTTTATTAACATATGTAAGTTTTAACTGCACAGTATAATTTTCAACTAAAGCGGTAGTGACGTCAGGACCGGCTGGTTATAGTCCGGACATGACGACAGACGCTTTAGAGGACCCGTCGAAGCGGTACACGACCGCGAAACGGCAGGCCATCGTTCTCCATCCCTGCACCCCCTCCCTTGCTTGTGTTCATGCTCCGGACTGGAATGAACTTGGAATAAAAAGATACAAGATCATTGACTGGTGAGTGCGGCTCGTTTTCTTCTACATAATTTAACATTAGTTTTATGGTGGTGCGCTGCCCATAGAACTAATGTTAAAGCTTTCAGCACCATGGATAGTGGCGGGTACAGTATGCAATTTGCGAAAGCAGCAAGGTCAGCCCCTTATTGAGGTTGCTGCCCTGCACTGTGCTTACGCACATTGCGTACTGATAATCCTCCTTACAGCGAGGAGCCGCCGACTGTCATTGACCAAATAGTAAAAGCCGTCAAAAGTCGGCGATACTGTAATAAAGCTAATTAACCCTTCACATGCTGCTCTTTGTGGGCAACATGTCCCTAGGGAGGGTGGACACTCCCTGGAGACATGTTGCCCACATATATTTAACACATTAACCCTTTGTTCATCCCCGCGGCAGCAGGGATGAACAAAGCATACGGCTACCGCAGGCATTCACATATGCCTTGTGGTAGTCGGATGGGCTCCCATAGGCGCCCATTATAGCATCCCCGCTGCGGTTTTCAAACCACTCCAAAAAACGCTGCCTGCATGATTTTTCATGCAGGCAGTGAAACCGGAATTCGGGAACCGGATTGCATTAAAGGGATCCTGCACCCCCAAAACACCCCAACGGCCTGTAGCGGGGCTGGGTGACGCGATTCGCGTCATTTCCGGTGCCGGGTAACGTATTTACACCCGCGCCGCTGTTGGCTTCACAGCGTCACCCAGCCCCACTACAGGCCGGCAGAGACACCACAGAGTGGCGGGGAGGCGTGCATTTTAATATGATTACAAGATCACGCCTATGGAGGCGTGATAACATGAAGAGGGAGCGCCTGCCAGGGTGATTATGAATAGCATAGTCACTCATTATCATCCATAATGAGGTACTATAATAACATTTTTCTTCAATGTCACTTGCTGCATTTAGAAGCTAAAAGTAGTGTAGGGTAAGTGTTACTATGCTCTAGGGACAGCTTTTAATAGGTTTTGAGGTGTTTTGGGGGTGACAGGATCCCTTTAAGTGCAATCCGGTTTTATAATGGGTGCCTATGGGCTGTGGATCCGGATACGATTTTGAGCATTTTTTATGCTCAAAACCGCATCAGGATCTGCAAACCCGACCGCAAATGTGACCCTAGCCTTATACATAGACAAGTATCATACACAACCCAACATCACATATACAGAGGAGACTCTGAGAAGCAAGCCTTTATGGTACACCTACTGCAAAGAAACCATTACTGAAAATTGCAAGGAATAAGAGATTTGGTTTGACCACATAATAAATTGATCCAGGGAACTTGTCGGATTATTATACATAGAATCAGGAAGGAGTTTTTCAACTAATGTGGGGTGATTAATATGCCTCATGTGGTTTTGGCCTTCTTATGTTAGGGTATAGGTTGAACACAATGGACTTAATGTTTCATAGCCTTATGAGTGAAAAAAGACAAACACTGGATATTAGATCAGTTGAAATGTGTAATGTCATCTGTTGAGTCAAAATGTGGGTTTTTTGGTAGTAACTGCCTGGTCTTTGTAGATGCAAAAAAAGTTGCAGAACACATTTTGGGCCGCTTTTGCTGAAAATGACATGTGTTTTTGCATGCGTTTCCTTTAAACCCTATGGGGCCAAAAACGCATGTGTTTTTAGCAAGAAAAATGCATAGAAACGCAAATGAAGGCAAACGCAACCCAGCATTAGATGTGAAAAGGGCCATATTCTAATTTTCTTTTCATGTGTCTTTCAGGCCCTTTCACATTGCTGCATGTGTGCAGTTACCTGCGTTTGCCTGCCTGCGCTAGCGCAAAAAGCAAGCGCAGGTAGTTTTCAGGCAAACGCAGGGCTGCACATGAACGCTGCGATGGCCAGCTCCTGCACTTGCCTGCGTCCCCACCGCTATTACCTGCTATGGGGAGCGCAGGAGAGGAAGTGTCGGGGATGCAGGTCTGAAGAGGGGCGGAGTCAGAGCGCACGCGTCACTCATGACGCGCTGGAGACGCCGTTAACGACGTCTTCGACGCGTTCTGTGTGACATGTGCGCTCTGACTCCGCACTCTGACTAAGAGTGTTGCCAACCAGTACTGATTGTCGGCCAAGATGTTCTGAACGCAAGGGTCACGAGCCAGGCAGCTTACCATAAAGTCAGCCATGTGTGCCAGACTCTTAACAGCCATCACTTCAATATCCAGACCAACACGATGACTGAACATGCTGTCCTCCTCCTCATCTCCCCTGTCCTCTGGCCAGCCACGCTGAATCAAGGGTATGACTGGTGTGCATGTCATATCCTCAATTTGGCCAGAGAGTTGCTCCATGTCTTCATCCTCCTCCTCCTCCTCCTCCTCGTCATAGTCCTCCACTGCACGTTGTGATGAGATGAGGCTGAGCTGTGTGTTATCACCCACACCCACTACTGTTTCTTGCTCAAACTCATCGCGCACCGCCTGCAACGCATCCTCTTTGTTTTTCAGCAGAGACAGTATTAGAAGGCAGAGTAGCGGTATGGTGACGCTAATAATGGCGTCATCGCCGCTCACCATCTTGGTGGAGTCCTCAAAGTTTTGGAGGACGGTACATAGGTCCGACATCCATCTCCACTCCTCAGGTGTTATGTGTGGAGTTTGACCCATTTCCCGACGGCTTAGGTGATGCAGGTAAGCAACAACTGCCCTCTTCTGCTCACATATCCTGACCAACATGTGCAGAGTTGAATTCCAACGTGTGGGGACATCACACACCAGTCTGTGGGCCGGAAGACGCAAACGGCGTTGAAAGCCGGCAAGGCCGGCTGAAGCAGCAGGTGACTTGCGAAAATGTGCAGACAGGCGGCGAACTTTTACCAGCAGATTAGACAGCTCTGGGTATGACTTTATAAACCGCTGAACCACCAGGTTGAGCACATGGGCCACGCATGAAACATGCGTCAGCTGGCCTCACCTCAAAGCTGCCACCAGGTTCCGGCCATTGTCACACACAACCTTTCCTGGCTTTAGGTTCAGAGATCTGAGCCAGTGATCTGCCTGCTGTTTCAGAGCTGTCCACACCTCTTCTGCATTGTGGGGTTTGTCACCTATGCATATTAGCTTCAGCACAGCCTGTTGCCGCTTCGCAGAGGCAGTGCTGCAGTGCTTCCAGCTTGGGACTGGTGTGGAGGGTAAAGTGGATGAGGATGCACAGGAGGAGGAGGCTGAGGAGCATGACATTCCGGAGCTGTAGAGTCTGGGTGAAACCATGACTGAGGTAGGGCCTGCAATCCTTGGTGTGGGAAGGACGTGTTCCGTCCCTCGCTCAGACTGGGTCCCAGCTTCCACAATATTAACCCAGTGTGCCGTCAAGGAGATGTAGCGGCCCACAAGTACTTGTCCACGTGTCTGTGGTTAGGTGGACTTTGGCTGAAACAGCGTTGTTCAGGGCACGTGTGATGCTTTGTGACATGTGGTTATGCAATGCGGGGACGGCACATCTGGAGAAATAGTGGCGGCTGGGGACCGAGTAACGTGGGACAGCAGCCACCATCAGGTCGCGGAATGCTTCCGTCTCCACCAGCCGGAAAGGTAACATTTCTTGCGCAAGCAGTCGCGAAATGTGATAATTTAGGACTGTGGCATGTGGGGCTTTGGCAGCGTATTTGCGCCTGCGTTCAAAGGTTTGCTGAATGGATAATTGAACGCTGCGCTGGGACAAGGATGTGCTTGATGGTGGTGTTATTTGTGCGTGGGCAACGTCAGGTGCAGGGCCGGAGGCTTGTTCGCGGCCAGCATTGACAGGTGATTGGCTCGCACGCACAACACGCGAAGACGTAGCAGTGACATCAGCAAGCACTGATCCTCGACTCTGTTGTACTTCCCACAAAGTCGGGTGCTTGGCTGACATGTGCCTGATCATGCTGGTGGTGGTCAGGCTGCTAGTTTTCGTACCCCTGCTGATGCTGGCATGGCAGGTGTTGCAAATGGTCTTTTTAGAGTCATCTGGAGCCAACTTAAAAAACTGCCAGATTCGGGAAGACCTAACATTTGCACAGGCACCTTGTATCGTGTTGTTGTTCCGGGGAACAGTTGCCTGCCTTCTGCCTGTGAACACGACCCTGCTTCTTACTGCCTGTTGGGATGCTACACCTCCCCCCCCTGTGCACTGCTGTCCTCGCTCTGCATATCCTCCTGCCAGGTTGGGTCAGCTACTGGATCATCCTCCACGTCGTCTTACTCTTCCGCACCCTGATCCTCCTCCTGACTTCCTGGCAATTGTATCTCATCATCGTCCACCCTTGTTGAGACACGTTGCCAATGTTCCCTTCGTGACAATGTGGCTGCTCAAATATTTGGGCATCTGTACATACCATCTCATCACCCACTTCAACAGGAGCTGGCGAGAGGCCAGATTCTGCGAATGGATACGTGAACAGCTCTTCCGAGTGTCCTAGTGTGGGATCAGTAATGTCCGTGGACGTGTACTCGGCCTGGTGGTATGAAGGAGGCTCAGGTTGGGAAATGTGCGGTGCAGTATCACGGCTACTGACACTTGACCGTGTGGAAGACAGGGTATTTGTGGAGGTGCCAATCTGACTTGAAGCATTATCCGCTATCCAAGAAACAACCTGTTGACACTGGTCTTGGTTCAAGAGCGGTGTACTGCTGCGGGCCCCAAGAATTTGGGACAGGACGTGCGAGCGAGTAGATGTGCCACTTTGTTGTTGCGAAATTAGTGCTTGCACACGACCTCGGCCTCTGCCTGCACCACCATCACGTCCACTTCCTTGTCCCTTGCCAACGCCCTTGCGCATTTTTCCTGTATACAGCTACAACAGTCTGGTGACTGTTCTGGTCACAGGAAAGCTGGATTTTAGACCCTGCCTGTATAAAGCTAGTCAAGTACTACAGTCTGGTGGCTGTTCTGGTCACAGGAAAGCTGAATATTAGAGCCTGCCTGTATACAGCTAGTCAAGTACAACAGTCTGGTGACTGTTCTGGTCACAGCAAAGCTGGATTTTAGACCCTGCCTGTATACAGCTAGTCAAGTACAACAGTCTGGTGACTGTTCTGGTCACAGGAAAGCTGGATTTTAGACCCTGCCTGTATACATCTAGTCAAGTACAACAGTCGGGTGACTGTTCTGGTCACAGGAAAGCTGGATTTTAGACCCTGCCTGTATACAGCTAGACAAGTACAACAGTCTGGTGACTGTTCTGGTCACAGGAAAGCTGGATTTTAGACCCAGCCTGTATACAGCTAGTCAAGTACAACAGTCTGGTGACTGTTCTGGTCACAGGAAAGCTGGATTTTAGACCCTGCCTGTATACAGCTAGTCAAGTACAACAGTCTGGTGACTGTTCTGGTCACAGGAAAGCTGGATTTTAGACCCAGCCTGTATACAGCTAGTCAAGTACAACAGTCTGGTGACTGTTCTGGTCACAGGAAAGCTGGATTTTAGACCCAGCCTGTATACATCTAGTCAAGTACAACAGTCTGGTGACTGTTCTGGTCACAGGAAAGCTGGATTTTAGACCCTGCCTGTATACAGCTAGTCAGCTCCAACAGTCTCCTGAGGACTCTTCTGGTCACTGTAAAGCTTGGACTCCGATCTGGATCACCCAGTCTATATCCTCCTAGATTAGTCCTGAGAAGGACTGTTGTGGTCAGCAGCAGTTTGCAGCCCTGCTCCGGATCGACCTATGAGGGCCGCAAATCTGTCCCTAAGCAGCAGCAGACACTCTCCCTACACTCACTGTCTGGATGGCTGTGTGCAGAGCACATCATGGCCGGGTCTTATAAAGGCTCGGTCATGCTGTGCGGGCCGGCCAATCACTGCAATACCACAACTAACAGGGCTGTGGCATTGCAGTGACTACCAGCCAATCCCTGCATGTGGGCTGGCTCTCTAAAGAGCGCCAACATGCAGGGATGAGGACCATGAGCACAGCACGAGTATCGCGAGATTATTCGGTGCTCGCCGAGTAGCTCGAGTACAGTGATACTCGTGCGAGTAACGAGTAGTCCCAAGCATACTCGCTCATCACTAGTCATTGTCCTGCTGGAAGACCCATGACCTCTGAGGGAGACCAAGCTTTCTCACACTGGGCCCTACATTAGGCTGCAAAATTTGTTGGTAGTCTTCAGACTTCATAATGCCATGCACACGGTCAAGCAGTCCAGTGCCAGAGGCAGCAAAGCAACCCCAAAACATCAGGGAACCTCCACCATGTTTGACTGTAGGGACCGTGTTTGAATGCCTCTTTTTTTCTCCTGTAAACTCTATGTTGCTGCCTTTGCCCGAAAAGCTCTACTTTTTTCTAATCTAACCAGAGAACATCCTTCCAAAATGTTTTAGGCTTTCTCAGGTAAGTTTTGGCAAACTCCAGCCTGGCGTTTTTATGTCTCGGGGTAAGAAGTGGGGTCTTCCTGGATCTCCTACCATACAGTCCCTTTTCATTCAGACACCGATAGTACGGGTTGATACTGTTGTACCCTCGGACTGCAGGGCAGCTTGAACTTGTTTGGATGTTAGTCGAGGTTCTTTATCCACCATCCGCACAATCTTGCATTGAAATCTCTTGTCAATTTTTCTTTTCCATCCACATCAGGGGAGGTTAGCCACAGTGCCATGGGCTTTAAACCTCCTGATGACACTGCGCACGTTAGACACAGGAACATTCAGGTCTTTGGAGATGGACTTGTAGCCTTGAGATTGCTCATGCTTCCTCACAATTTGGTTTCTCAAGTCCTCAGACAGTTCTTTGGTCTTCTTTCTTTTCTCCATGCTCAATGTGGTACACACAGGGACACAGGACAGATGTTGAGTCAACTTTAATCCATATCAACTGGCTGCATGTGTGATTTAGTTATTGCCAACACCTGTTAGGTGCCACAGGTAAGTTACAGGTGCTGTTAATTACACAAATTAGAGAAGCATCACATGATTTTTCTAACAGTGGCAATACTTTTGTCCACCCCCTTTTTTATGTTTGGTGTGGAATTAGATCCAATTTGGCTTTAGGACAATTCTTTTTGTGTTTTTTCATTAAAGAGAAATTAAATGAAGATAATAATACCAAAGAATTTGTGATTGCAATCATTTTCAGGAAGAAACTGAGTATTATCTGACAGAATTGCAGGGGTTTCAATACTTTTGGCCACAACTGTATCTCTAAAGGTGAGAAGGTTTGGGCCTCCAGCCTCTTCCTAAAACTCCTCCACCAGCCCTGCGCTATTCCCCCCTCACCTCCCTCCACAGAACTGGAATACAGCAACTACAAAGGAAAGGACATCAACCACACAAACACACAGGTCAGCACAGCATGGCTTCCAGGCATAGAGTGAGACTCTCAGCAGCACCACCAAAGGAGAGGCTACTTAAAGACCAGGGGGAGGGGAGCCCAGGTGAGTCACACATTAACCCCTCAACCAGCAGCCAAACCTAATAGTGAATGCAGTTCTGGAGCCCAGCACAGGAGGCCCAGGACCTTAACAACTATCAACCATGCAGCTCTTAAAGACAATCACATACACAGCAGCATCCAGCAAGGTCAGCACCAACTAAGCGTATGACAGCTGGACTTTCTTATATTAATTATTAGAAAACAATCATCTAAAAGTTATCTCTTTTTGAGTTATATGGCTGCTGGTGTTTATACACATTCAGTGTTACTGGAAAAAGAAAATAACTTACCTGGTCGTCCAAAAACTATGCCTTTTTTGGGGAAAATCCAAAGGTTTGTTGTTCTAAAACTGAATAAGCAATAGCTTTGCTTTGGCTCATGTTTGGAATTAGCAACAGGATTACCGTATATACTCGTGTATAAGCCGACCCGTGTATAAGCCGACCCCCCTACTTTTGCCCCCAAAATCTGGGAAAACCTATTGACTCATGTATAAGCCGAGGGTGGACCCCAGCACAGGTATACAGCCCCCAGCAGTGTGGTATACAGGCCCCCGCAGTGGTGTACAGGCCTCCCCAGTGGTAGTATACAGCCCCCAGAAGTGTGGTATACAGCAGCCTCCCCAGTGGTACATACAGGCCCCAGCAGTGTTACAGCAGCCTCCCCAGTGGTATATACAGCAGCAGCCCCAGTGGTAGAATACAGCAGCCCCAGAGATATATACAGCAGCCCCAGTGGTAGTATACAGCAACCCCAGAGATATATACAGCAGCCCCAGTGGTAGTATACAGCAGCCCCAGAGGTATATACAGCAGCCCCAGTGGTAGTATACAGAAGCCCCAGAGGTAGTATACAGCAGCCCCAGTAGTAGTATACAGCAGCCTCAGTGGTAGTATACAGCAGCCCCAGTAGTAGTATACAGCAGCCTCAGTGGTATATACAGCAGCAGCCCCAGTAGTAGTATACAGAAGCCCCAGTGGTAGTATACAGCAGCCCCAGTAGTAGAATACAGCAGCCCCAGTAGTAGTATACAGCAGCCCCAGGGGTATATACAGCAGCAGCCCCAGGGGGTATATACAGCAGCAGCCCCAGGGGGTATATACAGCAGCAGCCCCAGGGAGTATATACAGCAGCAGCCCTAGGGGGTATATACAGCAGCAGCCCCAGAGGTATACAGACCCTGCCATAAGTAGTATACAGGGGCCCCAGCTGTATACAGCAGCCCCAGCTGTATACAGCCCCCCGTGGTATCCAGGGCCCCCCTTGCTGCACACCTGTAAAGGAAGATGTCAGTATACTTATCGCTGCCGCCGCCGCCGCCGCTCCGCTGCTTGGTCACTGCGCTGCTCCGGGTCTTCATGCTTCCTGTTCCTTCTCTGGCGCTCGAACAATGACGTCATTTCCTGAGCACCGGAGAAGGAACAGGAAGCATGAAGACCCGGAGCAGCGCGGTGACCGAGCAGCGGAGCGGCGGCGGCAGCGATAAGTATACTGACATCTTCCTTTACAGGTGTTCAGCAAGGGGGGCCCTGGATACCACGGGGGGGCTGTATACAGCTGGGGCTGCTGTATACAGCTGGGGCTACGTATATACTCGTGTATAAGCCGAGGGGGGACTTTTCAGCACATTTTTTGTATACAGTATATATGGTAGTTTTCGCTTGTTGAAAAGGAATAAACAATGGGGAAGCAGCAGGACTCAGCATGGCCAATGAAGACACAATAGGATACAGATGGGTTTAGAGATGGGCCAGCAGCAGTCAGTAGAGTCGCTTTCAAAGTTTTATTTTGGCATTCCATGAGAATAACAATAAAACATTTTTCAGTACCAATGAACCTTTTTTTTTAGAAACAAAATACACGTTCACCTACTTTTAGATAGTGTGGATCTCAAGACAATTGAACAAAGTTTTTTCTTTGTTTGGCAGCAGTAAAAAATATCTTGCTCCAATTTTTTTTTTGGCTATGTACAGTATATTTGAATTTCATGCCTATAACTACAGGAGAGTATGATTGAGATGATCAAATCTGCAAAGATTCAAATTTGGCAAATCATGCATATTTTACAGGGAAATCCACTTCTCAGCAAAAATATTCATTGCAAATTGAATGTTCCTTACTAGAGATGGGCGAACCCGAACTGTAAAGTTCAGGGTCCGTACCGAACACCTAGTGATCGGGCACAGATGTCAAAGACAGACTTTCCTGGGAAGACTGTGTTATAGTTTGAGTTCGGGGGTGGAGGAGCTGTGAAAATAAAGAAAACAGTTATTAATCAGCATTATACTTACTGTGTCCCATTACCCCACTGCGTCTACTTCCGATGCTGCTCATTATCTAGATATTCAATGCAGAGGGGACCAACAGCCAATCACAGACGCTGTCATAGAGAATGGGCATCTGCTTACAGAGATATGCAGCAGAGCTGAAGATGTTACCTGTGGATTATATTGGAGGAAAGGGTTTTTTTTGTTAATTAAAAATAGGAAGCAGGGTTGTCTTGTATTTTACTTCTAAATGTTTTTTTTCAGTGCTATGCTTGTTTACTGCTTACACTAATAATTTCAGGCTTCGTGCCACAGCCAATACAAAGCTGGCATTAACCCCTTTATTACCCTGCATGCCAATGCCACCAGGACCACTGGAAAATGGTAAATCTATGAATGTACCATTTTCTGAGGCATCTGCAGGCTTTAATTCACAGTGGGGAGGCCCCAAAAAGCATGGGCCACCTTGTGCTGAGGATTCCAGCCCTCAGCTGCCTAGTTGTACCTGTCTTGAAACCAAAAATACCGCGAAGCCCCATGTCAGTATTTTTTAATTATTTCATGAAACTCACCTGACTGGCACACAAAAATACGGTAAAGCCCCATGTAATTTTTTTTATTATTTCAAGGAATAATTTTATAAAAATAGCTCAACTATATTGTGCTTTTGGCAACCCAAAAAAAAGTCAAAATGTACTGAATAAATGGATGAAACACCTGAATTGCTGAACAAAATTCTTTGCTGTATTTAATAATGAAAAAGTATTTTTTACATGCAAACAAGCTACATCCAAACATATAGAAAAAGTTACATAGGGTCAAGTGCAGGGTAGAGAGAGATACATAACACGGGCAGTGCTTTCATTGATATTGTATTTGATATGTACTTGACTGAAAAGTTGTTGCTATTGGCTGTTGGGTGGGTGTTTCCCATTATATTTATACATGGGATTGTTTTAATTTTTTGTAGATGTAGTTAACTACTGAGGAAGTTCTTCTACTCATTGTTATACTGGTGGTGTATATTTGAAATAGCCGCCTGTGTTATGTATCTCTCTTTACCCTGCACTTGACCCTATGTAACTTTTGTATATGTTTGGATGTAGCTTGTTTGCATGTAAAAAAGACTTTTTCATTATTAAGTACAGCAAAGAATTTTGCTCAAGAATTCAGGTGTTTCATCCATTTATTTAGTACATTTTGACATTCTTTTTGGGTTGCTATATACTGTTATGTCATACTTTGTATCGATGAGGTCCTACTATACCCCTGCTAATCTGTTTGTTATATTGTGTTTTTGGTGTTTTTTTTGGCTAGTAGATGCAGATGAACACATTGAATACAATGCACTAAAAAACATGAAATATGTGACAATAACGGCGTTGTGGTTTCGGTGTTTTTTTGGGCCAGGAGACACAGATGAACATATTGAATATAATGCATGCAGTTTTGAGGCAAAATTGCACCAAAAAGCATGAAATGCACAGCAAAAAATGTGTGGTGGGTTTGGTGCTCTTTTTGGCCAGGAGATGCAGATGAACATACTGAACCCAATGCACCAAAATAGCATGAAAACTGCGGCAAAAAATGCATTGTGGTTTAGGTGCTTTTTTGAGCCTGGAGTTGAGAATGAACACATTGAACACAATGCATGCAGTGAGCATGAAAAATTGGCAAACAAAATGCATCAGGGTTTTTGTGCGCCAATTAAGCTTGGGGTTATTTAGCTTAGAAAAATGAAGGCTTAGGGGTGATCTTATAATAATGTATAAATATATGAGGGGACAGTACAGAGACCTTTCTAATGATCTCCTTACTCTTAGGCCTGAGACTGGGACAAGGGGGCATCCTCTACGTCTGGAGGAAAGAAGGTTTAATCATAATCACAGACGCGGATTCTTTACTGTAAGAGCAGTGAGACTATGGAACTCTCTGCCACATGATGCTGTAATGAGTGAGTCACTACTAACATTTAAGAAGGGCCTGGATGCCTTTCTTGAAAACTATAATATTACCAGTTATACATACTAGATTCTTTGATAGGGCGTTGATCCAGGGAACTAGTCTGATTGCCGTACCTGGAGTCAGGAAGGAATTTTTTCCCCCAATGTGGAGCTTAGTGTTGCCACATGGGTTTTTTTTGCCTTCCTCTGGATCAACATGTTAGGCTATGGGTTGAACTAGATGGACTTAAAGTATTCCTTCAACCTTAAAAACTATGTTACTATGTTACTATGTTACTATGTAATTCTCTGTGACAGCATCTGTGATTGACTGTTGGGTCCCTCTGCAGTGAATATCTAGGAAGTTAATGAGCGGCCCCGGGAGTACAAGTGGGTGGATGCCAATAAGTATAATGCTGTTTAATAACTATCTTCTTTCTTTTACAACCTCCTAGCCCCCATCCCATAACTTTACATTCCGAGTTCAGGATTCAGACACAGGTTTGAGCCACTTTCGACCACAACCCGAACTTTAAAAAAAGTTCAGGCAAGAACATCGGCAGGTTCGCCCATCACTAATTTTAACTACTTGAGTTTATTTCAGTTTTCAGAGTTATCTTCTCCAACTAACTGAATTGTTAAGAAATTAGGTACTTATCTTTGCATGAAAATCTTGCTTAAGGGGGCACGTGGAATTGAACCAAGGACCTCTTGATCTGCAGTCAAATGCTCTGCCACTGAGCTATACCCCCTTTCGGATACAACGTTTTCACACTTTTTGATACACAAATATTAAATGCTTTACAGTGTCCTATATTATTCTGCAGTTTCTTACTCTGCCATGCTTGTTTTTCTCTCAAAAATCTTAATGATTGCAAAATGCACAAAAAGTTTTTTGGGAATTATTTGGTCACAATTTAATTCTCAGTTGTAGAGTCTTCCAACGTGCTAAATGTATCAATTCATAAAGCTTCATGTTTGTGCTACTTAAATGCAATTTTTCAGAATTTTTTTTATTGCATTTTTCAAAAATACATTGTTCATCAGTTATATTGCATTTACTTGAGTTTATTTCAGTTTTTTGAGGTATCAACTCCAAGTAACTGAATTGTTAAGAAATTAGGTACTTATCTTTTCATGAAAATCTAGCTTTAGGGGGCACTTGGAGTTGAACGAAGGACCTCTTGATGTGCAGTCAAATGCTCTGCCACTGAGCTATACCCCTTTCTATTATGACTTTTTTTACACTTTTTGATACACAAATATTAAATGCTTTACAGTGTCATATATTATTCTGCAGTTTCTTACTCTGCTATGCTTGTTTTTCTCTCAAAAATCTTAATGATTGTAAAATGCACAAAAAGTTTTTTGGGACTTATTTGGTCACAATTTAATTCTCAGTTGTAGAGTCTTCCAACGTGCTAAATGTATCAATTCATAAAGCTTCATGTTTGTGCTACTTAACGCAATTTTTGTAAAATTTGTTTATTCCATTTCTAAATTATACTTTATTCATCAGTTAGATTGCATTTACTTGAGTTTATTTCAGTTTTTAGAGGTATCAACTCCAAGTCACTGAATTGTTAAGAAATTAGGTTCTTATCTTTGCATGAAAATCTCGCTTCAGGGGGCACTTGGAGTTGAACCAAGGACCTCTTGATCTGCAGTCAAATGCTCTGCCACTGAGCTATACCCCCTTTCAGCTGTGACTTTTTTCATACACTTTTTGATACACAAATATTAAATGCTTGACTGTCATATTATTTTGCAGTTTCTTACTCTGCTATGCTTGTTTTTCTCTAAAGAATCTTAATGATTGCAAAATGCACAAAATGTTTTTTGGAAATTATTTGGTTACAATTTAATTCTCAGTTTTAGAGTCTTCCAACGTGCTAAATGTATCAATTCATAAAGCATCATGTTTGTGCTACTTAAATGCAATTTTTCAGAATTTTTTTTATTGCATTTTTCAAAATTACTTTGTTCATGAGTTAGATTGTTTTTACTTGAGTTTATTTCAGTTTTTAGAGGTATGAACTCCAAGTCACTGAATTGTTAAGAAATTAGGTACTTATCTTTGCATGAAAATCTAGCTTTAGGGGGCACTAGGAGTTGAACCAAGGACCTCTTGATCTGCAGTCAAATGCTCTGCCACTGAGCTATACCCCTTTCCGCTATGATTTTTTTCATACAATTTTTGATACACAAACATTAAATGCTTGACTGTCATTTTGCAGTTTCTTACTCTGCTATGCTTGTTTTTCTCTAAAGAATCTTAATGATTGCAAAATGCACAAAAGTTTTTTTGGAAATTATTTGGTTACAATTTAATTCTCAGTTGTAGAGTCTTCCAACGTGCTAAATGTATCAATTCATAAAGCATCATGTTTGTGCTACTTAAATGCAATTTTTCAGAATAGTTTTTTATTGCATTTTTCAAAATTACTTTGTTCATAAGTTAGATTGTTTTTACTTGAGTTTATTTCAGTTTTTTAGAGGTATGAACTCCAAGTAACTGAATTGTTAAGAAATTAGGTACTTATCTTTGCATGAAAATCTAGCTTTAGGGGGCACTTGGAGTTGAACCAAGGACCTCTTGATCTGCAGTCAAATGCTCTGCCACTGAGCTATACTCCCTTACTATTACAACTTTTTTTACACTTTTTGATACACAAATATTAAATGCTTTACAGTGTCCTATATTATTCTGCAGTTTCTTACTCTGCTATGCTTGTTTTTCTCTCAAAAATCTTAATGATTGTAAAATGCACAAAACGTTTTTTGGGACTTATTTGGTCACAATTTAATTCTCAGTTGTAGAGTCTTCCAATGTGCTAAATGTATCAATTCATAAAGCTTCATGTTTGTGCTACTTGTGACGAAATGGACCCTTTAAAATATAATGTAGGAGGATTTCTTATTCATCCAGACATATCATATTGTATATAGGTTTGTAAACTTGTATTGGCCAAGGAGAATTTCCAACAGTATTTTCATAGAAGACTGGTGTAAATTTAGCTTGGTAATGTAATTATCTAACTTGTTTGTCATAGCAGGCCAGAGAACTTAATTATGCTAATCGTCCATTGTCTATTACCCTGTGAATGTTGATTCCATGTCCAGGGGCCCCAGCCACCATTGTTTAAGTGTCATTGGTTTGCAGACTGATTGTCTCAAACTAACATACCATTGTATCACTGCTAGCAATTGGATCAGCATTTGGATTGCAATAGGACTAAAATATGTTAAATGAGGATTGGAGTTCAGCCAATGAAAAGACTGTGTTATTGCACCAATCCTGACGTCCCCAATATCCTACAATGAGGGCTGAGGGTATATAAGGAGGACTGTTCACTTTGACCAGTAGATTGGAGATTGGAGATTGGAGATTGAAGATTGGAAATAGATTCTGTCTAGTGGCCTCAGTCTAGGGATTTTCGGTCCCGGCTAGAGGTCACTGAATTGGATACAGGCAGCTAATCGAGGGTCTTCGGATCCGGTTAGCGAGCCATAACCCTAGGCCTAGGCATTTCGGTGCCGACCAAGGGAATCAGAACACGGACTAAAGAACCACAAGGACTTCAGTATCGGATTATCGGATTCGGCTGTGATAGACTGCTTAAGGACAAGGAAGCAACCCAGGTTGGGACGATACAGTCACCTGGCTACAGACTTTGCCATGCTACATTCTAAACCCTGGTGAGCCAGCAGAAGGGTGAGACTCTGTTGCCTGTTACATTTATTTGCTGTGCTTGGTTATGCGTTATATGCTGTTAACTGTTTGGGGATCCAATAAAGCCTTGATATTGTGATTCCCTGACCCTGTGTTGTCTGAGTAGTGTTCCGCCCACTGTTAAGGAGCTCGGGCGTTCAGTTGGGGATGAGCCCTGGTCCACGCTGTCTTTGTAAAGGCGGCTGGGCCTGCGGACGAGAGCACCCACTGACCCCCCGGGTCTCCACAATTGGTGGCAGCGGTGGGATACTACTCAGCTTGGTTTATCCAGGGGAGCTGCAGGGGACTGGTGTTCGTGGACACCGTCCAAGGGCTCAACAACCAGGGATGCATATAAGCGTACCCAGCAGGCCATAGTGAGGCATTCAGGTTTCGGACATTGCCATGTCCAACCCCACCAGCTCAGCCATGGGACGAGGACTGGAGTGGAAGTACGGCCGCTATAGGAAACTGCAACTAGAAGTGGCATGTCTGTTCCGAGAAATCGAAGTCAGGGACACTGACACACGGTCGGATTTGATCCAGAGATTGGTCCAGTGGCATGCCCAGAAGGATGCAGAGAATGATGAGGACCCCGCCGAGATTGACTCAAAGCAATTAAACTGTGTGCCACATCATGGATCCAGTGACAGTTTGGAAGGACACCAGTTCCAAGCCCTGGAACTGCAAGAAACTGATCCTGTCAACACCGTGCCTGAGCAGGGAGAGGACAAGTTGGAGGTTATGGACAATCTCCCTATCCCTGTTGCTTTGGAGACTGACCAGGAAGAGCTTGATGTGGGATTTGTGAGCAGCTTCCCCACACCTGTTGTTTCAGGGGCTAACCAGGAGGAGGTTGAAGTGGGGCTCATGGATGGCCCCCCCACATCTGTTGTTTTGCGAGCTGACCCAGGACAAGGACTGTCCAGCCAGTGTGTCACAGCCATCACCATCATCCAGGAAGCCAAGCAGCGCCCTGATGTGGAACTTGCTACCCCACCTTCTGAGGATAATCCATGTTCCCAGCCCCCATCATTCTCTTCTGAGCCATCAACAGTGAGTACACCTAGCCAGACTATGGCCATTGACTTGTGGGGAATTGATAGCCAGAAGTTTATGGGAGCCCAACTCCTGAATCCCATTTTACTGCTTGTCCACAATATGTCTGTCCATCCTGGGGGAGGTAATCTGGGGGAGGTGTATAGATGGAAGCCTCGATTGCTGACTTCACCATTAAAAAAGACAATGCCGCCCAGAGGAGAAGGATAACCAGAGACTGCTCATATTTGACTGCCCTGTCTGGCTAAATAAGAAGGGGGAGGAATGTGACGAAATATACCCTTTAATATATAATGTAGGAGGATTTCTTATTCATCCAGACATATCATATTGTATATAGGTTTGTAAACTTGTATTGGCCAAGGAGAATTTCCAACAGTATTTTCATAGAAGACTGGTGTAAATTTAGCTTGGTAATGTAATTATCTAACTTGTTTGTCATAGCAGGCCAGAGAACTTAATTATGCTAATCGTCCATTGTCTATTTCCCTGTGAATGTTGATTCCATGTCCAGGGGCCCCAGCCACCATTGTTTAAGTGTCATTGGTTTGCAGACTGATTGTCTCAAACTAACATACCATTGTATCACTGCTAGCAATTGGATCAGCATTTGGATTGCAATAGGACTAAAATATGTTAAATGAGGATTGGAGTTCAGCCAATGAAAAGACTGTGTTATTGCACCAATCCTGACGTCCCCAATATCCTACAATGAGGGCTGAGGGTATATAAGGAGGACTGTTCACTTTGACCAGTAGATTGGAGATTGGAGATTGGAGATTGAAGATTGGAAATAGATTCTGTCTAGTGGCCTCAGTCTAGGGATTTTCGGTCCTGGCTAGAGGTCACTGGATTGGATACAGGCAGCTAATCGAGGGTCTTCGGATCCGGTTAGCGAGCCATAACCCTAGGCCTAGGCATTTCGGTGCCGACCAAGGGAATCAGAACACGGACTAAAGAACCACAAGGACTTAAGTATCGGATTATCGGATTCGGCTGTGATAGACTGCTTAAGGACAAGGAAGCAACCCAGGTTGGGACGATACAGTCACCTGGCTACAGACTTTGCCATGCTACATTCTAAACCCTGGTGAGCCAGCGGAAGGGTGAGACTCTGTTGCCTGTTACATTTATTTGCTGTGCTTGGTTATGCGTTATATGCTGTTAACTGTTTGGGGATCCAATAAAGCCTTGATATTGTGATTCCCTGACCCTGTGTTGTCTTAGTAGTGTTCCGCCCACGGTTAAGGAGCTCGGGCGTTCAGTTGGGGATGAGCCCTGGTCCACGCTGTCTTTGTAAAGGCGGCTGGGCCTGCGGACGAGAGCGCCCACTGACTCCCCGGGTCTCCACACTACTTAACGCAATTTTTGTAAAATTTGTTTATTCCATTTCTAAATTATACTTTATTCATCAGTTTGATTGTAATTACTTGAGTTTGTTTCAGTTTTTAGAGATATCAACTCCAAGTAACTGAATTGCTAAGAAATTAGGTACTTATCTTATCATGAAAATCTAGCTTTAGGGGGCACTTGGAGTTGAGCCAAGGACCTCTTGATCTGCAGTCAAATGCTCTGCCACTGAGCTATACCCCCTTTCTATTACAACTTTTTTTACACTTTTTGATACACAAATATTAAATGCTTTACAGTGTCCTATAGTATTCTGCAGTTTCTTACTCTGCCATGCTTGTTTTTCTCTCAAAAATCTTAATGATTGCAAAATGCACAAAAAGTTTTTTGGGAATAATTTCGTCACATCTCAATTCTCAGTTGTAGAGTCTTCCAACGTGCTAAATGTATCAATTCATAAAGCTTTATGTTTGTGCTATTTAAATGGAATTTTTCTGAATTTTTATTATTGCATATTTCAAAATTACATTGTTCATCAGTTAGATTGTATTTACTTGAGTTTATTTCGGTTTTTAGAGGTATCAACTCCAAGTAACTGAATTGTTAAGAAATTAGATACTTATCTTTGCATGAAGATCTTCCTTAAGGGGGCACTTGGAGTTGAACCAAGGACCTCTTGATCTGCAGTCAAATGCTCTGCCACTGAGCTATACCCCCTTTCAGTTACAACTATTTCACACTCTTTGATACACAAATATTAAATGCTTTACAGTGTACTATATTATTCTGCAGTTTCTTACTCTGCCATGCTCGTTTTTCTCTCAAAAATCTTAATGATTGCAAAATGCACAAAAAGTTTTTTGGGACTTATTTGGTCACAATTTAGTTCTCAGTTGTAGGGTCTTCCAACGTGCTAAATGTATCAATTCATAAAGCTTCATGTTTGTGCTACTTAAATGCAATTTTTCTGAATTTTTTTTATTGCATTTTTCAAAAACACATTGTTCATCAGTTAGATTGCATTTACTTGAGTTTATTTCAGTCTTTAGAGGTATCAACTCCAAGTCACTGAATTGTTAAGAAATTTGGTACTTATCTTTGCATGAAAATCCTGCGTCAGGGGGCCCTTGGAGTTCAACCAAGGATCTCTTGATCTGCAGTCAAATGCTCTGCCACTGAGCTATACCCCCTTTCAGCTATGATTTTTTTCATACAATTTTTGATACACAAATATTAAATGCTTGACTGTCATATTATTCTGCAGTTTCTTACTCTGCTATGCTTGTTTTTCTTTAAAGAATCTTAATGATTGCAAAATGCACAAAAGGGTCATTCCATGTCAAGTGAACCAATGATTATTACCTCTATATTTTTAATTCTTTTGAGATTTTGTTATTTGATAATAGCATGTCAGACAATGCAAAATGTGAAGAGAAAAATTTTTTAAAAAATTTATTTTTTTTTTAAATGATTTTCAAAGTTCGGAAAAAGTGTGAATTTCGCTGTTGCCTGCCTTTACGTTTCTCCTCATAACTCAGGCTAGGAATAAGATAGAGAGACAAAATAAACACCATTCTACTCAGAACTATACAGGCTTTCACGAGATATGTCACAAGAGGATCTTTGTTAATATTTTACCCATGTGATCGCAAGCGCAAAACTTTAAAACGTATTTCCGAAAAATCGGCGCGCTTTAAATATTTCAAAAACTGCCCATGTGTCTGCTTTGCTCTTAGCCACATCTGTACCAAATTTCAAGTTGGGATCGCAATGGGATCATATTTTAACATATTTTACTATTAATAGCGTCAATGGGTCATTCCATATCAAGTGATCTAAATATGAATATTTTTTTTTACCTGACGTCTTTAGATTTTTTTTTTTTTTTTCCTTTATGAAGTACTACTTTAGTTAATTACAAATTAAAAGTTTGGAATTTTTTTCTTCATCAGTTAATTTTTTACAGATTTTTAAAGTTTAAAAAAAGGGTGAATTTTGGCCTGGTATGACTTTAAAATTTTTTATCTCGGGCTAGAAATAAGATAGAGAAACAAAATAAACACCATTCTACTCAGAACTGTCCAGGCTTTCACCACATATGTCACAAGAGTATATTTGTTCATTTTAATTTTTAACCTATGCGAATGCAAACGCAACATTTTGAAACGCATTTCCGAAAAAACATTTTAATAAAAATTTTCCAAAACTGCCCATGTGTCTTTTATGCTCTTAGCCACATCTGTACCAAATTTCAAGTTGGGATCGTGATGGGATCATATTTTTAAATATTTAACTATGGTTAATCTCATTTTTATTAAACTTTGAAAAAACATATGAAAGACATACATTCAATCTTTTAACAAAATCTTGAGACATATAAAATATACAAAAAGAGAATTCACAAAGTTATTAGTAACTTTAAGATAAGCTGCAAATTTACTTTTGCGCTTATCTCTGGTGCAATATATACTACAATCTAAATATAATTCCAAACACTCAAGTATACAACCTTTCTCAGGGTTTTGAGATGTTCTGATGTCAAGGGGACAAGCAGCCCCAGCAGAATGATTTTTATTACTTGGCCCCTTCCAACAGGTTGACCACGTAAGTGGGTCATTACCCGTTGAGGCCTAGTTGGAATAGTCTATCGACTGGTGTACCGGAAAGGAAGGCCGAAATATTAATGATCTACTCACAGCTCAGAGTTTTCGATACCTGTCTAATGTTCACTAGAATTCTGAAGGTATAGGCGTAGAAAGGAAATACCTAGACTGAATGTATCAGATGGGAAGAAAAGAGAGATAGAAAAGAAGAGAGAGAGAAGAGAAACAAAAACCATTAGAAAAAGTTATACTGGGAAAGAAAATCCACGTAAGAAAAAAAGAAAAAAAGGGGGGGGGGGACGGGTGAGGTATGGGAAGGAGAAAGGGTACTCATCCCACTGGCTCCCCATCAGCCAGAGGTCGAGCCATATTATCTGTGCTGGAAAAGATACTCCTAAATTCTGCAAAGTCGTGAAAAAGAATCCATTCAACCCAAATCCCTAAGAATTTGTTCCGAGATCCCGACGCATCAGCTGCGAGCTCCTCCATTCGATATATGTCCATCAATTCTTTGAACCAATCAAGTAGAGATGGAGCCCGGGTTGATTTCCAGAACCTCGGGATCACAGCACGAGCAGCCGAGATGCAAAAGCGGAGAATATCCCTCTTCTGTAGCCCAATAGGACCTGGAAAAATGGATAACATTGCCGATTCTGGGCAGCATTCGGCTTGTTTACCTGTTATCCGGGTATATGCATTGAAAACCTCAGACCAGAACCGCCGGATTTCCCCACAACTCCACCAAATGTGTATCATTGTACCCTTCTCTTCCCCACAGCGCCAGCAGGTATCAGGGGTTAAAGGGAACATGTTCCGGAGTGTCGTCGGGCACAAGTACCATCTAGTGAGCAGCTTATAGCTTCTTTCTTGTGCAGAACAAGCGCTAGCTAGTGAGTGAGTAAATATAAAGCATTTCTGCCAATTAGCTTCTGAAATGCTACACCCCAATTCCCTCTCCCAAGCACGTTGGAAGTAAAGGGTGCCCTGCTCTCTCATGGACCCTAAGGCCTGGTATAGAAATGATATTTTGCGCCTCGGTGGAGCCTCCAGTTGGAATAACCTCTCCAATACGTTGGGCGTCAATCTTACCCTGCAAGAGTGGTCAGCGGAATATAAGTATGCTCTGTATTGGAGAAATTCGAATCACTTAAGAGGTCTCGTAGGTTCTTTGAGTTGTAGCTCTGCCATCGGGGGCAAACCACCACTGGACAGAGTCTGTCCTACTCGGGTGTCATCCACAATCCGCCAACATAAAAATCTCTGCCTGTCAAATCTGGGTTGGAAAAAAGGGGAGTCAAAGGGCTAAGTCTGTCGTTTAAGCGGAGGGTTTTCGTCACTAGGTGCCATACCTTCAAGGTGTTTCTGGTCATGTCTGTCAAAGGTACTAGGTCTGTGGAGTCTTTAGGGGAAATCCAAAGCAGGTGTTTCAGCGGAATCCCCAAACCCTCTTGCTCCACCCCTACCCATTTCTTGGAGGACGCATGATAATGCCAATCTAGAGCTCTAACAGGAGAGGAAGCCACAAAGTATGCTCGTATGTTGGGTAGTCCAACCCCTCCTCTGGTCTTGGGCAAGGATAGGATATTCATTCGCAATCTGGACCTCTTGCCCCCCCCAGACAAATCTAAGGATCATAGATTGCATTTTGGAGAGGAAGCCTCTATCCAATAGAACAGGAACTGTCTGAAAAGTATATAAGAGTCGGGGCAAGACATCCATCTTGACTACATTTATTCTCCCGAACCAGGATAGCTTTAATTGTCTATAGGAGGTAAATGCCGATTCCGCATTAGTCAAAAGGGGTTGATAATTTAAATTGAATATTTGTTTAAGATCTTTTGGTATAAGGACTCCCAAGTACTTAATGGCTTCTACTTTCCATTTAAATGGGAACTGTTTAGATAGATGAGAAACCAATTCTCCAGGCAAAGAAATATTGAGTGCCTCGGTTTTGGAGCAATTCACTTTAAAGTTGCTCAATTGTCCGAACCGTTCAAACTCCATTAAGACCGAAGGGATGGAGACCAGGGGCTGGGAGATGTAAAGTAGCAGGTCATCTGCAAATAAGGCTAATTTGTGATGACTCTGTCCCAGCTTGACCCCATGGACGCATTCATTGGACCTAAGTGCAAAATATTTAACTATTATAGTGTCAATTCAAAAATCACCAAGAACACAATCAGTCATTTTTTCACAATTGCCCGTCAATAGTTTGAATTTGATATAAAGAAACATAGTCTTGTAACATCTCAAATGAAAGCTGTTACCGTTCTGAGTAAAATGATGCCTCTCCCACTTCATTATCTTATTTCTAGCCTGAGATAAAAAAATGTAAAGTCATACCAGGCCAAAATTCACCCTTTTTTTTAAACTTTAAAAATCTGTAAAAAATTAACTGATGAAGAAAAAAATTCTAAACTTTTAATTTGTAATTAACTAAAGTAGTACTTCATAAAGGAAAAAAAAAAAAAAAATCTAAAGACGTCAGGTAAAAAAAAATATTAATATTTAGATCACTTGATATGGAATGACCCATTGACGCTCTTACTAGTAAAATATGTTAAAATATGATCCCATTGCGATCCCAACTTGAAATTTGGTACAGATGTGGCTAAGAGCAAAGCAGACACATGGGCAGTTTTTGAAATATTTAAAGCGCGCCGATTTTTCGGAAATGCGTTTTAAAGTTTTGCGCTTGCGATCACATGGGTAAAATATTAACAAAGATCCTCTTGTGACATATCTGATGAAAGCCTGGACAGTTCTGAGTAGATTGGTGTTTATTTTGTTTCTCTATCTTATTTCTAGCCCGAGATATGATAGAAAATGTAAAGCCATACCAGGCCAAAATTCGCACTTTTTTAAAACTTTAAAAATCTGTAAAAAATTAACAGATAAAGAAAAAAATTCAAAACTTTTTTTTTGTAATTAGATAAAGTTGATCTTCATATAGAAAAAAAATTTAAAAAATCTGAGGACGTCAGGGAAAAAAAATATTCATTTTTGGATCACTTGACATGGAATGACCCAAAAGGTTTTTTGGAAATTATTTGGTTACATTTTAATTCTCAGTTGTAGAGTCTTCCAACGTGCTAAATGTATCAATTCATAAAGCATCATGTTTGTGCTACTTAAATGCAATTTTTCAGAATTTTTTTTATTGCATTTTTCAAAATTACTTTGTTCATGAGTTAGATTGTTTTTACTTGAGTTTATTTCAGTTTTTAGAGGTATGAACTCGAAGTAACTGAATTGTTAAGAAATTAGGTACTTATCTTTGCATGAAAATCTAGCTTAAGGGGGCACTTGGAGTTGAACCAAGGACCTCTTGATCTGCAGTCAAATGCTCTGCCACTGAGCTATACCCCCTTTCTGCTATGATTTTTTTCATACAATTTTTGAAACACAAATATTAAATGCTTGACTGTCATATTATTTTGCAGTTTCTTACTCTGCAATGCTTGTTTTTCTCTAAAGAATCTTAATGATTGCAAAATGCACAAAAGGTTTTTTGGAAATTATTTGGTTACAATTTAATTCTCAGTTGTAGAGTCTTCCAACGTGCTAAATGTATCAATTCATAAAGCATCATGTTTGTGCTACTTAAATGCAATTTTTCAGAATTTTTTTATTGCATTTTTCAAATTTACTTTGTTCATAAGTTAGATTGTTTTTACTTGAGTTAATTTCAGTTTTTAGAGGTATGAACTCCAAGTAACTGAATTGTTAAGAAATTAGGTACTTATCTTCGCATGAAAATCTAGCTTTAGGGGGCGCTTGGAGTTGAACCAACGACCTCTTGATCTGCAGTCAAATGTTCTGCCACTGAGCTATACCCCCTTTTGGTTACAACTTTTTTTACACTTTTTGATACACAAATATTAAATGCTTTGCAGTGTCCTATATTATTCTGCAGTTTCTTACTCTGCCATGCTTGTTTTTCTCTCAAAAATCTTAATGATTGTAAAATGCACAAAAAGTTTTTTGGGACTTATTTGGTCACAATTTAATTCTCAGTTGTAGAGTCTTCCAATGTGCTAAATGTATTAATTCATAAAGCTTCATGTTTGTGCTACTTAATGCAATTTTTGTAAAATTTGCCTATTCCATTTCTAAATGATACTTTATTCATCAGTTTGATTGTAAATACTTGAGTTTGTTTCAGTGTTTAGAGATATCAACTCCAAGTAACTGAACTGTTAAGATATTAGGTATGTATTTTTTCATGAAAATCTAGCTTTAGGGGGCACTTGGAGTTGAGCCAAGGACCTCTTGATCTGCAGTCAAATGCTCTGCCACTGAGCTATACCCCCTGTCGGTTACAACTTTTTTTTACACTTTTTGATACACAAATATTAAATACTTTACAGTGTCCTATATTATTCTGCAGATTCTTACTCTGCCATGCTTGTTTTTCTCTCAAAAATCTTAATGATTGCAAAATGCACAAAAAGTTTTTTGGGAATAATTTCGTCACATCTCAATTCTCAGTTGTAGAGTCTTCCAACGTGCTAAATGTATCAATTCATAAAGCTTTATGTTTGTGCTACTTAAATGGAATTTTTCTGAATTTTTATTATTGCATATTTCAAAATTAAATTGTTCATCAGTTAGATTGTATTTACTTGAGTTTATTTCAGTTTTTAGAGGTATCAACTCCAAGTAACTGAATTGTTAAGAAATTTGCATGAACATCTTCCTTAATGGGGCACTTAGAGTTGAACCAAGGACCTCTTGATCTGCAGTCAAATGCTCTGCCACTGAGCTATACCCCCTTTTGGTTACAAATTTTTCACACTTTTTGATACACAAATATTAAATGCTTTACAGTGTCCTTTAATATTGTGCAGTTTCTTACTCTGCTATGCTTGTTTTTCTCTCAAAAATCACAAATATTAAATGCTTTACAGTGTCCTATAATATTCTGCAGTTTCTTACTCTGCTATGCTTGTTTTTCTCTCAAAAATCTTAATGATTGTAAAATGCACAAAAAGTTTTTTGGGACTTATTTGGTTACAATTTAATTCTCAGTTGTAGAGTCTTCCAATGTGCTAAATGTATCAATTCATAAAGCTTCATGTTTGTGCTACTTAACGCAATTTTTGTAAAATTTGTTTATTCCATTTCTAAATTATACTTTATTTATCAGTTTGATTGTAATTACTTGAGTTTGTTTCAGTTTTTAGAGGTATCAACTCCAAGTAACTGAATTGTTAAGAAATTAGGTACTTATCTTTTCATGAAAATCTAGCTTTAGGGGGCACTTAGAGTTGAGCCAAGGACCTCTTGATCTGCAGTCAAATGCTCTGCCACTGAGCTATACCCCCTTTCTATTACAACTTTTTTTACACTTTTTGATACACAAATATATAATGCTTTACAGTGTCCTATATTATTCTGCAGTTTCTTACTCTGCCATGCTTGTTTTTCTCTCAAAAATCTTAATGATTGTAAAATGCACAAAAAGTTTTTTGGGACTTATTTGGTCACAATTTAATTCTCAGTTGTAGAGTCTTCCAATGTGCTAAATGTATCAATTCATAAAGCTTCATGTTTGTGCTACTTAACGCAATTTTTGTAAAATTTGTTTATTCCATTTCTAAATTATACTTTATTCATCAGTTTGATTGTAATTACTTGAGTTTGTTTCAGTTTTTAGAGATATCAACTCCAAGTAACTGAATTGCTAAGAAATTAGGTACTTATCTTATCATGAAAATCTAGCTTTAGGGGGCACTTGGAGTTGAGCCAAGGACCTCTTGATCTGCAGTCAAATGCTCTGCTACTGAGCTATACCCCCTTTCTAATTCAACTTTTTTTACAGTTTTTGATACACAAATATTAAATGCTTTACAGTGTCCTATATTATTCTGCAGTTTCTTACTCTGCCATGCTTGTTTTTCTCTCAAAAATCTTAATGATTGCAAAATGCACAAAAAGTTTTTTGGGAATAATTTCGGCACATCTCAATTCTCAGTTGTAGAGTCTTCCAACGTGCTAAATGTATCAATTCATAAAGCTTTATGTTTGTGCTACTTAAATGGAATTTTTCTGAATTTTTATTATTGCATATTTCAAAATTACATTGTTCATCAGTTAGATTGTATTTACTTGAGTTTATTTCAGTTTTTAGAGGTATCAACTCCAAGTAACTGAATTGTTAAGAAATTAGGTACCGTATATACTCGTGTATAAGCCGAGTTTTTCAGCCCAAAAATTGGGCTGAAAAGTCACCCCCTTGGCTTATACACGGGTCAATACGGTAATATATGTGGTGGGGGCTGTGTCCGGGTGCTGGGGAGGCTGGAGGAGGCGGGGGGAGGCTGATGACTGAGCGGCCCGTCACGTGGGGCCGCTCATTAGATATGCACGGCTCCCCCCGCCCATCACAGCGGCAGGGGGAGCCGTGCATACAGCCCCCCAGTGTATACAGGCAGCCCCCACTGTATACAGGCATTCCCCACTGTATAAAGGCAGCCCCCACTGTATACAGGCAGCCCCCACTGTATACAGGCAGCCCCCACTGTATAAAGGCAGCCCCCACTGTATACAGGCAGCCCCCACTGACAGTCGTCCCCCCATCATGGAAAGAGCCCCCACACTTTGCAGAGTCCCCCCCGGCCCCCGCTGCATTATCTTACCATCCAGGGTCTTCACCGCGGGTCCTCCAGTCCTCCTTCCTCGCGCGCTGTCTTCCCGGTCTCATGTGACCCGGCGCGATGACGTCATTTCACTGCAACCGCCGGGTCACATGAGACCGGGAAGACAGCGCGCGAGGAAGGAGGACTGGAGGACCCGCGGTGAAGACCCTGGATGGTAAGATAATGCAGCGGGGGCCGGGGGGGGACTCTGCAAAGTGTGGGGGCTCTTTCCATGATGGGGGGACGACTGTCAGTGGGGGCTGCCTGTATACAGTGGGGGCTGCCTGTTTACAGTGGGGGCTGCCTGTATACACTGGGGGCTGCCTGTATACAGTGGGGGCTGCCTGTATACCACTGGGGGCTGCCTGTATACAGTGGGGGCTGCCTGTATACACTGGGGGCTGCCTGTATACAGTGGGGGCTGCCTGTATACACTGGGGGCTGCCTGTATACAGTGGGGGCTGCCTGTATACCACTGGGGGCTGCCTGTATACACTGGGGGCTGCCTGTATACAGTGGGGGCTGCCTGTATACCACTGGGGGCTGCCTGTATACACTGGGGGCTGCCTGTATACACTGGGGGCTGCCTGTATACAGTGGGGGCTGCCTGTATACAGTGGGGGCTGCCTGTATACCTCTGGGGCCTGCCTGTATACACTGGGGGCTGCCTGTATACCTCTGGGGCCTGCTGTATACCTCTGGGGCCTGCTGTATATACCTTGGGGCCTGCTGTATATACCTTGGGGCCTGCTGTATACCTGCTGGGGCCTGCTGTATACCTGCTGGGGCCTGCTGTATACCTGCTGGGGCCTGCTGTATACCTGCTGGGGCCTGCTGTATATACCCCTGGGGCCTGCTGTATATGCCTCTGGGGCCTGCTGTATGCCTCTGGGGCCTGCTGTATGCCTCTGGGGCCTGCTGTATACCTGCTGAGGCCTGCTGTATACCTGCTGGGGCCTGCTGTATACCTGCTGGGTCCTGCTGTATACCTACTGGGGCCTGCTGTATATACCCCTGGGGCCTGCTGTATATACCCCTGGGGCCTGCTGTATATGCCTCTGGGGCCTGCTGTATGCCTCTGGGGCCTGCTGTATACCTTTGGGGCCTGCTGTATACCTCTGGGGCCTGCTGTATATACCTCTGGGGCCTGCTGTATATACCTCTGGGGCCTGCTGTATATACCCCTGGGGCCTGCTGTATATACCCCTGGGGCCTGCTGTATATGCCTCTGGGGCCTGCTGTATATGCCTCTGGGGCCTGCTGTATATACCCTGGGGCCTGCTGTATATACCCCTGGGGCCTGCTGTATATACCCCTGGGGCCTGCTGTATATACCCCTGGGCCTGCTGTATATGCCTCTGGGGCCTGCTGTATATACCCCTGGGGCCTGCTGTATATACCCCTGGGGCCTGCTGTATATACCCCTGGGGCCTGCTGTATATACCCCTGGGGCCTGCTGTATATGCCTCTGGGGCCTGCTGTATATGCCTCTGGGGCCTGCTGTATATGCCTCTGGGGCCTGCTGTATATGGCTCTGGGGCCTGCTGTATGCCTCTGGGGCCTGTTGTTTATACCTTTAGGGATGCTGTATATACCACTGGAGAGGCTGCTGTATATACCACTGGGGAGGCTGCTGTATACTACCACTGGGGAGGCCTGTATACCACACTGCTGGGGGCTGTATACCTGTGCTGGGGTCCACCCTCGGCTTATACACGAGTCAATAGGTTTTCCCAGGTTTTGGGGGCAAAAGTAGGGGGGTCGGCTCATACACGAGTATATACGGTACTTATCTTTTCATGAAAATCTAGCTTTAGGGGGCACTTGGAGTTGTGCCAAGGACCTCTTGATCTGCAGTCAAATGCTCTGCCACTGAGCTATACCCCCTTTCTATTACAACTTTTTTTACACTTTTTGATACACAAATATTAAATGCTTTACAGTGTCCTATATTATTCTGCAGTTTCTTACTCTGCCATGCTTGTTTTTCTCTCAAAAATCTTAATGATTGTAAAATGCACAAAAAGTTTTTTGGGACTTATTTGGTCACAATTTAATTCTCAGTTGTAGAGTCTTCCAATGTGCTAAATGTATCAATTCATAAAGCTTCATGTTTGTGCTACTTAACGCAACTTTTGTAAAATTTGTTTATTCCATTTCTAAATTATACTTTATTCATCAGTTTGATTGTATTTACTTGAGTTTATTTCAGTTTTTAGAGGTATCAACTACAAGTAACTGAATTGTTAAGAAATTAGATACTTATCTTTGCATGAAAATCTTCCTTAAGGGGCACTTGGAGTTGAACCAAGCACCTCTTGATCTGCAGTCAAATGCTCTGCCACTGAGCTATACCCCCTTTCGGTTACAACTTTTTCACACTGTTTGATACACAAATATTAAATGCTTTACAGTATCCTATATTATTCTGCAGTTTCTTACTCTGCCATGCTTGTTTTTCTCTCAAAAATCTTAATGATTGCAAAATGCACAAAAAGTTTTTTGGGAATAATTTCGTCACATCTCAATTCTCAGTTGTAGAGTCTTCCAACGTGCTAAATGTGTCAATTCATAAAGCTTTATGTTTGTGCTACTTAAATGGAATTTTTCTGAATTTTTATTATTGCATATTTCAAATTACATTGTTCATCAGTTAGATTGTATTTACTTGAGTTTATTTCAGTTTTTAGAGGTATCAACTCCAAGTAACTGAATTGTTAAGAAATTAGGTACTTATCTTTTCATGAAAATCTAGCTTTAGGGGGCATTTGGAGTTGAGCCAAGGACCTCTTGATCTGCAGTCAAATGCTCTGCCACTGAGCTATACCCCCTTTCGATTACAACTTTTTTTACACTTTTTGATACACAAATATTAAATGCTTTACAATGTCCTATATTATTCTGCAGTTTCTTACTCTGCCATGCTTGTTTTTTCTCTCAAAAATCTTACTGATTGTAAAATGCACAAAACGTTTTTTGGGACTTATTTGGTCACAATTTAATTCTCAGTTGTAGAGTCTTCCAATGTGCTAAATGTATTAATTCATAAAGCTTCATGTTTGTGCTACTTAACGCAATTTTTGTAAAATGTGTTTATTCCATTTCTAAATTATACTTTATTCATCAGTTTGATTGTAATTACTTGAGTTTGTTTCAGTTTTCAGAGATATCAACTCCAAGTAACTGAATTGTTAAGAAATTAGGTACTTATCTTTTCATGAAAATCTAGCTTTAGGGGGCACTTGGAGTTGAGCCAAGGACCTCTTGATCTGCAGTCAAATGCTCTGCAACTGAGCTATACCCCCTTTCTATTACAACTTTTTTTACACTTTTTGATACACAAATATTAAATGCTTTACAGTGTCCTATATTATTCTGCAGTTTCTTACTCTGCCATGCTTGTTTTTCTCTCAAAAATCTTAATGATTGCAAAATGCACAAAAAGTTTTTTGGGAATAATTTCGTCACATCTCAATTCTCAGTTGTAGAGTCTTCCAACGTGCTAAATGTATCAATTCATAAAGCTTCATGTTTGTGCTACTTAACGCAATTTTTGTAAAGTTTGTTTATTCCATTTCTAAATTATACTTTATTCATCAGTTTGATTGTAATTACTTGAGTTTGTTTCAGTTGTTAGAGATATCAACTCCAAGTAACTGAATTGTTAAGAAATTAGGTACTTATCTTCATGAAAATCTAGCTTTAGGGGGCACTTGGAGTTGAGCCAAGGCCCATTTTGATTTGCAGTCAAATGCTCTGCCACTGAGCTATACCCCCTTTCTATTACAGCTTTTTTTACACTTTTTGATACACAAATATTAAATGCTTTACAGTGTCCTATATTATTCTGCAGTTTCTTACTCTGCCATGCTTGTTTTTCTCTCAAAAATCTTAATGATTGCAAAATGCACAAAAAGTTTTTTGGGAATAATTTCGTCACATCTCAATTCTCAGTTGTAGAGTCTTCCAATGTGCTAAATGTATCAATTCATAAAGCTTTATGTTTGTGCTACTTAAATGGAATTTTTCTGAATTTTTATTATTGCATATTTCAAAATTACATTGTTCATCAGTTGGATTGTATTTACTTGAGTTTATTTTAGTTTTTAGAGGTATCAACTCCAAGTAACTGAATTGTTAAGAAATTAGATACTTATCTTTGCATGAAAATCTTCCTTAAGGGGGCACTTGGAGTTGAACCAAGGACCTCTTGATCTGCAGTCAAATGCTCTGCCACTGAGCTTTACCCCCTTTCGGTTACAATTTTTTCACACTTTTTGATACACAAATATTAAATGCTTTACAGTGTCCTATAATATTCTGCAGTTTCTTACTCTGCTATGCTTGTTTTTCTCTCAAAAATCTTAATGATTGTAAAATGCACAAAAAGTTTTTTTGGACTTATTTGGTCACAATTTAATTCTCAGTTGTAGAGTCTTCCAATGTGCTAAATGTATCAATTCATAAAGCTTTATGTTTGTGCTACTTAACGCAATTTTTGTAAAATTTGTTTATTCCATTTCTAAATTATACTTTATTCATCAGTTTGATTGTAATTACTTGAGTTTGTTTCAGTTTTTAGAGATATCAACTCCAAGTAACTGAATTGTTAAGAAATTAGGTACTTATCTTTTCATGAAAATCTAGCTTTAGGGGGCACTTGGAGTTGAGCCAAGGCCCATTTTGATCTGCCGTCAAATGCTCTGCCACTGAGCTATACCCCCTTTCTATTACAGCTTTTTTTACACTTTTTGATACACAAATATTAAATGCTTTACAGTGTCCTATATTATTCTGCAGTTTCTTACTCTGCCATGCTTGTTTTTCTCTCAAAAATCTTAATGATTGCAAAATGCACAAAAAGTTTTTTGGGAATAATTTCATCACATCTCAATTCTCAGTTGTAGAGTCTTCCAACGTGCTAAATGTATCAATTCATAAAGCTTTATGTTTGTGCTACTTAAATGGAATTTTTCTGAATTTTTATTATTGCATATTTCAAAATTACATTGTTCATCAGTTGGATTGTATTTACTTGAGTTTATTTCAGTTTTTAGAGGTATCAACTCCAAGTAACTGAATTGTTAAGAAATTAGATACTTATCTTTGCATGAAAATCTTCCTTAAGGGGGCACTTGGAGTTGAACCAAGGACCTCTTGATCTGCAGTCAAATGCTCTGCCACTGAGCTATACCCCCTTTCGGTTACAACTTTTTCACACTTTTTGATACACAAATATTAAATGCTTTACAGTGTCCTATATTATTCTGCAGTTTCTTACTCTGCCATGCTTGTTTTTCTCTCAAAAATCTTAATGATTGTAAAATGCACAAAAAGTTTTTTGGGACTTATTTGGTCACAATTTAATTCTCAGTTGTAGAGTCTTCCAATGTGCTAAATGTATCAATTCATAAAGCTTCATGTTTGTGCTACTTAACGCAATTTTTGTAAAATTTGTTTATTCCATTTCTAAATTATACTTTATTCATCAGTTTGATTGTAATTACTTGAGTTTGTTTCAGTTTTTAGAGATATCAACTCCAAGTAACTGAATTGTTAAGAAATTAGGTACTTATCTTTTCATGAAAATCTAGCTTTAGGGGGCACTTGGAGTTGAGCCAAGGACCTCTTGATCTGCAGTCAAATGCTCTGCCACTGAGCTATACCCCCTTTCTATTACAACTTTTTTTACACTTTTTGATACACAAATATTAAATGCTTTACAGTGTCCTATATTATTCTGCAGTTTCTTACTCTGCCATGCTTGTTTTTCTCTCAAAAATCTTAATGATTGCAAAATGCACAAAAAGTTTTTTGGGAATAATTTCGTCACATCTCAATTCTCAGTTGTAGAGTCTTCCAACGTGCTAAATGTATCAATTCATAAAGCTTTATGTTTGTGCTACTTAAATGGAATTTTTCTGAATTTTTATTATTGCATATTTCAAAATTACATTGTTCATCAGTTAGATTGTATTTACTTGAGTTTATTTCAGTTTTTAGAGGTATCAACTCCAAGTAACTGAATTGTTAAGAAATTAGTACTTATCTTTCATGAAAATCTTCCTTAAGGGGGCACTTGGAGTTGAACCAAGGACCTCTTGATCTGCAGTCAAATGCTCTGCCACTGAGCTATACCCCCTTTCGGTTACAACTTTTTCACACTTTTTGATACACAAATATTAAATGCTTTACAGTGTCCTATATTATTCTGCAGTTTCTTACTCTGCCATGCTTGTTTTTCTCTCAAAAATCTTAATGATTGCAAAATGCACAAAAAGTTTTTTGGGACTTATTTGGTCACAATTTAATTCTCAGTTGTAGAGTCTTCCAACGTGCTAAATGTATCAATTCATAAAGCTTCATGTTTGTGCTACTTAAACGCAATTTTTGTAATTTTTTATTCATTTCATTTATAACTTTATTATCAGTTAGATTGTATTACTTGAGTTTTTTCAGTTTTTAGAGTATAACTCCAAGTAACTGAATTGTTAAGAAATTAGGTACTTATCTTTTCATGAAAATCTAGCTTTAGGGGGCACTTGGAGTTGAGCCAAGGACCTCTTGATCTGCAGTCAAATGCTCTGCCACTGAGCTATACCCCCTTTCTATTACAACTTTTTTTACACTTTTTGATACACAAATATTAAATGCTTTACAGTGTCCTATATTATTCTGCAGTTTCTTACTCTGCATGCTTGTTTTTCTCTCAAAATCTTAATGATTGCAAAATGCACAAAAAGTTTTTTGGGACTTATTTGTCACAATTTAATTCTCAGTTGTAGAGTCTTCCAACTGTGCTAAATGTATCAATTCATAAAGCTTCATGTTTGTGCTACTTAACGCAATTTTTGTAAAATTTGTTTATTCCATTTCTAAATTATACTTTATTCATCAGTTTGATTGTAATTACTTGAGTTTGTTTCAGTTTTTAGAGATATCAACTCCAAGTAACTGAATTGTTAAGAAATTAGGTACTTATCTTTCATGAAAATCTAGCTTTAGGGGGCACTTGGAGTTGAGCCAAGGACCTCTTGATCTGCAGTCAAATGCTCTGCCACTGAGCTATACCCCCTTTCTATACACTTTTTTTACACTTTTTGATACACAAATATTAAATGCTTTACAGTGTCCTATATTATTCTGCAGTTTCTTACTCTGCCATGCTTGTTTTTCTCTCAAAAATCTTAATGATTGAAAATGCACAAAAAGTTTTTTGGGAATAATTTCGTCACATCTCAATTCTCAGTTGTAGAGTCTTCCAACGTGCTAAATGTATCAATTCATAAAGCTTTATGTTTGTGCTACTTAAATGCAATTTTTTGAATTTTTATTATTCATTTTCAAAATTACATTTATTCATCAGTTTGATTGTAATTTACTTGAGTTTATTTCAGTTTTTAGAGGTATCAACTCCAAGTAACTGAATTGTTAAGAAATTAGGTACTTATCTTTTCATGAAATCTAGCTTTAGGGGGCACTTGGAGTTGAGCAAGGACCTCTTGATCTGCAGTCAAATGCTCTGCCACTGAGCTATACCCCCTTTCTATTACAACTTTTTTTACACTTTTTGATACAAAATATTAAATGCTTTACAGTGTCCTATATTATTCTGCAGTTTCTTACTCTGCCATGCTTGTTTTTCTCTCAAAAATCTTAATGATTGTAAAATGCACAAAAAGTTTTTTGGGACTTATTTGGTCACAATTTAATTCTCAGTTGTAGAGTCTTCCAATGTGCTAAATGTATCAATTCATAAAGCTTCATGTTTGTGCTACTTAATGCAATTTTTTGTAAAATTTTTTTATTCATTTTCTAAATATACTTTATTATCAGTTGATTGTATTTACTTGAGTTTATGTTCAGTTTTTTAGAGATATCAACTCCAAGTAACTGAATTGTTAAGAAATTAGGTACTTATCTTTCATGAAAATCTAGCTTTAGGGGGCACTTGGAGTTGACCAAGGCCTCTTGATCTGCAGTCAAATGCTCCCGCCACTGAGCTATACCCCTTTCTATTACACTTTTTTTACACTTTTTGATACACAAATATTAAATGCTTTACAGTGTCCTATATTATTCTGCAGTTTCTTACTCTGCCATGCTTGTTTTTCTCTCAAAAATCTTAAAGATTGCAAAATGCACAAAAAGTTTTTTGGGAATAATTTCGGTCACATCTCAATTCTCAGTTGTAGAGTCTTCAACGTGCTAAATGTATCAATTCATAAAGCTTCATGTTTGTGCTACTTAAATGGAATTTTTCTGAATTTTTATTATTGCATATTTCAAATTACATTGTTCATCAGTTGATTGTATTTACTTGAGTTTATTTCAGTTTTTAGAGGTATCAACTCCAAGTAACTGAATTGTTAAAAATTAGGTATTATCTTTCATGAAAATCTTCTTAAGGGGGCACTTGGAGTTGACCAAGGACCTCTTGATCTGCAGTCAAATGCTCTGCCACTGAGCTATACCCCCTTTCGTTACAACTTTTTTTACACTTTTGATACACAAATATAAATGCTTTACAGTGTCCTATATTATTCTGCAGTTTCTTACTCTGCCATGCTTGTTTTTCTCTCAAAAATCTTAATGATTGCAAAATGCACAAAAAGTTTTTTGGGAATTATTTGGTCACAATTTAATTCTCAGTTGTAGAGTCTTCCAACGTGCTAAATGTATCAATTCATAAAGCTTCATGTTTGTGCTACTTAAATGCAATTTTTCAGAATTTTTTATTGCATTTTCAAATATACTTTTTCATCAGTTAGATTGTATTTACTTGAGTTTATTTCAGTTTTTAGAGGTATCAACTCCAAGTAACTGAATTGTTAAGAAATTAGGTACTTATCTTTGCATGAAAATCTAGCTTTAGGGGCACTTGGAGTTGACCAAGGACCTCTTGATCTGCAGTCAAATGCTCTGCCACTGAGCTATACCCCCTTTCTTTACAACTTTTTTTACACTTTTTGATACACAAATATTAAATGCTTTACAGTGTCCTATATTATTCTGCAGTTTCTTACTCTGCCATGCTTGTTTTTCTCTCAAAAATCTTAATGATGCAAATGCACAAAAAGTTTTTTGGGAACTTATTTGGTCACAATTTAATTCTCAGTTGTAGAGTCTTCCAAGTGCTAAATGTATCAATTCATAAAGCTTCATGTTTGTGCTACTTAACGCATTTTTGTAAATTTGTTTATTCCATTTCTAAATTATACTTATTCATCAGTTTGATTGTAATTACTTGAGTTTGTTTCAGTTTTTAGAGGATATCAACTCCAAGTAACTGAATTGTTAAGAAATTAGGTACTTATCTTTTCATGAAAATCTAGCTTTAGGGGGCACTTGGAGTTGAGCCAAGGACCTCTTGATCTGCAGTCAAATGCTCTGCCACTGAGCTATACCCCCTTTCTATTACAACTTTTTTACACTTTTTGATACACAAATATTAAATGCTTTACAGTGTCCTATATTATTCTGCAGTTTCTTACTCTGCCATGCTTGTTTTTCTCTCAAAAATCTTAATGATTGCAAAATGCACAAAAAGTTTTTTGGGAATATTTGGTCACAATTTAATTCTCAGTTGTAGAGTCTTCCAACGTGCTAAATGTATCAATTCATAAAGCTTTATGTTTGTGCTACTTAAATGGAATTTTTCTGAATTTTTTTATTGCATTTTCAAAATTACATTGTTCATCAGTTAGATTGTATTTACTTGAGTTTATTTCAGTTTTTAGAGGTATCAACTCCAAGTAACTGAATTGTTAAGAAATTAGGTACTTATCTTTTCATGAAAATCTAGCTTTAGGGGGCACTTGGAGTTGAGCCAAGGACCTCTTGATCTGCAGTCAAATGCTCTGCCACTGAGCTAACCCCCTTTCTATTACAATTTACACTTTTTGATACACAAATATTAAATGCTTTACAGTGTCCTTATTATTCGCAGTTTCTTACTCTGCCATGCTTGTTTCTCTCAAAAACTTAATGATTGAAAATGCACAAAAGTTTTTGGGATTATTTGGTCACAATTTAATTCTCAGTTGTAGATCTTCCAGTGCTAATGTTCAATTCATAAAGCTTATGTTTGTGCTACTTAAGAATTTTTGAATTTTTTATTCATTTTAAATATACTTTTTCATCAGTTTGATTGAATTACTTGAGTTTTTTCAGTTTTAGAGTATCAACTCCAAGTAACTGAATTGTTAAGAAATTAGGTACTTATCTTTTCATGAAAATTAGCTTTAGGGGCACTTGGAGTTGAGCCAAGGACCTCTTGATCTGCATCAAATGCTCTGCCACTGAGCTATACCCCTTTCTATTACAACTTTTACACTTTTTGATACACAAATATTAAATGCTTTACAGTGTCCTATATTATTCTGCAGTTTTTACTCTGCCATGCTTGTTTTCTCTCAAAAATCTTAATGATTGCAAATGCACAAAAAGTTTTTGGAATAATTTGTCACAATTAATTCTCAGTGTAGAGTCTTCCAACGTGCTAAATGTATCAATTCATAAAGCTTTATGTTTGTGCTACTTAAATGGAATTTTTCTGAATTTTTATTATTGCATATTTTCAAAATTACATTTTCATCAGTTATTCTGAATTTTTATTATTGCATATTTCAAAATTACATTGTTCATCAGTTAGATTGTATTTACTTGAGTTTATTTCAGTTTTTAGAGGTATCAACTCCAAGTAACTGAATTGTTAAGAAATTAGATACTTATCTTTGCATGAAAATCTTCCTTAAGGGGCACTTGGAGTTGAACCAAGGACCTCTTGATCTGCAGTCAAATGCTCTGCCACTGAGCTATACCTCTTTTCTATTACAACTTTTTTTACACTTTTTGATACACAAATATTAAATGCTTTACAGTGTCCTATATTATTCTGCAGTTTCTTACTCTGCCATGCTTGTTTTTCTCTCAAAAATCTTAATGATTGCAAAATGCACAAAAACATTTTTAGGAATAATTTCGTCACAATTTAATTCTCAGGTGTAGAGTCTTCCAACGTGCTAAATGTATCAATTCATAAAGCTTTATGTTTGTGCTACTTAAATGGAATTTTTCTGAATTTTTATTATTGCATATTTCAAAATTACATTGTTCATCAGTTAGATTGTATTTACCGTATATACTCGTGTATAAGCCGACCCGTGTATAAGCCGACCCCCCTACTTTTGCCCCCAAAACCTGGGAAAATCTATTGACTCGCGTATAAGCCGAGGTGGACCCCAGCACAGGTATACAGCCCCCAGCAGTGGTATACAGGCCCCAGCAGTATAATATACAGCAGCCCCCAGTGGTATATACAGCAGCCCCAGTGGTATTGCAGCCCCTATATACAGCAGCCCCAGTGGTATTGCAGCCCTAGTGGTGTATACAGCAGCCCGTATATACAGCAGCCCCAGTGGTATTGCAGCCCCAGTGGTATTGCAGCCCCTATATACAGCAGCCCCAGTGGTATTGCAGCCCCAGTGGTATTGCAGCCCCTATATACAGCAGCCCCAGTGGTATTGCAGCCCCAGTGGTGTATACAGCAGCCCCTATATACAGCAGCCCCAGTGGTATTGCAGCCCCAGTGGTATTGCAGCCCCTGTATACAGCAGCCCCAGTGGTATTGCAGCCCCAGTGGTGTATACAGCAGCCCCAGTGGTATTGCAGCCCCAGTGGTATTGCAGCCCCTATATACAGCAGCCCCAGTGGTATTGCAGCCCCAGTGGTGTATACAGCAGCCCCTATATACAGCAGCCCCAGTGGTATTGCAGCCCCAGTGGTATTGCAGCCCCTGTATACAGCAGCCCCAGTGGTATTGCAGCCCCAGTGGTGTATACAGCAGCCCCTATATAACAGCAGCCCCAGTGGTATTGCAGCCCCAGTGGTATTGCAGCCCCTATATACAGCAGCCCCAGTGGTAGTATACAGCCCCTGTATACAGCAGCCCCAGTGGTATTGCAGCCCCAGTGGTACTGCAGCCCCTATATACAGCAGCCCCAGTGGTATTGCAGCCCCAGTGGTAGTATACAGCCCCTATATACAGCAGCCCCAGTGGTATTGCAGCCCCAGTGGTAGTATACAGCCCCTGTATACAGCAGCCCCAGTGGTATTGCAGCCCCAGTGGTACTGCAGCCCCTATATACAGCAGCCCCAGTGGTATTGCAGCCCCAGTGGTAGTATACAGCCCCTGTATACAGCAGCCCCAGTGGTATTGCAGCCCCAGTGGTACTGCAGCCCCTATATACAGCAGCCCCAGTGGTATTGCAGCCCCAGTGGTAGTATACAGCCCCTGTATACAGCAGCCCCAGTGGTATTGCAGCCCCAGTGGTACTGCAGCCCCTATATACAGCAGCCCCAGTGGTATTGCAGCCCCAGTGGTAGTATACAGCCCCTGTATACAGCAGCCCCAGTGGTATTGCAGCCCCAGTGGTACTGCAGCCCCTATATACAGCAGCCCCAGTGGTATTGCAGCCCCAGTGTAGTATCCAGCAGCCCCGGTAGTAATAAACAGCCCCCCCTCCTTATCACGTCCCCCCCAGGCTGCGGCAGCTGTTAAAATAACAAACACTGTATACATCACCTTCCGACGCAGCTCTCCGCTCCTCCGGTCCTCTGCCCTCCGCTCGCCGGCTTCTTCTTCCTTGATGTGCCGACTTCTGTGACCGCTCGCAGGAAATGACGTCATCTCCTGCGCCCGGTCACATGACACCGGCACATCAAGGAAGAAGAAGCCGGCGAGCGGAGGGCACAGGACCGGAGGAGCGGAGAGCTGCGTCGGAAGGTGATGTATACAGTGTTTGTTATTTTAACAGCTGCCGCAGCCTGGGGGGGACGTGATAAGGAGGGGGGGCTGTTTATTACTACCGGGGGAGCCATATTAAGGAGGGGGGCTGTGCAGTGCAATATGCACGGCATCCCCCCGCCGCTGATGGACGGGGGGATGCCGTGCATATTCATTGCACTAATGAGGCGGCCCCACGTGACCGCATGCGGTCACCGCGGCCCCCTCCTGCCTCCTCCAGCCCCCGGTCACAGCCCCCCCCCCACACAGCATACCGTATGACCCGTGTATAAGCCGAGGGGGGGACTTTTCAGCCCAATTTTTGGGCTGAAAAACTCGGCTTATACACGAGTATATACGGTACTTGAGTTTATTTCAGTTTTTTAGAGGTATCAACTCCAAGTAACTGAATTGTTAAGAAATTAGGTACTTATCTTTTCATGAAAATCGAGCTTTAGGGGGCACTTGGAGTTGCGCCAAGGACCTCTTGATCTGCAGTCAAATGCTCTGCCACTGAGCTATACCCCCTTTCTACTACAACTTTTTTTACACTTTTTGATACACAAATATTAAATGCTTTACAGTGTCCTATATTATTCTGCAGTTTCTTACTCTGCCATGCTTGTTTTTCTCTCAAAAATCTTAATGATTGTAAAATGCACAAAAAGTTTTTTGGGACTTATTTGGTCACAATTTAATTCTCAGTTGTAGAGTCTTCCAATGTGCTAAATGTATCAATTCATAAAGCTTCATATTTGTGCTACTTAACGCAATTTTTGTAAAATTTGTTTATTCCATTTCTAAATTATACTTTATTCATCAGTTTGATTGTAATTACTTGAGTTTGTTTCAGTTTTTAGAGATATCAACTCCAAGTAACTGAATTGTTAAGAAATTAGGTACTTATCTTTTCATGAAAATCTAGCTTTAGGGGGCACTTGGAGTTGAGCCAAGGACCTCTTGATCTGCAGTCAAATGCTCTGCCACTGAGCTATACCGCCTTTCTATTACAACTTATTTTTACACTTTTTGATACACAAATATTAAATGCTTTACAGTGTCCTATATTATTCAGCAGTTTCTTACCCTGCCATGCTTGTTTTTCTCTCAAAAATCTTAATGATTGTAAAATGCACAAAAAGTTTTTTGGGACTTATTTGGTCACAATTTAATTCTCAGTTGTAGAGTCTTCCAATGTGCTAAATGTATCAATTCATAAAGCTTCATATTTGTGCTACTTAACGCAATTTTTGTAAAATTTTGTTTATTCCATTTCTAAATTATACTTTATTCATCAGTTTGATTGTAATTACTTGAGTTTGTTTCAGTTTTTAGAGATATCAACTCCAAGTAACTGAATTGTTAAGAAATTAGGTACTTATCTTTTCATGAAAATCTAGCTTTAGGGGGCACTTGGAGTTGAGCCAAGGACCTCTTGATCTGCAGTCAAATGCTCTGCCACTGAGCTATACCCCCTTTCTATTACAACTTTTTTTACACTTTTTGATACACAAATATTAAATGCTTTACAGTGTCCTATATTATTCTGCAGTTTCTTACTCTGCCATGCTTGTTTTTCTCTCAAAAATCTTAATGACTGCAAAATGCACAAAAAGTTTTTTGGGAATAATTTCATCACATCTCAATTCTCAGTTGTAGAGTCTTCCAACGTGCTAAATGTATCAATTCATAAAGCTTTATGTTTGTGCTACTTAAATGGAATTTTTCTGAATTTTTATTATTGCATATTTCAAAATTACATTATTCATCAGTTTGATTGTAATTACTTGAGTTTGTTTCAGTTTTTAGAGATATCAACTCCAAGTAACTGAATTGTTAAGAAATTAGATACTTATCTTTTCATGAAAATCTAGCTTTAGGGGGCACTTGGAGTTGAGCCAAGGACCTCTTGATCTGCAGTCAAATGCTCTGCCACTGAGCTATACCCCCTTTCTATTACAACTTTTTTTACACTTTTTGAAACACAAATATTAAATGCTTTACAGTGTCCTATATTATTCTGCAGTTTCTTACTCTGCCATGCTTGTTTTTCTCTCAAAAATCTTAATGATTGCAAAATGCACAAAAAGTTTTTTGGGAATAATTTCGTCACATCTCAATTCTCAGTTGTAGAGTCTTCCAACGTGCTAAATGTGTCAATTCATAAAGCTTTATGTTTGTGCTACTTAAATGGAATTTTTCTGAATTTTTATTATTGCATATTTCAAAATTACATTGTTCATCGTTTGATTGTATTTACTTGAGTTTATTTCAGTTTTTAGAGGTATCAACTCCAAGTAACTGAATTGTTAAGAAATTAGATACTTATCTTTGCATGAAAATCTTCCTTAAGGGGGCACTTGGAGTTGAACCAAGGACCTCTTGATCTGCAGTCAAATGCTCTGCCACTGAGCTATACCCCCTTTTGGTTACAACTTTTTCACACTTTTTGATACACAAATATTAAATGCTTTACAGTGTCATATTATTCTGCAGTTTCTTACTCTGCCATGCCTGTTTTTCTCTCAAAAATCTTAATGATTGCAAAATGCACAAAAAAGTTTTTTGGGACTTATTTGGTCACAATTTAATTCTCAGTTGTAGGGTCTTTCAACGTGCTTAATGTATCAATTCATAAAGCTTCATGTTTGTGCTATTTAACGCAATTTTTGTAAAATTTGTTTATTCCATTTCTAAATTATACTTTATTCATCAGTTTGATTGTAATTACTTGAGTTTGTTTCAGTTTTTAGAGATATCAACTCCAAGTAACTGAATTGTTAAGAAATTAGGTACTTATCTTTTCATGAAAATCTAGCTTAAGGGGGCACTTGGAGTTGAGCCAAGGACCTTTTGATCTGCAGTCAAATGCTCTGACACTGAGCTATACCCCCTTTCTATTACAACTTTTTTTACACTTTTTGATACACAAATATTAAATGCTTTACAGTGTCCTATATTATTCTGCAGTTTCTTACTCTGCCATGCTTGTTTTTCTCTCAAAAATCTTAATGATTGCAAAATGCACAAAAAGTTTTTTGGGAATAATTTCGTCACATCTCAATTCTCAGTTGTAGAGTCTTCCAACGTGCTAAATGTATCAATTCATAAAGCTTTATGTTTGTGCTACTTAAATGGAATTTTTCTGAATTTTTTTTATTGCATATTTCAAAATTACATTGTTCATCAGTTAGATTGTATTTACTTGAGTTTATTTCAGTTTTTAGAGGTATCAACTCCAAGTAACTGAATTGTTAAGAAATTAGGTACTTATCTTTTCATGAAAATCTAGCTTTAGGGGGCACTTGGAGTTGAGCCAAGGACCTCTTGATCTGCAGTCAAATGCTCTGCCACTGAGCTATACCCCCTTTCTACTACAACTTTTTTTACACTTTTGATACACAAATATTAAATGCTTTACAGTGTCCTATATTATTCTGCAGTTTCTTACTCTGCCATGTTTGTTTTTCTCTCAAAAATCTTAATGATTGTAAAATGTACAAAAAGTTTTTTGGGACTTATTTGTTCACAATTTAATTCTCAGTTGTAGAGTCTTCTAATGTGCTAAATGTATCAATTCATAAAGCTTCATGTTTGTGCTACTTAACGCAATTTTTGTAAAATTTGTTTATTCCATTTCTAAATTATACTTTATTCATCAGTTTGAATGTAATTACTTGAGTTTGTTTCAGTTTTTAGAGATATCAACTCCAAGTAACTGAATTGGTAAGAAATTAGGTACTTATCTTTTCATGAAAATCTAGCTTTAGGGGGCACTTGGAGTTGAACCAAGGACCTCTTGATCTGCAGTCAAATGCTCTTCCACTGAGCTATACCCCCTTTTGGTTACAACTTTTTCACACTTTTTGATACACAAATATTAAATGCTTTACAGTGTCATATTATTCTGCAGTTTCTTACTCTGCCATGCCTGTTTTTCTCTCAAAAATCTTAAAGGGATCCTGTCACCCCGAAATCACCTCTAAACCTATTAAAACCTGTCCCTAGAGCATATTAACACTGTCCCTACACTCCTTTTAGCTCCTAAATGGCATTAGTCAAAGTGAATATAAACGTTTTATAAGTACCTGATTAGTCATGATAATGAGTGACTATGCTATTCATAGTCACTCATCAAGGCAGCCCCTCTTCTTCATATCACGCCTATTCAGGCGTGCTTGTCAGTCTATGTTCAAATTCGCGCCTCCCTGCGCGCCTCCCCTCTCTCTCATAGCGTCCGGGCTTCACTGTAAGCTGTATGACGCGATTCGCGTCATTCCCGGCGCCGGATGACGTATTTGCAGCCGCGCCGCGCTGTCAGCTTCAAGTCCCGCACTGCGCATGCGCATGGGCATGCGCAGTGCGTATTTTGAAGCTGACAGCGCGGCGCGGCTGCAAATACGTCATCCGGCGCCGGGAATGACGCGAATCGCGTCATACAGCTTACAGTGAAGCCCGGACGCTATGAGAGAGAGGGGAGGCGCGCAGGGAGGCGCGAATTTGAACATAGACTGACGAGCACGCCTGAATAGGCGTGATATGAAGAAGAGGGGCTGCCTTGATGAGTGACTATGAATAGCATAGTCACTCATTATCATGACTAATCAGGTACTTATAAAACGTTTATATTCACTTTGACTAATGCCATTTAGGAGCTAAAAGGAGTGTAGGGACAGTGTTAATATGCTCTAGGGACAGGTTTTAATAGGTTTAGAGGTGATTTCGGGGTGACAGGATCCCTTTAATGATTGCAAAATGCACAAAAAAGTTTTTTGGGACTTATTTGGTCACAATTTAATTCTCAGTTGTAGGGTCTTCCAACGTGCTTAATGTATCAATTCATAAAGCTTCATGTTTGTGCTACTTAACGCAATTTTTGTAAAATTTGTTTATTCCATTTCTAAATTATACTTTATTCATCAGTTTGATTGTAATTACTTGAGTTTGTTTCAGTTTTTAGAGATATCAACTCCAAGTAACTGAATTGTTAAGAAATTAGGTACTTATCTTTTCATGAAAATCTAGCTTTAGGGGCCACTTGGAGTTGAGCCAAGGACCTCTTGATCTGCAGTCAAATGCTCTGACACTGAGCTATTCCCCCTTTCTATTACAACTTTTTTTACACTTTTTGATACACAAATATTAAATGCTTTACAGTGTCCTATATTATTCTGCAGTTTCTTACTCTGCCATGTTTGTTTTTCTCTCAAAAATCTTAATGATTGTAAAATGCACAAAAAGTTTTTTGGGACTTATTTGGTCACAATTTAATTCTCAGTTGTAGAGTCTTCCAATGTGCTAAATGTATCAATTCATAAAGCTTCATGTTTGTGCTACTTAACGCAATTTTTGTAAAATTTGTTTATTCCATTTCTAAATTATACTTTATTCATCAGTTTGATTGTAATTACTTGAGTTTGTTTCAGTTTTTAGAGATATCAACTCCAAGTAACTGAATTGTTAAGAAATTAGGTACTTATCTTTTCATGAAAATCTAGCTTTAGGGGGCACTTGGAGTTGAGCCAAGGACCTCTTAATCTGCAGTCAAATGCTCTGCCACTGAGCTATACCCCCTTTCTATTACAACTTTTTTTACACTTTTTGATACACAAATATTAAATGCTTTACAGTGTCCTATATTATTCTGCAGTTTCTTACTCTGCCATGCTTGTTTTTCTCTCAAAAATCTTAATGATTGCAAAATGCACAAAAAGTTTTTTAGGAATAATTTCGTCACATCTCAATTCTCAGGTGTAGAGTCTTCCAACATGCTAAATGTATCAATTCATAAAGCTTTATGTTTGTGCTACTTAAATGGAATTTTTCTGAATTTTTATTATTGCATATTTCAAAATTACATTGTTCATCAGTTAGATTGTATGTACTTGAGTTTGTTTCAGTTTTTAGAGATATCAACTCCAAGTAACTGAATTGTTAAGAAATTAGGTACTTATCTTTTCATGAAAATCTAGCTTTAGGGGGCACTTGGAGTTGAACCAAGGACCTCTTGATCTGCAGTCAAATGCTCTGCCACTGAGCTATACCCCCTTTTGGTTTACAACTTTTTCACACTTTTTGATACACAAATATTAAATGCTTTACAGTGTCCTATATTATTCTGCAGTTTCTTACTCTGCCATGCTTGTTTTTTCTCTCAAAAATCTTAATGATTGCAAAATGCACAAAAAGTTTTTTGGGAATAATTTCGTCACATCTCAATTCTCAGTTGTAGAGTCTTCCAACGTGCTAAATGTATCAATTCATAAAGCTTTATGTTTGTGCTACTTAAATGGAATTTTTTCTGAATTTTTTAATTGCATATTTCAAAATTACATTGTTCATCAGTTAGATTGTATTTACTTGAGTTTATTTCAGTTTTTAGAGGTATCAACTCCAAGTAACTGAATTGTTAAGAAATTAGGTACTTATCTTTTCATGAAAATCTAGCTTTAGGGGGCACTTGGGTTGAGCCAAGGACCTCTTGATCTGCAGTCAAATGCTCTGCCACTGAGCTATACCCCCTTTCTACTACAACTTTTTTTTACACTTTTTGATACACAAATATTAAATGCTTTACAGTGTCCTATATTATTCTGCAGTTTCTTACTCTGCCATGTTTGTTTTTCTCTCAAAAATCTTAATGATTGTAAAATGTACAAAAAGTTTTTTTGGGACTTATTTGGTCACAATTTAATTCTCAGTTGTAGAGTCTTCCAATGTGCTAAATGTATCAATTCATAAAGCTTCATGTTTGTGCTACTTAACGCAATTTTTGTAAAATTTGTTTATTCCATTTCTAAATTATACTTTATTCATCAGTTTGATTGTAATTACTTGAGTTTGTTTAAAGTTTTTAGAGATATCAACTCCAAGTAACTGAATTGTTAAGAAATTAGGTACTTATCTTTTCATGAAAATCTAGCTTTAGGGGGCACTTGGAGTTGAGCCAAGGACCTCTTGATCTGCAGTCAAATGCTCTGCCACTGAGCTATACCCCTTTCTATTACAACTGTTTTTACACTTTTTGATACACAAATATTAAATGCTTTACAGTGTCCTATATTATTCTGCAGTTTCCTACTCTGCCATGCTTGTTTTTCTCTCAAAAATCTTAATGATTGCAAAATGCACAAAAAGTTTTTTAGGAATAATTTCGTCACATCTCAATTCTCAGGTGTAGAGTCTTCCAACATGCTAAATGTATCAATTCATAAAGCTTTATGTTTGTGCTACTTAAATGGAATTTTTCTGAATTTTTATTATTGCATATTTCAAAATTACATTGTTCATCAGTTAGATTGTATTTACTTGAGTTTATTTCAGTTTTTAGAGGTATCAACTCCAAGTAACTGAATTGTTAAGAAATTAGGTACTTATCTTTTCATGAAAATCTAGCTTTAGGGGGCACTTGGAGTTGAGCCAAGGACCTCTTGATCTGCAGTCAAATGCTCTGCCACTGAGCTATACCCCCTTTCTATTACAACTTTTTTTACACTTTTTGATACACAAATATTAAATGCTTTACAGTGTCCTATATTATTCTGCAGTTTCTTACTCTGCCATGCTTGTTTTTCTCTCAAAAATCTTAATGATTGCAAAATGCACAAAAAGTTTTTTGGGAATAATTTCGTCACATCTCAATTCTCAGTTGTAGAGTCTTCCAACGTGCTAAATGTATCAATTCATAAAGCTTTATGTTTGTGCTACTTAAATGGAATTTTTCTGAATTTTTATTATTGCATATTTCAAAATTACATTGTTCATCAGTTAGATTGTATTTACTTGAGTTTATTTCAGTTTTTAGAGGTATCAACTCCAAGTAACTTAATTGTTAAGAAATTAGATACTTATCTTTGCATGAAAATCTTCCTTAAGGGGGCACTTGGAGTTGAACCAAGGACCTCTTGATCTGCAGTCAAATGCTCTGCCACTGAGCTATACCCCCTTTTGGTTACAACTTTTTCCCACTTTTTGATACACAAATATTAAATGCTTTACAGTGTCATATTATTCAGCAGTTTCTTACTCTGCCATGCCTGTTTTTTCTCTCAAAAATCTTAATGATTGCAAAATGCACAAAAAAGTTTTTTGGGACTTATTTGGTCACAATTTAATTCTCAGTTGTAGGTCTTCCAACGTGCTTAATGTATCAATTCATAAAGCTTCATGTTTGTGCTACTTAACGCAATTTTTGTAAAATTTGTTTATTCCATTTCTAAATTATACTTTATTCATCAGTTTGATTGTAATTACTTGAGTTTGTTTCAGTTTTTAGAGATATCAACTCCAAGTAACTGAATTGTTAAGAAATTAGGTACTTATCTTTTCATGAAAATCTAGCTTTAGGGGGCACTTGGAGTTGAGCCAAGGACCTCTTGATCTGCAGTCAAATGCTCTGACACTGAGCTATACCCCCTTTCTATTACAACTTTTTTTTACACTTTTTGATACACAAATATTAAATGCTTTACAGTGTCCTATATTATTCTGCAGTTTCTTAGTCTGCCATGCTTGTTTTTCTCTCAAAAATCTTAATGATTGCAAAATGCACAAAAAGTTTTTTGGGAATAATTTCGTCACATCTCAATTCTCAGTTGTAGAGTCTTCCAACGTGCTAAATGTATCAATTCATAAAGCTTTATGTTTGTGCTACTTAAATGGAATTTTTCTGAATTTTTATTATTGCATATTTCAAAATTACATTGTTCATCAGTTAGATTGTATTTACTTGAGTTTATTTCAGTTTTTAGAGGTATCAACTCCAAGTAACTGAATTGTTAAGAAATTAGATACTTATCTTTGCATGAAAATCTTCTTAAGGGGGCACTTGGAGTTGAACCAAGGACCTCTTGATCTGCAGTCAAATGCTCTGCCACTGAGCTATACCCCCTTTCTATTACAACTTTTTTTACACTTTTTGATACACAAATATTAAATGCTTTACAGTGTCCTATATTATTCAGCAGTTTCTTACTCTGCCATGCTTGTTTTTCTCTCAAAAATCTTAATGATTGTAAAATGCACAAAAAGTTTTTTGGGACTTATTTGGTCACAATTTAATTCTCAGTTGTAGAGTCTTCCAATGTGCTAAATGTATCAATTCATAAAGCTTCATGTTTGTGCTACTTAACGCAATTTTTGTAAAATTTGTTTATTCCATTTCTAAAATTATACTTTATTCATCAGTTTGATTGTAATTACTTGAGTTTGTTTCAGTTTTTAGAGATATTAACTCCAAGTAACTGAATTGTTAAGAAATTAGGTACTTATCTTTTCATGAAAATCTAGCTTTAGGGGGCACTTGGAGTTGAGCCAAGGACCTCTTGATCTGCTGTCAAATGCTCTGCCACTGAGCTATACCCCCTTTCTATTACAACTTTTTTTACACTTTTTGATACACAAATATTAAATGCTCTACAGTGTCCTATATTATTCTGCAGTTTCTTACTCTGCCATGCTTGTTTTTCTCTCAAAAATCTTAATGATTGCAAAATGCACAAAAAGTTTTTGGGAATAATTTCGTCACATCTCAATTCTCATGATTGTAATTACTTGAGTTTGTTTCAGTTTTTTAGAGATATCAACTCCAAGTAACTGAATTGTTAAGAAATTAGGTACTTATCTTTTCATGAAAATCTAGCTTTAGGGGGCACTTGGAGTTGAACCAAGGACCTCTTGATCTGCAGTCAAATGCTCTGCCACTGAGCTATACCCCCTTTTGGTTACAACTTTTTCACACTTTTTGATACACAAATATTAAATGCTTTACAGTGTCCTATATTATTCTGCAGTTTCTTATCTGCCATGCTTGTTTTTCTCTCAAAAATCTTAATGATTGCAAAATGCACAAAAAGTTTTTTGGGAATAATTTCGTCACATCTCAATTCTCAGTTGTAGAGTCTTCCAACGTGCTAAATGTATCAATTCATAAAGCTTTATGTTTGTGCTACTTAAATGGAATTTTTCTGAATTTTTTTAATTGCATATTTCAAAATTACATTGTTCATCAGTTAGATTGTATTTACTTGAGTTTATTTCAGTTTTTAGAGGTATCAACTCCAAGTAACTGAATTGTTAAGAAATTAGGTACTTATCTTTTCATGAAAATCTAGCTTTAGGGGGCACTTGGAGTTGAGCCAAGGACCTCTTGATCTGCAGTCAAATGCTCTGCCACTGAGCTATACCCCCTTTCTACTACAACTTTTTTTACACTTTTTGATACACAAATATTAAATGCTTTACAGTGTCCTATAATATTCTGCAGTTTCTTACTCTGCTATGCTTGTTTTTCTCTCAAAAATCTTAATGATTGTAAAATGCACAAAAAGTTTTTTGGGACTTATTTGGTCACAATTTAATTCTCAGTTGTAGAGTCTTCCAATGTGCTAAATGTATCAATTCATAAAGCTTCATGTTTGTGCTACTTAACGCAATTTTTGTAAAATTTGTTTATTCCATTTCTAAATTATACTAATTACATTGTTCATCAGTTAGATTGTATTTACTTGAGTTTATTTCAGTTTTTAGAGGTATCAACTCCAAGTAACTGACTTGTTAAGAAATTAGGTACTTATCTTTTCATGAAAATCTAGCTTTAGGGAGCACTTGGAGTTGAGCCAAGGACCTCTTGATCTGCAGTCAAAAGCTCTGCCACTGAGCTATACCCCCTTTCTATTACAACTTTTTTTACACTTTTTGATACACAAATATTAAATGCTTTACAGTGTCCTATATTATTCTGCAGTTTCTTACTCTGCCATGCTTGTTTTTCTCTCAAAAATCTTAATGATTGTAAAATGCACAAAAAGTTTTTTGGGACTTATTTGGTCACAATTTAATTCTCAGTTGTAGAGTCTTCCAATGTGTTAAATGTATCAATTCATAAAGCTTCATGTTTGTGCTACTTAACGCAATTTTTGTAAAATTTGTTTATTCCATTTCTAAATTATACTTTATTTATCAGTTTGATTGTAATTACTTGAGTTTGTTTCAGTTTTTTAGAGCTATCAACTCCAAGTAACTGAATTGTTAAGAAATTAGGTACTTATCTTTTCATGAAAATCTAGCTTTAGGGGGCACTTGGAGTTGAGCCAAGGCCCATTTTGATCTGCAGTCAAATGCTCTGCCACTGAGCTATACCCCTTTCTATTACAGCTTTTTTTACACTTTTTGATACACAAATATTAAATGCTTTACAGTGTCCTATATTATTCTGCAGTTTCTTACTCTGCCATGCTTGTTTTTCTCTCAAAAATCTTAATGATTGCAAAATGCACAAAAAGTTTTTTGGGAATAATTTCGTCACATCTCAATTCTCAGTTGTAGAGTCTTCCAACGTGCTAAATGTATCAATTCATAAAGCTTTATGTTTGTGCTACTTAAATGGAATTTTTCTGAATTTTTATTATTGCATATTTCAAAATTACATTGTTCATCAGTTAGATTGTATTTACTTGAGTTTATTTCAGTTTTTAGAGGTATCAACTCCAAGTAACTGAATTGTTAGGAAATTAGATACTTATCTTTGCATGAAAATCTTCCTTAAGGGGGCACTTGGAGTTGAGCCAAGGACCTTTTGATCTGCAGTCAAATGCTCTGCCACTGAGCTATACCCCCTTTGAATTACAACTTTTTTTACACTTTTTGATACACAAATATTAAATGCTTTACAGTGTCCTATATTATTCTGCAGTTTCTTACTCTGCCATGCTTGTTTTTCTCTCAAAAATCTTAATGATTGCAAAATGCACAAAAAGTTTTTTAGGAATAATTTCGTCACATCTCAATTCTCAGGTGTAGAGTCTTCCAACATGCTAAATGTATCAATTCATAAAGTTTTATGTTTGTGCTACTTAAATGGAATTTTTCTGAATTTTTTTTATTGCATATTTCAAAATTACATTGTTCATCAGTTAGATTGTATTTACTTGAGTTTATTTCAGTTTTTAGAGGTATCAACTCCAAGTAACTGAATTGTTAAGAAATTAGGTACTTATCTTTTCATGAAAATAGAGCTTTAGGGGGCACTTGGAGTTGAGCCAAGGACCTCTTGATCTGCAGTCAAATGCTCTGCCACTGAGCTATACTCCCTTTCTACTACAACTTTTTTTACACTTTTTGATACACAAATATTAAATGCTTTACAGTGTCCTATATTATTCTGCAGTTTCTTACTCTGCCATGCTCAGTTTTTAGAGTTATCAACTCCAAGTAACTGAATTGTTAAGAAATTAGATACTTATCTTTGCATGAAAATCTTCCTTAAGGAGGCACTTGGAGTTGAACAAAGGACCTCTTGATCTGCAGTCAAATGCTCTGCCACTGAGCTATACCCCCTTTTGGTTACAACTTTTTCACACTTTTTGATACACAAATATTAAATGCTTTACAGTGTCATATTATTCTGCAGTTTCTTACTCTGCCATGCCTGTTTTTCTCTCAAAAATCTTAATGACTGCAAAATGCACAAAAAAGTTTTTGGGACTTATTTGGTCACAATTTAATTCTCAGTTGTAGGGTCTTCCAACGTGCTTAATGTATCAATTCATAAAGCTTCATGTTTGTGCTACTTAACGCAATTTTTGTAAAATTTGTTTATTCCATTTCTAAATTATACTTTATTCATCAGTTTGATTGTAATTACTTGAGTTTGTTTCAGTTTTTAGAGATATCAACTCCAAGTAACTGAATTGTTAAGAAATTAGGTATGTGGAGACCCGGGGGTCAGCGGGCGCTCTCGTCCGCAGGCCCAGCCGCCTTTACAAAGACAACGTGGACCAGGGCTCATCCCCAACTGAACGCCCGAGCTCCTTAACCGTGGGCGGAACACTACTCAGACAACACAGGGTCAGGGAATCACAATATCAAGGCTTTATTGGATCCCCAAACAGTTAACAGCATATAACGCATAACCAAGCACAACACATAAATGTAACAGGCAACAGAGTCTCACCCTTCCGCTGGCTCACCAGGGATCTGAATGTAGCACGGCAAAGTCTGTAGCCAGGTGACTGTATCGTCCCAACCTGGGTTGCTTCCTTATCCTTATGTATCTTGTGCAGTCTTTATCACAGCCGAATCCGATAATCCGATACTGAAGTCCTTGTGGTTCCTTAGTCCGTGTTCTGATCCCCTTGGTCGGCACCGAAATGCCTAGGCCTAGGGTTATGGCTTGCTAACCGGATCCGAAGACCCTAGATTAGCTGCCTGTATCAAATCCAGTGACCTCTAGCCGGGACCGAAACCCCTAGACTGAGGCCACTAGACAGAATCTCCTCCAATCTGCTGGTCAAAGTGAACAGTCCTCCTTATATACCCTCAGCCCTCATTGTAGGATATTGGGGACGTCATGATTGGTGCAATAACACAGTCTTTTCATTGGCTGAACTCCAATCCTCATTTAACATATTTTAGTCCTATCTCAATCCAAATGCTAGAAGTGATACAATGGAATGTTAGTCTGAGACATTGAGTCTGCAATCAATGACACTTAAACAATCGTGGCTGTACATGGAATCAACATTCACAGGGTAATAGACAATGGACGATTAGCATAATTAAGTCCTCTGGCCTTCAATGACAAATAAGTTAGATAATTACATTACCAAGCTAAACTTTAACCACAGAAATCTATGACAATACTGTAAGAAATTCTCTTTGACCATTACAAGTTTACAAACCAAAATGCAATATGATATGTCTGGATGAATAAGAAATCCTCCTACATTATATATTAAAGGGTCCATTTCGTCACAAGGTACTTATCTTTTCATGAAAATCTAGCTTTAGGGGGCACTTGGAGTTGAGCCAAGGACCTCTTGATCTGCAGTCAAATGCTCTGACACTGAGCTATACCCCCTTTCTATTACAACTTTTTTTACACTTTTTGATACACAAATATTAAATGCTTTACAGTGTCCTATATTATTCTGCAGTTTCTTACTCTGCCATGTTTGTTTTTCTCTCAAAAATCTTGATTGTAAAATGCACAAAAAGTTTTTTGGGACTTATTTGGTCACAATTTAATTCTCAGTTGTAGAGTCTTCCAATGTGCTAAATGTATCAATTCATAAAGCTTCATGTTTGTGCTACTTAACGCAATTTTTGTAAAATTTGTTTATTCCATTTCTAAATTATACTTTATTCATCAGTTTGATTGTAATTACTTGAGTTTGTTTCAGTTTTTAGAGATATCAACTCCAAGTAACTGAATTGTTAAGAAATTAAGTACTTATCTTTTCATGAAAATCTAGCTTTAGGGGGCACTTGGAGTTGAGCCAAGGACCTCTTGATCTGCAGTCAAATGCTCCGCCACTGAGCTATACCCCCTTTCTATTACAACTTTTTTTTACACTTTTTGATACACAAATATTAAATGCTTTACAGTGTCCTATATTATTCTGCAGTTTCTTACTCTGCCATGCTTGTTTTTCTCTCAAAAATCTTAATGATTGTAAAATGCACAAAAAGTTTTTTGGGACTTATTTGGTCACAATTTAATTCTCAGTTGTAGAGTCTTCCAATGTGCTAAATGTATCAATTCATAAAGCTTCATGTTTGTGCTACTTAACGCAATTTTTGTAAAATTTGTTTATTCCATTTCTAAATTATACTTTATTCATCAGTTTGATTGTAATTACTTGAGTTTGTTTCAGTTTTTAGAGATATCAACTCCAAGTAACTGAATTGTTAAGAAATTAAGTACTTATCTTTTCATGAAAATCTAGCTTTAGGGGGCACTTGGAGTTGAGCCAAGGACCTCTTGATCTGCAGTCAAATGCTCCGCCACTGAGCTATACCCCCTTTCTATTACAACTTTTTTTTACACTTTTTGATACACAAATATTAAATGCTTTACAGTGTCCTATATTATTCTGCAGTTTCTTACTCTGCCATGCTTGTTTTTCTCTCAAAAATCTTAATGATTGTAAAATGCACAAAAAGTTTTTTGGGACTTATTTGGTCACAATTTAATTCTCAGTTGTAGAGTCTTCCAATGTGCTAAATGTATCAATTCATAAAGCTTCATATTTGTGCTACTTAACGCAATTTTTGTAAATTTTCTTTATTCCATTTCTAAATTATACTTTGTTCATCAGTTAGATTGTATTTACTTGAGTTTATTTCAGTTTTTAGAGGTATCAACTCCAAGTAACTGAACTGTTAAGAAATTAGATACTTATCTTTGCATGAAAATCTTCCTTAAGGGGGCACTTGGAGTTGAACCAAGGACCTCTTGATCTGCAGTCAAATGCTCTGCCACTGAGCTATACCCCCTTTCTATTACAACTTTTTTTACACTTTTTGATACACAAATATTAAATGCTTTACAGTGTCCTATATTATTCTGCAGTTTCTTACTCTGCCATGCTTGTTTTTCTCTCAAAAATCTTAATGATTGCAAAATGCACAAAAAAGTTTTTTAGGAATAATTTCGTCACATCTCAATTCTCAGGTGTAGAGTCTTCCAACATGCTAAATGTATCAATTCATAAAGTTTTATGTTTGTGCTACTTAAATGGAATTTTTCTGAATTTTTATTATTGCATATTTCAAAATTACATTGTTCATCAGTTAGATTGTATTTACTTGAGTTTATTTCAGTTTTTAGAGGTATCAACTCCAAGTAACTGAATTGTTAGAAATTAGGTACTTATCTTTTCATGAAAATCGAGCTTTAGGGGGCACTTGGAGTTGAGCCAAGGACCTCTTGATCTGCAGTCAAATGCTCTGCCACTGAGCTACACCCCCTTTCTACTACAACTTTTTTTACACTTTTTGATACACAAATATTAAATGCTTTACAGTGTCCTATATTATTCTGCAGTTTCTTACTCTGCCATGCTTGTTTTTCTCTCAAAAATCTTAATGATTGTAAAATGCACAAAAAGTTTTTTGGGACTTATTTGGTCACAATTTAATTCTCAGTTGTAGAGTTCTCCAATGTGCTAAATGTATCAATTCATGAAGCTTCATGTTTGTGTACTTAACGCAATTTTTGTAAAATTTGTTTATTCCATTTTTTAATTATACTTTATTCATCAGTTTGATTGTAATTACTTGAGTTTGTTTCAGTTTTTAGAGATATCAACTCCAAGTAACTGAATTGTTAAGAAATTAGGTACTTATCTTTTCATGAAAATCTAGCTTTAGGGGGCACTTGGAGTTGAGCCAAGGACCTCTTGATCTGCAGTCAAATGCTCTGCCACTGAGCTATACCCCCTTTCTGTTACAACTTTTTTTACACTTTTTGATACACAAATATTAAATGCTTATCAGTGTCCTATATTATTCTGCAGTTTCTTACTCTGCTATGCTTGTTTTTCTCTCAAAAATCTTAATGATTGCAAAATGCACAAAAAGTTTTTTGGGAATAATTTCGTCACATCTCAATTCTCAGTTGTAGAGTCTTCCAACGTGCTAAATGTGTCAATTCATAAAGCTTTATGTTTGTGCTACTTAAATGGAATTTTTCTGAATTTTTATTATTGCATATTTCAAAATTACATTGTTCATCAGTTAGATTGTATTTACTTGAGTTTATTTCAGTTTTTAGAGGTATCAACTCCAAGTAACTGAATTGTTAAGAAATTAGATACTTATCTTTGCATGAAAATCTTCCTTAAGGGGGCACTTGGAGTTGAACCAAGGACCTCTTGATCTGCAGTCAAATGCTCTGCCACTGAGCTATACCCCCTTTTGGTTACAACTTTTTTACACTTTTTGATACACAAATATTAAATGCTTTACAGTGTCATATTATTCTGCAGTTTCTTACTCTGTCATGCTGTTTTTTCTCTCAAAAATCTTAATGATTGCAAAATGCACAAAAAAGTTTTTTGGGACATTTTAATTATACTTTATTCATCAGTTTGATTGTAATTACTTGAGTTTGTTTCAGTTTTTAGAGATATCAACTCCAAGTAACTAAATTGTTAAGAAATTAGGTACTTATCTTTTCATGAAAATCTAGCTTTAGGGGGCACTTGGAGTTGAGCCAAGGACCTCTTGATCTGCAGTCAAATGCTCTGTCCACTGAGCTATACCCCCTTTCTTTACAACTTTTTTTACACTTTTTGATACACAAATATTAAATGCTTTACAGTGTCCTATATTATTCTGCAGTTTCTTACTCTGCCATGCTTGTTTTTCTCTCAAAAATCTTAATGATTGCAAAATGCACAAAAAGTTTTTTGGAATAATTTCGTCACATCTCAATTCTCAGTTGTAGAGTCTTCCAACTGCTAAATGTATCAATTCATAAAGCTTTATGTTTGTGCTACTTAAATGGAATTTTTCTGAATTTTTATTATTGCATATTTCAAAATTACATTGTTCATCAGTTAGATTGTATTTACTTGAGTTTATTTCAGTTTTAGAGGTATCAACTCCAAGTAACTGAATTGTTAGAAATTAGATACTTATCTTTGCATGAAAATCTTCCTTAAGGGGGCACTTGGAGTTGAACAAGGACCTCTTGATCTGCAGTCAAATGCTCTGCCACTGAGCTATACCCCCTTTCTATTACAACTTTTTTTACACTTTTTGATACACAAATATTAAATGCTTTACAGTGTCCTATATTATTCTGCAGTTTCTTACTCTGCCATGCTTGTTTTTCTCTCAAAAATCTTAATGATTGCAAAATGCACAAAAAGTTTTTTAGGAATAATTTCGTCACATCTCAATTCTCAGGTGTAGAGTCTCCAACGTGCTAAATGTATCAATTCATAAAGCTTTATGTTTGTGCCACTTAAATGGATTTTTCTGAATTTTTATTATTGCATATTTCAAAATTACATTGTTCATCAGTTAGATTGTATTTACTTGAGTTTATTTCAGTTTTTAGAGGTATCAACTCCAAGTAACTGAATTGTTAAGAAATTAGGTACTTATCTTTTCATGAAAATCTTGCTTTAGGGGGCACTTGGAGTTGAGCCAAGGACCTCTTGAGCTGCAGTCAAATGCTCTGCCACTGAGCTATACCCCCTTTCTATTACAACATTTTTTACACTATTTGATACACAAATATTAAATGCTTTACAGTGTCCTATATTATTCTGCAGTTTCTTACTCTGCCATGCTTGTTTTTCTCTCAAAAATCTTAATGATTGTAAAATGCACAAAAAGTTTTTTGGGACTTATTTGGTCACAATTTAATTCTCAGTTGTAGAGTCTTCCAATGTGCTAAATGTATCAATTCATAAAGCTTCATGTTTGTGCTACTTAACGCAATTTTTTTTAAAATTTGTTTTTTCCATTTCTAAATTATACTTTATTCATCAGTTTGATTGTAATTACTTGAGTTTGTTTCAGTTTTTAGAGATATCAACTCCAAGTAACTGAATTGTTAAGATATTAGGTACTTATATTTTCAAGAAAATCTAGCCTTAGGGGGCACTTGGAGTTGAGCCAAGGACCTCTTGATCTGCAGTCAAATGCCCTGCCACTGAGCTATACCCCCTTTCTATTACAACTTTTTTTACACTTTTTGATACACAAATATTAAATGATTTACAGTGTCCTAAATTATTCTGCAGTTTCTTACTCTGCCATTCTTGTTTTTCTCTCAAAAATCTTAATGATTGCAAAATGCACAAAAAGTTTTTTGGGAATAATTTCGTCACATCTCAATTCTCAGTTGTAGAGTCTTCCAACGTGCTAAATGTATCAATTCATAAAGCTTTATGTTTGTGCTACTTAAATGGAATCTTTCTTAATTTTTATTATTGCATATTTCAAAATTACATTGTTCATCAGTTAGATTGTATTCACTTGAGTTTATTTCAGTTTTTAGAGGTAGCAACTCCAAGTAACTGAATTGTTAAGAAATTAGATACTTATCTTTGCATGAAAATCTTCCTTAAGGGGGCACTTGGAATTGAACCAAGGACCTCTTGATCTGCAGTCAAATGCTCTGCCACTGAGCTATACCCCCTTTCGGTTACAACTTTTTCACACTTTTTGATACACAAATATTAAATGCTTTACAGTGTCCTATATTATTCTGCAGTTTCTTACTCTGCCATGCTTGTTTTTCTCTCAAAAATCTTAATGATTGCAAAATGCACAAAAAGTTTTTTGGGAATTATTTGGTCACAATTTAATTCTCAGTTGTAGGGTCTTCCAATGTGCTAAATGTATCAATTCATAAAGCTTCATGTTTGTGCTACTTAAATGCAATTTTTCTGAATTTTTTTATTGCATTTTTCAAAAATACATTGTTCATCAGTTAGATTGCATTTACTTGAGTTTATTTCAGTTTTTAGAGGTATCAACTCCAAGTCACTGAATTGTTAAGAAATTAGGTACTTATCTTTGCATGAAAATCTTGCTTTTGGGGGCACTTGGAATTGAACCAAGGACCTCTTGATCTGCAGTCAAATGCTCTGCCATTGAGCTATACCCCCTTTCAGCTATGATTTTTTTCATACAATTTTTGATACACAAATATTAAATGCTTGACTGTCATATTATTTTGCAGTTTCTTAATTATACTTTATTCATCAGTTTGATTGTAATTACTTGAGTTTGTTTCAGTTTTTAGAAATATCAACTCCAAGTAACTGAATTGTTAAGAAATTAGGTACTTATCTTTTCATGAAAATCTAGCTTTAGGGGGCACTTGGAGTTGAGCCAAGGACCTCTTGATCTGCAGTCAAATGCTCTGCCACTGAGCTATACCCCCTTTCTATTACAACTTTTTTTTACCCTTTTTGATACACAAATATTAAATGCTTTACAGTGTCCTATATTATTCTACAGTTTCTTACTCTGCCATGCTTGTTTTTCTCTCAAAAATCTTAATGATTGCAAAATGCACAAAAAGTTTTTTGGGAATAATTTCGTCACATCTCAATTCTCAGTTGTAGAGTCTTTCATTGTGCTAAATGTATCAATTCATAAACCTTTATGTTTGTGCTACTTAAATGGAATTTTTCTGAATTTTTATTATTGCATATTTCAAAATTACATTGTTCATCAGTTAGATTGTATTTACTTGAGTTTATTTCAGTTTTTAGAGGTATCAACTCCAAGTAACTTAATTGATAAGAAATTAGATACTTATCTTTGCATGAAAATCTTCCTTAAGGGCGGCTTCAGACTGCGGCAGTGTCCGGTCCGGGGCTGTCAGGAGTGACAGCCTGGACCGGAGTTTTTCTGCATAGATTCCTGTCGGGCTGCACGGAGCTGGATCCCGGCGGGTGGTAATTAGCTGCTATCCGGCTGCTGTGTCGCCGGATGAATCGTGCAGAAGTGGGGATTTTCTGCCGATTCCAAAAACGTTGCATGCACCGGTTTTGGAATCGGCAGAAAAGCCCCACTTCTGCACGATTCATCCGGCGACACAGCAGCCGGATAGCAGCTAATTACCACCCGCCGGGATCCAGCTCTGTGCAGCCCGAAAGGATTCTATGGAGGAAAACTCCGGTCCAGGCTGTCACTCCTGACAGCCCCGGACCGGACGCTGCCGCAGTCTGAAGCCGCCCTAAGCAGGCACTTGGAGTTGAGCCAAAGACCTTTTGATCTGCAGTCAAATGCTCTGCCACTGAGCTATACCCCCTTTCGGTTACAACTTTTTCACACTTTTTGATACACAAATATTAAATGCTTTACAGTGTCCTATATTATTCTGCAGTTTCTTACTCTACCATGCTTGTTTTTCTCTCAAAAATCTTAATGATTTCAAAATGCACAAAAAGTTTTTTGGGACTTATTTGGTCACAATTTAATTCTCAGTTGTAGGGTCTTCCAACGTGCTAAATGTATCAATTCATAAAGCTTCATGTATGTGCTACTTAAATGCAATTTTTCTGAATTTTTTTTATTGCATTTTTCAAAATTACTTTGTTCATAAGTTAGATTGTTTTTACTTGAGTTTATTTCAGTTTTTAGAGGTATGAACTCCAAGTAACTGAATTGTTAAGAAATTAGGTACTTATCTTTGCATGAAAATCTAGCTTTAGGGGGCACTTGGAGTTGAACCAAGGACCTCTTGATCTGCAGTCAAATGCTCTGCCACTGAGCTATACCCCCTTTCAGCTATGATTTTTTTCATACAATTTTTGATACACAAATATTAAATGCTTGACTGTCATATTATTTTGCAGTTTCTTACTCTGGTATGCTTGTTAATGATTGCAAAATGCACAAAAGGTTTTTTGAAAATTATTTGGCTAAAATTTAATTCTCAGTTGTAGAGTCTTCCAACGTGCTAAATGTATCAATTCATTAAGCATCATGTTTGTGCTACTTAAATGCAATTTTTCAGAATTTTTTTTATTGCATTTTTCAAAATTACTTTGTTCATAAGTTAGATTGTTTTTACTTGAGTTTATTTCAGTTTTTAGAGGTATGAACTCCAAGTAACTGAATTGTTAAGAAATTAGGTACTTATCTTCGCATGAAAATCTAGCTTTAGGGGGCACTTGGAGTTGAACCAAGGACCTCTTGATCTGCAGTCAAATGCTCTGCCACTGAGCTATACCCCCTTTCTATTACAACTTTTTTTATACTTTTTGATACACAAATATTAAATGCTTTACAGTGTCCTATATTATTCTGCAGTTTCTTACTCTGCCATGCATGTTTTTCTCTCAAAAATCTTAATGATTGTAAAATGCACAAAAAGTTTTTTGGGACTTATTTGGTCACAATTTAATTCTCAGTTGTAGAGTCTTCCAATGTGCTAAATGTATCAATTCATAAAGCTTCATGTTTGTGCTACTTAACGCAATTTTTGTAAAATTTGTTTATTCCATTTCTAAATTATACTTTATTTATCAGTTTGATTGTAATTACTTGAGTTTGTTTCAGTTTTTAGAGATATCAACTCCAAGTAACTGAATTGTTAAGAAATTAGGTACTTATCTTTTCATGAAATTCTAGCTTTAGGGGGCACTTGGAGTTGAGCCAAGGACCTCTTGCTCTGCAGTCAAATGCTCTGCCACTGAGCTATACCCCCTTTCTATTACAGCTTTTTTTACACTTTTTGATACACAAATATTAAATGCTTTACAGTGTCCTATATTATTCAGCAGTTTCTTACTCTGCCATGCTTTGTTTTTCTCTCAAAAATCTTAATGATTGTAAAATGCACAAAAAGTTTTTTGGGACTTATTTGGTCACAATTTAATTCTCAGTTGTAGAGTCTTCCAATGTGCTAAATGTATCAATTCATAAAGCTTCATGTGTGTGCTACTTAACGCAATTTTTGTAAAATGTGTTTATTCCATTTCTAAATTATACTTTATTCATCAGTTTGATTGTAATTACTTGAGTTTGTTTCAGTTTTTAGAGATATCAACTCCAAGTAACTGAATTGTTAAGAAATTAGGTACTTATCTTTTCTGAAAATCTAGCTTTAGGGGGCACTTGGAGTTGAGCCAAGGACCTCTTGATCTGCAGTCAAATGCTCTGCCACTGAGCTATACCGCCTGTCGGTTACAACATTTTCACACTGTATGATACACAAATATTAAATGCTTTACAGTGTCCTATATTATTCTGCAGTTTCTTACTCTGCCATGCTTGTTTTTTCTCTCAAAAATCTTAATGATTGCAAAATGCACAAAAAGTTTTTTGGGAATAATTTCGTCACATCTCAATTCTCAGTTGTAGAGTCTTCCAACGTGCTAAATGTATCAATTCATAAAGCTTTATGTTTTGTGCTACATAAATGGAATTTTTCTGAATTTTTATTATTGCATATTTCAAAATTACATTGTTCATCAGTTAGATTGTATTTACTTGAGTTCATTTCAGTTTTTAGAGGTATCAACTCCAAGTAACTGAATTGTTAAGAAATTAGGTACTTATCTTTTCATGAAAATCTAGCTTTAGGGGGCACTTGGAGTTGAGCCAAGGACCTCTTGATCTGCAGTCAAATGCTCTGCCACTGAGCTATACCCCCTTTCTCTTACAACTTTTTTTTACACTTTTTGATACACAAATATTAAATGCTTTACAGTGTCCTATATTATTCTGCAGTTTCTTACTCTGCTATGCTTGTTTTTCTCTCCAAATTCTTAATGATTGTAAAATGCACAAAAAGTTTTTTGGGACTTATTTGGTCACAATTTAATTCTCAGTTGTAGAGTCTTCCAATTTGCTAAATGTATCAATTCATAAAGCTTCATGTGTGTGCTACTTAACGCAATTTTTGTAAAATTTGTTTATTCCATTTCTAAATTATACTTTATTCATCAGTTTGATTGTAATTACTTGAGTTTGTTTCAGTTTTTAGAGATATCAACTCCAAGTAACTGAATTGTTAAGAAATTAGGTACTTATCTATTCATGAAAATCTAGCTTTAGGGGGCACTTGGAGTTGAGCCAAGGACCTCTTGATCTGCAGTCAAATGCTCTGCCACTGAGCTATACCCCCTTTCTATTACAACTTTTTTTACACTTTTTGATACACAAATATTAAATGCTTTACAGTGTCCTATATTATTCTGCAGTTTCTTACTCTGCCATGCTTGTTTTTCTCTCAAAAATCTTAATGATTGCAAAATGCACAAAAAGTTTTTTGGGAATAATTTCGTCACATCTCAATTCTCAGTTGTAGAGTCTTTCATTGTGCTAAATGTATCAATTCATAAAGCTTTATGTTTGTGCTACTTAAATGGAATTTTTCTGAATTTTTATTATTGCATATTTCAAAATTACATTGTTCATCAGTTAGATTGTATTTACTTGAGTTTATTTCAGTTTTTAGAGGTATCAACTCCAAGTAACTTAATTGATAAGAAATTAGATACTTATCTTTGCATGAAAATCTTCCTTAAGGGCGGCTTCAGACTGCGGCAGCGTCCGGTCCGGGGCTGTCAGGAGTGACAGCCTGGACCGGAGTTTTTCTGCATAGATTCCTGTCGGGCTGCACGGAGCTGGATCCCGGCGGGTGGTAATTAGCTGCTATCCGGCTGCTGTGTCGCCGGATGAATCGTGCAGAAGTGGGGATTTTCTGCCGATTCCAAAAACGTTGCATGCACCGGTTTTGGAATCGGCAGAAAAGCCCCACTTCTGCACGATTCATCCGGCGACACAGCAGCCGGGATAGCAGCTAATTACCACCCGCCGGGATCCAGCTCCGTGCAGCCCGACAGGATTCTATGGAGGAAAACTCTGGTCCAGGCTGTCACTCCTGACAGCCCCGGACTAGACGCTGCCGCAGTCTGAAGCCGCCCTAAGCAGGCACTTGGAGTTGAGCCAAGGACCTTTTGATCTGCAGTCAAATAGCCAAGGACCTTTGATCTGCAGTCAAATGCTCTGCCACTGAGCTATACCCCTTTCTTACAACTTTTTAACTTTTTGATACACAAATATTAAATGCTTTACAGTGTCCTATATTATTCTGCAGTTTCTTCTCTGCCATGCTGTTTTTCTCTCAAAAATCTTAATGATTGAAAATGCACAAAAGTTTTTTGGGACTTATTTGGTCACAATTTAATTCTCAGTTGTAGCTTCCAAGTGCTAAATGTATCAATTCATAAAGCTTCATGTTGTGTACTTAGCAATTTTTGAATTTTTTATTCATTTTAAATTACTTATTATAGTTTGATTGTTTACTTGAGTTTTTTCAGTTTTTAGAGTATAACTCCAAGTAACTGAATTGTAAGAAATAGGTACTTATCTTTCATGAAAATCTAGCTTTAGGGGCACTTGGTTGACCAAGGACCTCTTGTCTGCATCAAATGCTCGCACTGAGCTACCCCTTTCTATTACACTTTTTTACACTTTTGATACACAAATATTAATGCTTTCAGTGTCCTATATTATTCTGCATTTCTTACTCTGCCATGCTTGTTTTTCTCTCCAAATTTTAATGATGTAAAATGCACAAAAAGTTTTTTGGGACTTATTTGGTCACAATTTAATTCTCAGTTGTAGAGTCTTCCAATTGCTAATGTATCATTCATAAAGCTCATGTTGTGCTACTTAACGCAATTTTTGTAAAATTGTTTATTCCATTCTAAATTATACTTTATTCATCATTTGATTGTAATTACTTGAGTTTGTTTCAGTTTTTAGATATCAACTCAAGTAACTGAATTGTTAAGAAATTAGGTACTTATCTTTCATGAAAATCTAGCTTTAGGGGGCACTTGAGTTGAGCAAGGACCTCTTGATCTGCAGTCAAATGCTCTGCCACTGAGCTATACCCCCTTTCTATTACAACTTTTTTTACACTTTTGATACACAAATATTAAATGCTTTACAGTGTCCTATATTATTCTGCAGTTTCTTACTCTGCATGCTTGTTTTCTCTCAAAATCTTATGATTGCAAAATGCACAAAAAGTTTTTGGGAATAATTTCGTCACATCTCAATTCTCAGTTGTAGAGTCTTTCATTGTTGCTAAATGTATCAATTCATAAAGCTTTATGTTTGTGCTACTTAAATGGAATTTTTCTGAATTTTTATTATTGCATATTTCAAAATTACATTGTTCATCAGTTAGATTGTATTTACTTGAGTTTATTTCATTTTTTAGAGGTATCAACTCCAAGTAACTTAATTGATAAGAAATTAGATACTTATCTTTGCATGAAAATCTTCTTTAAGGGCGGCTTCAGATGCGCAGCGTCCGGTCCGGGCTGTCAGAGTTGACAGCCTGGACGGAGTTTTTCTGCATAGATTCCTGTCGGGCTGCACGAGCTGGATCCCGCTGCGGGTGGTAATTAGCTGCTATCCGGCTCTGTGTCGCCGGATGAATCGTCAGAGTGGGGATTTTCTGCCGATTCCAAAAACGTTGCATGCACACGGTTTTGGAATGGGCAGAAAAGCCCCACTTCTTGCACGATTCATCCGGCGACACAGCACCGATAGCAGCTAATTACCACCCGCCGGGATCCAGCTCCGTGCAGCCCGACAGGATTCTATGGAGGAAAATTTCGTTATCTGTCTCCATCTAAAGTCACTAGCAGTGGCACTTAGCAATTGAATTGATCTCATAA
>JARQOC010000003.1:150577173-150665090 GCA_033576535.1 Allobates femoralis
TTAAGAAATTAGGAACGTATCTATTAATTATCTTAATGATTGCAAAAGGCACAAAAAGTACTTGGGAATTCTTTGGTCACAACTCAATTCTCAGTTGTAGAGTCTTCCAAAGTGCTAATTGCTAATTCATAAAGCTATATGTTTGTGCTACTTAAGCGCACTTTTTCTGAATTTTTTTTACTCCATTTGTCAATTATACTTAATTCATAAGGAAGGTTGTAAATACTTGAGTTTATTTCAGTTTTTAGAGATATCTACTCCAAATAGCTAGATTGTTATAAATGAGGAACTTATCTCTAAATAAAAAGTTACCGTATATACTCGTGTATAAGCCGACCCGTGTATAAGCCGACCCCCCTACTTTTGCCCCCAAAACCTGGGAAAACCTATTGACTCGTGTATAAGCCGAGGGTGGACTCCAGCACAGGTATACAGCCCCCAGCAGTGTGGTATACAGGCCCCCCAATGGTAGTATACAGCAGCCTCCCCAGTGGTAGTATACAGCAGCAGCCCCAGTGGTATATACAGCAGCAGCTCCAGTAGTTAGTATACAGCAGCCCCAGAGGTATATACAGCCCCAGTGGTAGTATACAGCATCCCAGAGGTAGTATACAGCAGCCCCAGTGGTAGTATACAGCATCCCCAGAGGTATATACAGCCCCAGTGGTAGTATACAGCATCCCCAGAGGTAGTATACAGCAGCCCCAGAGGTAGTATACAGCAGCCCCAAAGGTATATACAGCAGCCCCAGTGGTAGTATACAGCAGCCCCAGTGGTAGTATACAGCAGCCCCAGAGGTATATATAGCCCCAGTGGTTGCATCCAGCAGCCCCAGAGGTATATACAGCCCCAGTGGTAGTATACAGCAGCCCCACAGGTATATACAGCCCCAGTGGTAGTATACAGCAGCCCCAGAGGTATATACAGCCCCAGTGTAGTATACAGCAGCCCCAGAGGTATATACAGCCCCAGTGTAGTATACAGCAGCCCCACAGGTATATACAGCCCCAGTGGTAGTATACAGCAGCCCCACAGGTATATACAGCCCCAGTGTAGTATACAGCAGCCCCACAGGTATATACAGCCCCAGTGGTAGTATATACAGCCCCAGTGGTAGTATATACAGCCCCAGTGGTAGTATATACAGCCCCAGAGGTAGTAGATTGCAGCCCCAGCGGTAGTATACAGGGCCCCAGTAATCCAGGGCCCCCCCAGCGTCTCTCCGGTCACCTGAAAAGCAAACTATACTTATCAGTGTCCGCTGTCCGCGCCCGCTCGCCTCTGCCGTCTGCGATCCTCCATCTTCATGCGGCGTCTTCCGGTTTCTGTGCTCGTCGCAGGGAATGACGTCATTCCCTGCGACGAGCACAGGAAACCGGAAGACGCCGCATGAAGATGGAGGATCGCAGATGGCAGAGGCGAGCGGGCGCGGACAGCGGACACTGATAAGTATAGTTTGCTTTTCAGGTGACCGGAGAGACGCTGGGGGGGCCCTGGATTACTGGGGATGCGGGGGCTGCTGTATACCGATGTATACATCGGTATGTACCGATGTATACATCGGTATACAGCACTGACTCGCGTATAAGCCGAGGGGGGTACTTTTCAGCCCAATTTTTGGGCTGAAAAACTCGGCTTATACGCGAGTACATACGGTAATTGTAGAGAGCACTTGGAGTTCAAAATAGATCCTTTTTGACCTGCCGTCAAATGCTCTGCCACTAAGCTATACACCCTTTCTCTTAAAATGTTTTATCATTGTGTTTGATACACAAATATTAAATGTTTTAACATGTCCTATATTGTTCAGCAGTTTCCTACATGCTACGCTTATTTTTCTCTCAAAAATCTTAATGATTGCAAAGGGTACACAAAGTACTTAGGAATTTTTTTTGGTCACAACTCAATTCGAAGTTGTAGAGTCTGGCAAAGTTGTAATTGTATCAATTCATAATGCTTTATGTTTGAGTTACTTAAACTCTTTATGAAACTTTTTGGTTCCTTTTCTCAATTATCCTTTATTCATAAGAAAGATTGTAATTACTTGAATTTATTTCAATTTTTATAGTTATCTACTCAAAATAACTGGATTGTTAAGAAATTAGGAACTTATCTCATAATGAAAAGTTGGTTGTAGGCGGCATCCGGAGTTAAACCAAAGATCTCTTCATTAGAGATGAGCCACCACCCTAATGTTTGAATTCGATTTGTCGAATTTGAGATTTGTTCGTCGAATGTTTGTCGAACAACGTGAACCCCATTGAAATCAATGGCAGGCTACAAAAAACACATACAAAACACCTTCAAAGGGCTCCAAAAGCAGCCAAACTACTCAGAATAGACAACAAACACCACAAAAAGTGACAACAACTCAAACATAGCATAAATAGTCACAGGCTGAGTGGCTTAAGTTTTCTACGATAAGTAAAAAGAGATAGAAGAGTAAAAGGAGAATGAGACACAGGTATGGACATTTCACACCCTTCTTAAATCATGTAAAATATAACAAGGGACTCCAGCAAGAATCCTTACTCCTTTCAAAGGGCCACACCTACAGCAAAATGGTATCAATTCTCCCAGACCCAAAATTGCTCAATGACCCAGCTTGCATGCATGGCACAGGGTCTGGAACAGGACCTGGCCTAGCATTTCATGGTTAAAGCTTGCTCAGCAACTAAACATTTTGTGTAGTATTACAGTAAAAACTACAGAGGTAGGTCAGTGATCTGAATAGGCCTAGTGGGCCGGATCCCCTCGAAGCTCATGCAAGCGCTCCCGTCAATGTTATGCCCTGCCACACACAGGTGGGACCACCATTACTTTTGTGGAGTACTATACAAAAAACAGAAAGGTAGGTCAGAGACCTGTTTAGGCCTAGAAGGCCACATGAAGTCAAAGCTTGTGCAAGCGTTCCCATAAAAGTCATGCCCCACCACACACAGGTGGGACCACCATTACTTTCGTGGAGTACTATAGAAAAAACAGAGAGGTAGGTCAGAGACATATTTAGGCCTAGAAGGCCACATGAAGTTAAAGCTTGTGCAAGCGTTCCCATAAAAGTCATGCTCCGCCACACACAGGTGGGATCACCATTACGTTTGTGGAGTACTATAGAAAAAACAGAGAGGTAGGTCAGAGACCTGTTTGTGCTTAGTAGGCCGGATAAAGTCAATGGGAACCTGTCACTGAATATTAGAGATGATCCACCACCCTAGTGTTTGAATTCAATTCGGTTTGTCGAATTGGGGGTTTGTTTGTCGAATGTTCGTCGAATGTTCGTCAAACACCGTCGAATATCATTGAAAACAATGGCAGGAAAAACAAACACATACTAACGCATAGAAAACACATAGAAAACAACTTCTAAGGTGTCCAAAAGGTGACAAACGTCTCAGAAGATAAAACAAACACATGTAAAAGTGACAAGTACATATAAAAATGCGAAAAGAAAAGAGATGAACGAGTAAAACGAGGAGGAGACACAGATATAGGTATGTCATGCCCTTCGAATATCTGATTTTACTCCAGTATTTGTAAGGCATCATGCAGACGATGAGTATTGCTTGATTTTTGCTTTGGTTTCTGATGTAGAAGTTGAGGTGGAGGAGAGGCCACTTGCTGGAGCACTTGAGATCCATTCAAGCACCTGCTGTTTTTGTGCCTCACTTACAAGTGGTTTCGATGGTCGTGTCCGTAAGAAAGGGATCATATCCGATTGGCCACGTAAAGAAGTAGACATCTTGCTTTGGCTGGAAGATTGTCTATCTTTAGCAGATGTTAATATAGCTTTAGCATCTACCCCACGGACACAAACTTTTTTTCCCTTTCCACCATGCATACTCCCATTTCCACCAGCAGCAGGCCTTTTGCCACTCATTTTGTATGGGAACAGTACAGTTGTTTTTCAAAAAAAAGGTAAATGTCAAACAAGCAGAGGTGACTGAACCAACCCTGCTACTAGGCCCAAAGTGAGACCTGGCCAAGGTGCAGTTAAAAATTAGTAGGAAGTACACTGGCGGTGTAGTAGATTGTATTACAACTGGCGTACACTAATAGTTTTTGTCACGCTGCAACTTGACCAGAAGTCAGATGTGGCCAAGGTGCAGTTAAAAATTAGTAGGAAGTACACAGGTGGTGTAGTAGATTGTATTACAAGTGGCGTACAATAATAGTTTTTGTCACACTGCGACTTGACCAGAAGTCAGATGTGGCCAAGGTGCAGTTAAAAATTAGTAGGAAGTACACAGGTGGTGTAGTAGATTGTATTACAAGTGGCGTACAATAATAGTTTTTGTCACACTGCGACTTGACCAGAAGTCAGATGTGGCCAAGGTGCAGTTAAAAATTAGTAAGGAAGTACACTGGCTGTGTAGCTTTTCACAAATGGGCTACACTACTTAGTAAATCACACTGTTACTAGTCCAAACAAATTGCTGAGACTAGCAGCAGCAAAAAAACGCCTACTTAAGACAGGTGCTGTAGCTTTCTACACTACCTGCCCTAAAGGACTCCCAGAGCTAGATGTGGCCAGATGCTGTGAAAAAGACTTGTACAGCACTCTGGCACACACCTGCCTGGCAAAAACTAATAGGGACAGCTCTAACCTAGCCCCAAGGGCTGTAATTAAAACTAGTCCCTGCTTCTATGGAGTAGATCTGAAAAAGGGCTGTTACAGACCTAGTCCCTAGTCCTTACTCCCTACTCCTATGATGCAGCTCTTTCAAGAGCTGATTCTGCTAACATTTGCACCCTCCCCCCAGCCCTTAGTCCCTAAACCTATCTAACTATGTATTAGCTCTGTAGCTGAATGGGATAGTAGAATTCTGAGTTTTGACTGTATGGTGCCCACAGCAGCATCAGTGCCGTCTGACACATCTACAGCAATGAGCAAATAGTGGCGATGAAGAAAATGGCCGGGTCTTATAGGGCAAGGACATGTGACATACACAGCCAATGATGCCGGACTTGCTTGTTCACAACATGCCCTTTACTTTGTTTCACTGTGATTGGCTCAAAGCCTGCACTGCCCCACTCTACATGCGGTCTGGAGAAAAATAAAAAAGAGCTCCATCACTTCAGCAGCACTGATCTGAAACCCGCCCCCCCCCTCACACACACACACTATACACTGAAAATGGATATTAAGATTGAAGATCAGTATTAGTGTGAAAAGCCAGGTATGCTTTTGGTGACCGAACATAACTTCGAACTGCCGAATTTGAAGCTAATTGTTCTAATTCGACAAATGACTCGAACACCGCCCAAAACAGATCGAATGTGAGATTGGCGAATATTTCGAATCGAACATCGCTCATCTCTACTCTTGATCTGCCGTCAAATTCTCTGCCACTGACCTATGCCCCCTTTCTTTCATGAGTTTTTTTTATCGTTATGTTTGATACACAAATATAGGCACACAAAGTTCTAGGAAATTTTTTGGTCACAACTCAATTCTCAGTGTAAAGTGTTCCAAAGTGCTAATTGTATTAGTTCATAAAGTTTTATGTTTGTGCTAAACGCAATTTGTCTGAAATTTTTGGCTTCCTTTTTCTCAATTATACTTTATTCATAGGGAAGATTGTAACTACTTGAGTTTATTTCACCTTTTAGCGTTATCTTCTCCAATTAACTGCATTGTTAAGTAATTAGGAACCTACTAATGAAAAGTTTGCGGTAGGGAGCACATGGATTTGAACCTTCACCTGCAGTCACATGCTCTGCCATTGAGCTATACCCCCTTTCCTTAATGTTATCTAATATATAAAGCTGAATGTGTGTGTGTGTTTGTTTGTGTGTGTGTATGTGTGTATGTGTGTATGTCCGGGATTGGCATCTACACCGTCACAACTACAGCCACAAAATTTTGCACAGTCACATGTCTGGACGCCGAGAGCGTCATAGGCTATGTTGTGAGGCGAAATTTTAACCCCGCGAGTTCCAGTTCACCAAACAATTTTGGCCTTCTCTACATAATGGAGAGAAATTGACAGTTACCAGTTGACAGTTTTGAATGCGATAGGCTTAATGACAGAACCAAAGACTAACAGCATATACCAGCATATAGTCACTAAGGTGGGGCCCTGACATGGAATATTCACCACGCACAGGGACATGTATACACACCACATGCACACAAAGAGTAACAGCTAAGGGGGAGCCCCAACATTGGATACTCATCATGCACCCGAACACAAACACACACCACAAAGAGACACACACCACACAGACACCCCCCACAGAGACACACACACATACACACCCTATAGGGACACATGCACTCACCCCACAGGGACACACACACTGCAGGGACATACACACATACACACCCCACAGGGACACAGAGACACACACACACCTCACAGGAACACACAGATCTCATAGGAATGGACACACACCACAGAGACACCCCTCCCCCCACAAGGACACACACCACAGGGACACCCCTCCCCCCCAAAAGGACACACACCACAGGGACCCCCCCACAGGGACACACGCACACCACTGGAACACACACACACCCCAGTGACATACACACCACAGGGACACACCACACAGACAGACACAGATATGCACAAATTGCCTCATACAACTCGCCTCATACGTCTGGTATCTTTAATTTCCAAAAATAAACATCTGAATAAAAACAGCCAATGTTCAACACATGTTTCATATTGGGAAGTAAGGCAGATGTCAGTCACATGAGCTGTCTTTTATGTGTACGTGTGAGGTAATATATACTGCCCCGATGGGGGGAGGGTTTACTGTTGGCTGGAGATTTATTAGGCTGCTTATAGCAACCAATCACAGCTCAGCTTCTATTTTCCTACAGGTCATTAATATGACATATTCAAATTCTATTTTGTTATAGCTAACAGCAGTTATTTATTAACCTGGGCGTAGCCAGGTAGTATAGCTGATTTTTATTATAATTTTTGCTACACAAATATGCTGCACAAATATGAAATGTTTTACAGCGACCTATATTAATCTAAAGTTATATTGTTCTGCAGTTTCTTACATGCTATGCTTATTTTTCTCTCAAAAATCTTAATGATTGCAAAGGGTACTCAAAGTACTTTGGAATTTTTTGATTTAGAATCGGATCCGATGTCCATAGGCTACTATTGTGTAGCCCTACGGACCATCACGAATCCTTCACAGATCCATGGTGTCCGATTTTAGTCACGGATCCAAAATCGCAGCAGACTAAATCGGATTGTTTTTAAATCATAGGGATACATGAGTCACAAAATTGCACCTGTGTGTATCTGTTTTGAAACAGATACTCACGGATTCCTTGAAATTGTGATGTTTTTTTTTGCGGCCGCACCTGCCGCAAGTGCAAAACCGCACTTGCCGCACCTGCCGCAAGTACGCCTATACTTTGCATGGCGTTTACCGCAACCGCGCCGCAAGTGCAGTCGGTATGCGGTAATTGCGGTTTTTTCACCGCATCTGCCGCAAATTTCAAAAAACACTGATGTGAAAGGGCCCTTAGAGGTACAGTAACTACTCCAAGTAAATGGATTGTTAAGAAATTAGGTATTTATTTCCTAATGAAATGTTGGCTTCAGAGGGCACTTGGAATTGAACCAAGGACCTTGTGATCAGCATTCAAATACACTGCCACTGAGCTATACCCCCTTACATGTTTGATGCTTTTTTTTTTACAATTTTTGATACATAAATATTAAATGCTTTACAGTGTCATATTAATCTGCAGTCTCTTAATCTGCTTTGCTTGTTTTTCTCTAAAAAATTTTAATGATTGCAAACTGCACAAAAAACAAAAAGTTTTTTTTAGAATTTTTTGGTCACAACTCAATTCTCAGTTGTAGAGTCTTCCAATATGCTAAATGTAAATTGTGCTACTTAAATGCAATTTTTCTATTCCATTTTTTAATTATACTTTATTCATCAGTTAGATGGTCATTACTTGAGTTTATTTCAGTTTGTAGAAGTATCAACTTGAAGTAACTGAATTGTTAAGAAATTAGGTACTTATCTCTTCATGAAAATCTAGCTTTAGGGGTCACTTTGAGCTGAACCAAGGACCTCTTGATCTGCAGTCAAATGCTATGCCACTGAGCTATACCCCTTTTCAATTATGATTTTTTTTTACAATTTTTGATACACAAATATAAAATGCTTTACAGTGTCCTATATTAATCTTCAGTGTCTTACTCTCCTATGCTTGTTTTTCTCTCAAAAATCTTAATGATTGCAAAATGCACAAAATGTTTTTTGGGAATTATTTGGTCACAACTCAATTCTCAGTTGTAGAGTCTTCCAATGTGCTAAATGCATCAATTCATAAAGCTTCATGTTTGTGCTTCTTAAATACAATGTTTCTGAATTTTTTTTTTGCAATTTTCAAAATTACTTTATTCATCAGTTAGATTGTAATTGCTTGAGTTTATTTCCGTTTTTAGATGTATCAACTCCAAGTAACTGATATCTTAATAAATTAAGTACTTATCTTTTCATGAAAATTTTTCAAAAATCTTAATAATTGCAAAATGCACAAAATGTTTTTTGGGAATTATTTGGTCACAACTCAATTCTCAGTTGTAGGGTCTTCCAACGTGCTATGAAAATTAATCCTGTAAGTATGGCTAGGGTCACACTTAAAATCTGAATTGCGTGCACCGCATCCAGATCCGAATGCTGTGAACGCAATTGTCTTCAGACATTCAGCAATCCGGGAACCTGATGCCGCAGGGATGAGCAAAGTGTTCTGTGTATAGTAAAACTAATTATTTTATTCATAAATACTTGTGCAATGTCACTAGGGGTGCCCAGTCCCCCTAGAGACCTTACACCCACTCAGGTGGGCTTATACTGCTATAATCTGTTATGTGCAACAGCTGACTCCTGTCAGCTGTTGTACAGTTTTATGAATGAAAGCGCCGGGCTCCTCAGAGCGGCGCGCATACTATTGCTAAAGGGAACCTGACCCCACAAACTGACCCCCCCGCATCTTTATACCTGTCCCTGCACCCCTCTTATCATTTCTAGCCATCCATTTTGTAGAAGAAAACGATTTTGTAAAGTAGAGAAAAGAGGTTATATTTACTTCGTCCTGTGTGAGTTCTCTGTTTCAGAAAAAGTCTCAAAAGGCGGGCCTGTCTGCTGCTCCCTCCGCCCGCTTTGTAATTATGCAAACCCCCTCTCGGCTTGCTGCAGTGCTAAGAGCCTGGCAGCGTCATGAAAGGGGCGTGGCTAAAATCGATTTGAAAAAGTTCCCCCTCCTGCCATTTCCCAGAAACACTCGTTTTATAGCCGGAAGTCTGTGGGCGGATCCTGTCACTAATTGACTTACATTAGGCTCGGTGCTCGACCCGAGCACTTTTAGTGCTTGTGTGGCGCCCACAGCAGGTACCTACTATGAACAACACCTTCCACCCCGACACAGTAGGGGAAGCTTAATTTGCTGCGCTTAGGCAAGATCCCCTATAAATACTGCAGCTGGGGAGGAGCTAGTCAGAGTGTGTGCAGACGCTAGAAGAGCTGCAGGGAAGTCCTGGTGGTCGGTGCCGCGTGTAGGCCCGAGCCAGCGATCCAGAGTAGCCTTTCAGCGTCCCACCAGCCTAAGTGGGACTGAAGGCAGGGAGCTAAGAGAAGGCACAGAAGCAAGAAACTGGCAGCTCGAGTTGTGAGTTCGTTCCAGAGGAAGCAAAAAATGGGATAACTTTATATATCTTGTTATAGTAATTTAATGATTAAAAGACACTTAGTGACAAAAAAGTGATATAGTGCACACTGTGTTTTAAAGACTTCCCACCCCCAATGACAAACTACATAAACTACCCACAAGGTGGGGTCAGGACCGAGGTCTGAGGTTTGGATGACGTCACGGTGTGGTCAAAAAAAGTTGAGATGCACCCCGACACAAAGAGGCTGATTATTAAACAAACAAAACGATACCAGAAAGTTTTATATAGAGGGATTCTAAAACAGATGAAGGTATGTCCTTTTACCACATAACTATATTATGATAGACAACCCCCATATAACCCAACTAATATCCTCTCCCATAATCTACTAAGGAAAGGACACCGCTTTGAGATAAGGGGTTAGGATGACTGGACATTCTGAAGTACAGCTATCTGCCTACTCGTTACCCCTGGTACGTCTCTAGTATGACCATTCAAAAAGTCACTTTTTAAGGGTGTTGTAAAAATAATATTTCACACTATAGAGAACATAGATGGGTGAAAATAACTAGTATTAAGAACCTTCATAACTGACAAAGGTCCCTCTCACTTTCATATACTTTCTAGGTCCTATAAGAAAATTTCTGACAATGAGAAAAACCAGCATTTTGGCTTACTTTGACCTCCTAATCATAGGATCCTGTATCTGGACCTGTTTGATGAACTGAAAACTACAGGTTCACATTGAATCTGTGCGAAACTTTATGAACTTGATGTAGCATAACAATATTGCCCCTGACGAGCCTTTTTTTAGGCGAAACGAGTCGGGCAAATCCTCTTTGCTAACAGACCATATCACTGATCTGTATAACTTGATGCTGACCAACACCACTTGTGTGGGTTTAGACTTGGGGGACTAGGTTGGACCTTGTAACAGAAGGACAACGGCTCTTTGACCTGAATTTGACCATATGTGGGAACCATTGTGACTACCCGTGGAGGCATATTGTGTCGGGCGGCCCTCCGGTGACTGCATCTCAACTTTTTTTGACCACACCGTGACGTCATCCAAACCTCAGACACTGACACCACCTTGTGGGTTGTTTATGTAGTTTGTCATTGGTGGTGGGAAGTCTTTAAAACACAGTGTGCACTATATCACTTTTTTGTCACTAAGTGCCTTTTAATCATTAAATTACTATAACAAGATAAATAAAGTTATCCCATTTTTTGCTATATTTAATATTGAATAACTTACAAACGCGAAATACTAAAAGTAATTCCTTTTCTGATGGCTGGTTTCCTGGCAGGCCCCATTAATAGGGAACAATGGGTACTTGATGCCCAAGATGCCTTTTCAGAGCCTACTGGCAACACAGGGAGTGTTCCTTGCATTAATATTAAAAGTACTTTCCAGGCCCTTACTGGGTGTTACAAAGATAATATAAGATCTTGGTGGGAGATTCGTTCATTAGAAAATTACATAAGAACAAAATTGTACCAGCCGGCCTACAGGTGAACCTTGCCCCCGCTAAAAGAACTAAATCCCCGGAACTTATGACCTGGGAAAAAGAACTAACAAACTGCTCCTTGAGGTTGATGGAGATTCTTCTCAAAGAAGAAAAACTAATCTTTGAGGAAACTTCACATAGGTTAAACCAGCTCACAGAGCAAGCATTCAAATATAAAACCGAACAAGATTTTACCAGGAGGGAAACGACATTGCAGCAAACAATCGAAAAATTCCAGAATAGCTTAAAAGATAGGAAGTAAAAGCAGTATCAGAGGGACTTCACTGACTTTAGAGATCACAAGGCCTACCCCTTTCTCCTGGATTCCCCAGGGAACCCAACTATACCACCAACTGTACCACCAACAACTCCAGCCATACCTACTGACGTATCATCCTCAGAGAGTGAAACATCAGAGGGAGAGACTAATCCATCAACTTTGAGAGACTGATCAGACTAGAGAGAGCTAATAACGATAGAGGCCCTAAGAAACCAAAAGGACGAGGACGAGGCAGACAGAAGCCAAGATGGGACACACCAAGACCAGACCCAAGACCTGGACCCTCTGGCTCCTCCTTACCACCAAAACCAGCCTCCTTTCCTGCATCGATACCACCTCTATTTTTTTTGGAGCAAGGTCTAAGCAATCGGGGGTACGACCTAAGGGACCGATCCGGTATTCCGACACTGCACTATCATTGAATAAATATCAGAGGCATCGAATGAATCGACAGGGGGATTCTGACGAACTGAGGATCATTAATCTTTCAACAAAAATACTTGACACGGAAGAAATCAATGTGCTAAAGAGAGGCCTGTCATTTGTACCAACAAACAACTTTGACATCTTTGAATGGATTAAAGACATCCATCTTTTTTCAAGAAAGCTAAAGTGGCGTAGCTTTTTTGAAAGGAATGACAAGGAGAAATGTCTATCGATGGGGGTTGATGAAGAAGATATACCATTGGCCATGGACATGATGAACCTTCTTAATTCCAGAGACAAGGGCCAGGGTCCATTTACTGATCTGAAACCAAAAAGTACAAAAACTCCGCCAACAATGGATTATAGCAGCATTGATTTCTTTACCCATCTCGTGTGTGAAGACTTGGAAAAATTAGAAGAAACCAAGAAAAGTTACCACCCTAATCTAGACCGATGAAGCAGAGAAACTCTGGACACCTTTGCAAAACGCAAAGACGTCATCTTTAAACCCTCGGACAAGGGTGGGAACCTGGTTGTAATGGATCACAACACGTACAACAAGATGTGCCAAGATATTTTACAAGATATGACCACATATGCTATCCTAAGAAGGGATCCCACTGTTGATTTTCAGAACCAACTAAAGATTCTTGGAGACGAGGCAGACCAGGATGGAATACTAAGTAAAAATGAATGGAGATTTATACTAATGAAGTTCCCTGTAATACCAGTTTTTTACTCTCTACCAAAAATCCACAAGGGGCTATCACCATTGAAAGGACGACCCATTGTTTCGGGCAATGACTCGGTGACACAAAACCTTAGCATCTACGTAGACAAAGTGCTTAGAAATTATGTTGAGGCATTACCCTCATACCTAAGGGATACCATGGACCTCCTATCTAAACTTGACGGAGTCATGATTGAAAAAGACGCATATTTGGGCTCTATAGACGTAGAGGCCTTATACAGTAGTATACCACACGAGGCTGGACTACAGGCCATTAAACATTTTCTAAGTGCCAGGGGTACACAATATGAGGCACACAACTGCTTCATTCTGGCTGCAACGCACAATTATTTCCGTCATAACAGCAGGTTCTACCATCAGCTCAGGGGCACTGCAATGGGGAGTTCTATGGCCCCAACTTATGCAAATCTGCTCCTGGGCTGGTGGGAGGACACAGTAGTTTTTGGTGGTGATGAGACGTCATGGTGGTGCCCCCGGATCCTTTTCTGGGGGCGCTACATAGACGACATTTTTATTCTTTGGTCCGGGAGTAAGATTGATTTTAACAAGTTCATCACAGATCTTAATATCAATACTATAGGACTCAGATTCACTTCTGAGTTCCAAGAAAAGACTCTAAACTTCCTGGACGTGACAATAGAGAAGGAGAATGACGGATGTCTGACTACACGCACTTTCCGTAAAACAACAGCCAGCAACGATTTACTTCACTGGCAAAGCCACCACCCCAAGAGCATGAGGATGGGGATACCGAAAGGGCAGTATCCACGGATAAGAAGGAATTGCTCCAATATCAACGAGTTCTATAGACAGGCTAATGAACTAAAACAGAGATTCCTTAACCGGGGATACCCACAACACGTCCTCAGTGAGGCATACAAGAAGGCAGAACGGACACCCAGAGTGGAACTACTGAGACCAAGAACTAGACAAAAAGATACACTCATGAGAATCATTGGCAAATACGACAACAAGGCCACAGAAGTCAGGGAGGTAATGAGAAGACATTGGCGTATTCTGAGAGCTGACCCAGGACTCCAAGGACTCATACCTCCATACCCAAGTATTACATACCGGAGAGGGAGAAATTTAAAAGACCAACTAGTGCACAGTGCTTATGAGCCTCCAACCACTCAGGGTACGTATCTAGACAACCGCGACAAAGGTACCTTTAAATGTGGGAAGTGCATAGCATGTAAATATATAAACACTGCTAAAGAATTTACTAGCACTAACACTGGAAAAACGTACATCTTACGGCACTTTGCAAATTGTAAGACCTCGGGGGTGGTCTATCGTTTCACCTGCCCCTGCAATGCTGAATACATCGGTAAAACCAAATGAGAATTCAGAAGACGTATAGGAGACCACCTAGGCGATGTAAGACATGGAAGAGATACTCCCATCTCTAGGCACGTCCATCAAGAACATGGAGGGAACATGGAAGGCTGTTTATTCATGGCCATTGAGGACATAACAGCACCAAAAAGAGGAGGGAACTGTGACAGACTAAAGGGGAGGTCACACGCGTCGATATCGCTGTCAATGTCGCTCGTACGTCACGGATTTTCAGTCGCTCGAGCGACGTAAAAGTGACGCAGGAGCGACATTGAAGCGTGTGACCAAGCGATGCAACCAGCGATATGTCGCTGATCGCCGATCGCAGGTTTCACTGCCAGATGTAAAACCTGTCGTTCATCGCTCAGTAGACCTTGTGCATCGCTGTGTGTGACACTAAACTCAGCAACGTATTTTCTATTTTGACATCGTACAAGCGACTAAATAAAATCGCTCGCAAGATGGCGACATCACCGCATCGCTGGGTCATATTGACGCGTGTGACATCTTACCTGCGATAATTCCACATCGCTCAGGCGATTAATAATTTGTGACACATGAGCGATATCGCGGGCGACATTGACACATGTGACAGGCCCTTAATTCTCTAGAAAGAGAGCCGTTGGATATATAGACTAAGAACAGTCACTCCTAACGCGCTCAATGAGACTCAGACATATGCCTGTTTCATATAATCATAAATGAAAATCGTGTGGGGGGCCCCTCTATAGGAGAATCTGCCGGTGGTCCTATCTAAAAAGGCATAACTCTATTGAGGAACCGGGCCGAGTAGACCAGTTACACCCCCTCTCAACCCAAAAGGGACTTTTTGGGGGTTAAACAAAAACTCCAGGAGATTAGATCCTGGATATTATCTGATATCTGAACTTCACACAACAACAGTTAGTCCACTATAGGATCCTATTCCTATAGAAAGAGACCTTGAGGTTTATCAACCCCTCATAGAATAAATCCTAAAGAATGAGATATTACCGTATATACTCGTGTATAAGCCGAGTTTTTCAGCACATAAAATGTGCTGAAAAGTCCCCCCTCGGCTTATACACGGGTATATACGGTAATTGATGTATAACAGCCCCCCCGTGGTATCCCCCCCCCCAGATATACAGCCCCCCTGTGGTATCCAGGGCCCCCTTGCTGCACCTGTAAAGGAAGATGTCAGTATACTTATCGCCGCCGCCGCTCCGCTGCTCGGTCACCGCGCTGCTCCGGGTCTTCATGCTTCCTGTTCCTTCTCCGGCGCTCAGGAAATGACGTCATTGATCGAGTGCCGGAGAAGGAACAGGAAGCATGAAGACCCGGAGCAGCGCGGTGACCGAGCAGCGGAGCGGCGGCGGCGGCAATAAGTATACTGACATGTTCCTTTACAGGTGCAGCAAGGGGGGCCCTGGATACCACGGGTGGGCTGTATACAGCTGGGGCTGCTGTATATAGCTGGGGCCCCTGTATACTAATGGGGGAGGGTCTGTATACCTCTGGGGCTGCTGCTGTATATACACCCTGGGGCTGCTGCTGTATATACCCCCTGGGGCTGCTGCTGTATATACCCCTGGGGCTGCTGCTGTATATACCCCCTGGGGCTACTGCTGTATACTACCACTGGGGCTGCTGCTGTATACTACTACTGGGGCTGCTGTATACTACTACTGGGGCTGCTGTATACTACTACTGGGGCTGCTATATACTACCACTGGGGCTTCTGTATACTACTACTGGGGCTGCTGCTGTATATACCACTGAGGCTGCTGTATACTACTACTGGGGATGCTGTATACTACCTCTGGGGCTTCTGCATACTACCACTGGGGCTGCTGTATATACCTCTGGGGCTACTGTATACTACCACTGGGGCTGCTGCTGTATATACCACTCGGGAGGCTGCTGTAACACTGCTGGGGCCTGTATGTACCACTGGGGAGGCTGCTGTATACCACACTTCTGGGGGCTGTATACTACCACTGGGGAGGCCTGTATACCACTGCGGGGGCCTGTATACCACACTGCTGGGGGTTGTATACCTGTGCTGGGGTCCACCCTCGGCTTATACACGAGTCAATAGGTTTTCCCAGATTTTGGGGGCAAAAGTAGGGGGGTCGGCTTATACACGGGTCGGCTTATACACGAGTATATACGGTAATAAAATCATTTAGAATACACCTATGATATGCCATCAGTTTTTCTAAATAAATCCCATATAAGATCAGTAAATATAGGTATGATGTGATAAAATAGCCACATGCTGCGTTCATGCCACAATGACCTCTCCTGTGCTGATGTCCCTAACTGAAATGAGCCTCCTTCAGTAATAGGGATATATAGCCCCTTATGTAATAATAGGCATATTCACCTATAGAGGGATTCTGGGGCACTCTCACAACTACTTACAGTGAACTTTGTGCCCCCTGAAGGTATATTCATTTAGGGCTCTTCCCTAGAATAAACCTACTTGCCCCTAATAATAATCCCTCTTTCTCCACATCATACACTTTCCCCACACCTTCTACAGTAGTGTCCTGAGGTGACTGATGTTTATCGTCACAATGGAGACCTCTATGCAGCCGGGCAAGCTCCGGAGCTCTGTTTACAATCTAAGCTCTGAGCTCCCGAACACGCCCACAAAAATGACGTCATGCGCATGCGCAGACGGCCGTGCGTTCCAGGTGGAACGCAAACAGCACGGCCGATCTGGTGGCAACTTCCTGGTTGGAGTTGGCTGGGGGGAGGAGGGATTAAGGGACAGCACAAGCCTCATATAAGCTCCTAAAAAAGGCGGCATCCCACTGCTGTCCACACACAGGGAGGCAATTGCAATCCGGAACCAGCAGAGGGACTGATCCACAGAAGTGGTTACTGGCTGAACTGCATAAGCAAGGTATTGTGAATTAACCCCTTATCACTACCACTCAGATTAAATGCCTTATATAGTGAATAAGAGAATTTTCTCTTATAGGTTGAACAGTAACCTTACTGTCCTTGACTACCAAAGGAACAAAATCTATATACAAATGGCCTATCATAGCGTGTAGCTTGCATCTGAATCTAGTCTATTATAGACCTGTGTGTGAAACTGTTAAATAAGGAGGTTAGTGATACATTTTTAGTGTCTACTAATTTTTGATAATTAATATAATCCAGGACTCTGATTTATATCTCTTTTCATATTTAAAAAGGAGAAAAACAAAGAGGCTGATTATTAAACAAACAAAACCATACCAGAAAGTTTTATAGAGGGATTCTAAAACAGGTATGTCCTTTTACTACATAACTATATTATGATAGACAACTCCAGCCGCTGAGCCGTGGTCGTACTCAGCAGGAGGCCAGGGACAGTAGAGATGCATACTGCTCCTACTTTAATGGCCCTGGGGCAGTTGGCTGGCAGAACCAGCACGTGTAGTGTTGCTTGTGCTGGTTTGCCCAAAAATGGTGGCCATGGTGCAAACCGCAGGGTGGCTGCACCATGGTGGGTTCTTTGGGTATTCTATTGTGTGCACAGGTTTTAGTTAGTTAGTTTAGGTTTTATTTCTGTTATGTGGGTGCTGCACACTGTATCATTGTTTGGCAATTTATTATGTATTTGTGTATCTGTTTTTTTTGTCTGTTTACAATGTAACATGATGTTTTAATGTCCATTGTCTTTCCTTTCTGTATACGTGTTTTTATTTTACTATTTCATCTGTCTAAAAATAATACATGTTTTTTTTTAATCCAAATTACTATGTGTGAGGCTGGGGTTCCACATAAGCCCTCAGTCCGTTTTTGGCTTCAGTTTTCTCATTTTTTTTTCTAAGTCCAAAAACTGACAGAAAAACGGATTGGATGTAATAAACACCCTGTCCGTTTTTCTATGGAGCTCCAAACATTGCCCTGTCCGTTTTTGAGTCAAAAACGTTGCATGCAACGTTTTTGGCATCATTTAAAAAACGCATGCGTTTTCATGCGTTTTTTTAACATGGGGCCCTATGGGAAACGCATGCGCGAACGCATGCAAATGCGCACTTGCGTTTGCGCATGCGTTCGCGCATGCGTTTTTTTTATGAAAAGTCCAAAAACGTTCAGGAGTGCAGGAGGCTCAAAAAGCACCCAGAAAAAAATGGATTGGTGATGAAAATCACTTCCAAAAACGGATTTCTATGTGTGACCACAGCCTGAGCCTGATTACTTGGGGATGGAGGGCAGCGTGATCAAGGTTTGGGTTGTGGCCAGTGCTGTCACACATATTGGCACCTATGGCTGGGTACGAGACACAATATGTGTGGGTGACCATGAGCTATGTGAAGCTATTTGATCAACAGTCTATGTGACAAATGTGTTTACACAACCCTTGTGGTATGGTGTAGGTAGAGGGTCACCTGAACACAACACATTGATGCAGCACATGATATTGTGTTGCATATGGGCTTAAGTAAGTAGTGCAGCACATGTGCAGACACACACACACATCATGTACATGTGGCATGTCAGCTGCTCAAGGCCATTGACATCTGTTGCCACATATGCTATCTGCATTGGGGCTCTATTCACACATTTAGATCCAGATGCACACATAGCCAAACACTTAGTTAGTAAAATGCACTGACTGTAAACCGCTTCTGTGTGACACGTAAGCGTCTCCTAGGTGAATATCGGCACACTCCACCACGTAACAAGCCCTTATTCCGTGTGATAATCCAAACACTACTACGTCACTTCTTCGCCATCCGCCCTTCGCGCCGTGACCAATCAGAACACTATAGTGTTGGCCAATGGTTGTCGTTTGGGCGCAGCGTGATGGACTGTGGCACGCCTATGTGTTGTCCCTGCTGCCCCAGGTCCACCCATATTCCTTTGTGGTAGCGGCGTGTAAACCAGGAAAGGTATTCCACATGAAATAAGCCGCTGCACCCGTCGGCACTTCCGGGGAACAAAGATGCCTTCAGTGGAGCACGCAGTGGCGGCGTGCATATGCGGAATCAGCGATCGGTATCCACTGTTAAAAACGCGCGCATGCACGTGCGGTGGATACCTGTTGCTAGCCACAGTGGCGGCGTGTAAAGGTACCCTTAGTGTACGCCACTTGTTATACTATCTACTACTAGACCGCCAGTGTACTTCCTACTCATTTTTAACTGCACCTTGGCCACATCTGACTTCTGGTCAAGTCGCAGCGTGACAAAAACTATTAGTGTAGGCCACATGTAATACAATCTAGTACACCGCCAGTGTACTTCCTACTAATTTTTAACTGCACCTTGGCCATATCTGACTTCTGGTCAAGTCGCAGGATGACAAAATATATTAGTGTAGACCACTTGCAATACAACCTACTACACCACCAGTGTACTACTCCCTACTAATTTTTAACTGCACCTTGGCCACATCTGACCTCTAGGCAAGTCACAGCGAGCCAAAAACTATTAGTGTAGGCCACTTGTAATACAATCTACTACACCGCCAGTGTCCTTCCTACTAATTTTTAACTGCACCTTGGCCATATCTGACTTCTGGTCAAGTTGCAGCGTGACAAAACATATTAGTGTAGGCCACTTGTAATACAACCTACTACACCGCCAGTGTACTCCCTACTAATTTTTAACTGCACCTTGGCCACATCTGACCTCTAGGAAAGTCACAGCGAGCCAAAAACTATTAATGCACGCCACTTGTAAGGCCAGGGTTACACATAGAAATTCGTTTTTGGAAGTCCTTTTCATCACCAGTCCGTTTTTCTTGGGGTGCTTTTTGAGCCTCCTGCACTTCTGAACGTTTTTGGGACTTAGTCATTTTTTCATGAAAAACGCATATGCGTTAACGCATGCGTTAACGCAGATGCCTATATGTGCTATGTGTTAACGCATGCGTTTTTTAACTGATGCCAAAAACGCTGTTTACTGCGTTTTTGGCTCAAAAACGGACAGGGCAATGTTTTGAGCTCCAGAGAAAAACGCACAGGGTGTTTATTACACCCAATGCGTTTTTCTGTCAGTTTTTGGACTTAGAAAAAAAAATTAACAAAACTGAAGCCAAAAACGGACTGAGGGCTTATGTGTGACCCCAGCCTAATACTATCTACTGGTAGACCGCCAGTGTATTTCCAACTCATTTTTAACTGCAGCTTGGCCACATCTGACTTCTGGTCAAGTCGCAGTGTGAAAAAAACTATTATTGTAGGACAGTTGCAATACAATCTACTACACAGCCAGTGTACTTCCTACTAATTTTTAACTGCACCTTGGCCACATCTGACTTCTGGTCAAGTCGCAGTGTGACAAAAACTATTAGTGTAGGCCACTTGAAATACAATCTACTACACCGCCAGTGTACTTTCTACTAATTTTTAAATGCATCTTGGCCACAACTGACTTCTGGTCAAGTCGCAGCGTGACAAAAACTATTAGTGTAGGCCACTTGAAATACAATCTACTACACCGCCAGTGTACTTCCTACTAATTTGTAACTGGACAGTGGCCACATCTGACTTCTGGTCAAGTCGCAGCGTGCCAAAAACTATTAGTGTACGCCAATTGTAATACTATCTACTACTAGACCGCCAGTGTACTTCCTACTCATTTTTAACTGCAGCTTGGCCACATTTGACCTCTGGTCAAGTCGCAACGTGGCAAAAACTATTAGTGTACTCCACTTGTAATACAATCTACTACACCGCCAGTGTACTTCCTACTAATTTTTAACTGCACCTTGGCCACATCTGATTTCTGGTCAAGTCAGGCTGGGGTCACACATAGAAATCCGTTTTTGGAAGTGATTTTCATCACCAATCCGTTTTTTTCTGGGTGCTTTTTGAGCCTCCTGCACTCCTGAACGTTTTTGGAATTTTCATTAAAAAAACGCATGCGCGAACGCATGCGCAAACGCAAGTGCATGCGTTTGCATGCGTTCGCGCATGCGTTTCCCATAGGGCCCCATGTTAAAAAAAAACGCATGAAAACGCATGCGTTTTTTAACTGATGCCAAAAACGCTGTTTACTGCGTTTTTGGCTCAAAAACGGACAGGGCAATGTTTTGAGCTCCAGAGAAAAACGCACAGGGTGTTTATTACACCCAATGCGTTTTTCTGTCAGTTTTTGGACTTAGAAAAAAAAATGACAAAACTGAAGCCAAAAACTGACTGAGGGCTTATGTGTGACCCCAGCCTCACAGCGTGACAAAATCTTTTACTGTAGGCCACTTGTAATACAATCTACTACACCGTCAGTGTACTTCCTACTAATTTTTAACTGCACCTTGGCCACATCTGATTTCTGGTCAAGTCGCAGCGTAACAAAACATATTAGTGTACGCCACTTGTAATAGTATCTACTTCTATACTGCCAGTGTACTTCCAACTCAGTTTTAACTGCACCTTGGCCCCTTCTGACCTCTAGACAAGTCACAGCGTGACAAAAACTATTAGTGTACTCCACTTGTAATACAATCTACTACACTGCCAGTGTACTTCCTACTAATTTTTAACTGCACCATGGCAACATCTGACTTCTGGTCAAGTCGCAGCGTGACAAAAATCTTAGTGTAGGCCATTTGTAATACAATCTACTACACCGCCAGTGTACTTCCTACTAATTTTTAACTGCACCTTGGCCACATCTGACTTCTAGTCAAGTCGCAGCGTTACAAAAACTATTAGTGTAGGTTACTTGAAATGCAATCTACTACACCGTCAGTGTACTTCCTACTAACTTATAACTTCACCTTGGCCACATCTGACTTCTGGTCAAGTCGCAGCGTGCCAAAAACTATTAGTTTAGGCCACTTGTAATACAATCTACTACACCGCCAGTGTACTTCCTACTAATTTTTAACTGCACCGTGGCCATATCGAACTTCTGGTCAACTCGCAGCGTCACAAAAACTATTAGTGTACGCCACTTGTAATACAATCTACTACTAGACTGCCAGTGTACTTCCTACTACTCTTTAACTGCACCTTGGCCACATCTGACTTCTGGTCAAGTCGCAGCGTGCCAAAAACTATTAGTGTAGGCCACTTGTAATACAATCTACTACACCGCCAGTGTACTGCTTACTAATTTTTAACTGGACCTTGGTCACATCTGACTTCTTGTCAAGTCGCAACGTGACAAAAACTATTAGTGTACGTCACTTGTAATACAATCTACTACACCGCCAGTGTACTTCCTACTAATTTTTAACTGCACCATGGCCACATCTGAATTCTGGTCAAGTCGCAGCATGACAAAAACTATTAGTGTAGGTCACTTGTAATACAATCTAATACACCGCCAGTGTACTTCCTATTAATTTTTAACTGCACCTTGGCCACATCTGACTTCTAGGCAAGTCACAGCGTGCCAAAAACTATTAGGCTGGGGTCACACATAGAAGTCCGTTTTTGGAAGTGATTTCTATGACCAATCCGTTTTTTTTGGGGTGCTTTTTGAGCCTCCTGCACCCCTGAACGGTTTTGGACTTAGTCATTTTTTCATTTGTTTTCATTAAAAACGCATATGCGTTAACGCATGCGTTAACGCAGGTGCCTATATGTGCCATGCGTTAACGCATGCGTTTCCCATAGGGCCCCATGTTAAAAAAATGCATGCGTTTTTTAACTGATGCCAAAAATGTTGCTAGCAACGTTTTAGTCTCAAAAACGGACAGAGCAATGTTTTTAGGTCCACAAAAAAACGGACAGGTTGTTTATTACATCCAATCCGTTTTTCTGTCAGTTTTTGGACTTAGAAAAAAAAAATGCCAAAAATGAAGCCAAAAACAGACCAAGGGCTTATGTGTGACCCTAGCCTTACTGTACGCCACTTGTAATACAATCTACTACTAGACAGCCAGAGTACTTCCAACTAATTGTTAACTGCAGCTTGGCCACATCTGACATTTAGCCAAGTCGCAGCGTGCCAAAAACAATTAGTGTAGGCCACTTGTAATACAATCTACTATACCGCCAGTGTACTGCTTACTAATTTTTAACTGCACCTTGGCCACATCTGACTTCTGGTCAAGTCGCAACGTGACAAAAACTATAAGTGGATGCCACTTGTAATACAATCTACTACACCGCCAGTGTACTGCTTACTAATTTTTAACTGCACCTTAGCCACAACTGACTTCTGGTCAAGTTGCAGCGTGACAAAAACTATTAGTGTAGGCCACTTGTAATACAATCTACTACACCGCCAGTGTACTTCCTACTAATTTTTAACTGCCCCTTGGCCACATCTGACTTCTGGTCAAGTCGCAACGTGACAAAACAATAAGTTGACGCCACTTGTAATACAATCTACTACACTGCCAATACACTTCCTATTAATTTTTAACTGCACCTTGGCCACAACTGACTTCTGGTCAAGTTGCAGCGTGACAAAAACTATTAGTGTAGGCCACTTGTAATACAATCTACTACACCGCCAGTGTACTTCCTACTAATTTTTAACTGCACCTTGGCCACATCTGACTTTTGGTCAATTTGCAGCGTGACAAAAACTAGTAGTGTACGCCACTTGGAATACAATCTACTACACCGCCAGTGTACTTCCTACCAATTTTTAACTGCACCTTGGCCACATCTGACTTCTGGTCAAGTCGCAGCTTGACAAAAACTATTAGTGTAGGCCACTCGTAATACTATCTACTACACTGCCAGTGTACTTCCTACTTATTTTTAATTGCACCTTGGCCACATCTAACTTCTGGTCAAGTCGCAGTGTGACAAAAACTATTAGTGTAGGTCACTCTTAATACTATCTACTACACTGCCAGTGTACTTCCTACTTATTTTTAACTGCACCTTGGCCACATCTAACTTCTGGTCAAGTCGCAGCGTGACAAAAACTATTAGTGTAGACCACTTGTAATACAACCTACTACACCGCCAGTGTACTTCCTACTAATTTTTAACTGCACCTTGGCCACATCTGACCTCTGGTCAAGTCGCAGCGTGACAATAACTATTACTGTACGCCACTTGTAATACAATCTACTACACCGCCAGTGTACTTCCTACTAATTTTTAACTGCACCTTGGCCACATCTGACTTCTGGTCAAGTCGCAGCGTCACAAAAGCTATTAGTGTAGGCCACTTGTAATACAACCTACTACACCGCCAGTGTACTCCCAACTAATTTTTAACTGCACCTTGGCCACATCTGACTTCTAGGCAAGTCGCAGCGTGCCAAAAACTATTAGTGTAGGCCACTTGTAATACAATCTACTACACCGCCAGTGTACTTCCTACTAATTTTTTACTGCACCATGGCCACATCTGACATCTGGTCAAGTCGCAGCGTGCCAAAAACAATTAGTGTAGGCCACTTGTGATACAATCTACTACACCGCCAGTGTACTGCTTACTAATTTTTAACTGCACCTTTGTAACATCTGACTTCTTGTCAAGTCGCAACGTGACAAAAACTATAAGTGGGTGCCACTTGTAATACAATCTTCTACACCGCAAGGGTACATCCTACTAATTTTTAACTGCACCCTGGCCACAACTGACTTCTGGTCAAGTTGCAGCGTGACAAAAACTATTACTGTAGGCCACTCGTAATACTATCTACGGGTAGGGTCACATTGGAAATCTAAATTGCATTCACCGCATCCGGATCCGGATGCGGTAAATGCAATGCCGGTCCCACACATTTTTTCTCAAAAATGTGTGCATAATACCGCACTGCGGTCACCGGATGGCTCAGGATGTGTAATCCTGAGCCATCCGGTAACCGCATAGCTTGCAGTTCCCGATCGGCAAAGTTAATAAAGATTTAATTTGAGTACCGAAATGACTGTTAGAGGTCTGTAGGGGGGCTTAGACCCCCCTACAGACCGGGCGGCCACTTCTATAGTGTGTTCTTCTACAATTTTACCTATGGCACGGGCTGATCTGAGCTCCGTGCATGTGATCCAAATATCCCCCCTCCCCTATCACTATACAGGGGTGCATACACCCCTCTAGTACAGTACTGCTTTATTTAAGTTATAAACAGCAAGAATTGTCCCAATCGGAAGATAAGTATATATTTACATGTTCCGTAGGCAGAGTCCACTGATTTCCATGGGCGGGGCTGTGTGCAGTAGCCTCCGCCCACTCCTTCTTGATGCCCGCCCCCTCTGGCCGTAATCCAGTGTTGTGGGGGTGGCCGAGTCGTTAAAGGGGCGTGGCTAACCATGAGCCGTTTTTGGCTTCAGTTTTCTCATTTTTTTTTTCTAAGGCTAGGGTCACATTGGCGTTTTTTGTTTTAAATCCTGATCCGGTTTTGAGCTTTAAAAAAGCTCAAAACCGGACCAGGAAACGCTCCTCATAGGAGCCGATGCAAAACACCGGATGGCTTCACAAGCCATCCGGTGGCCGGATCCGGCACTGCTGCCTGCGTTTAAAATCATGCAGGCAGCAGTTTTCGCAGCGTTTCTGGGACCGCACTGCGGTAACCGGATGGCTCAGGATGTGTAATCCTGAGCCATCCGGTAACTGCAGAGTGTGCGGATCCCGGCTATTGACGGGACCCGCAACCGTAATAAAGAGTGAAATTGCTGACCTAAATGACTGATAGAGGTCTGTAGGGGGGCTTAGACCCCCTACAGACCGGGCTCCCACTTCCATAGTATTCTTCACCAATTTCGCACCGGGCACGGGCTCCTCGGAGCTGCGTGCATGTCAACCAAGGTGCCCCCCCCCATCACTATACAGGGGTGCATAGACCCCTCTAATACAATTATGCTTACATTGATGTGTTTTACACAAAGAATAATCACAATTGCATTGTTAATTATATATTTACATGTGTCCGGAGCCAGAGTCCAGTGATTTCCAGGGGCGGGGCTGTGTGCAGCAGCCTCCGCCCGCTCCTTCTTGATGGCCGCCCCCTCTGGCCGTAATCCAGTCTTGTGAGGGCGGCCTCGTCGTTAAAGGGGCGTGGCTAACTATGTGCCGCGGTTAGCCACGCCCCTTTAACGACGAGGCCGCCCTCACAAGACTGGATTACGGCCAGAGGGGGCGGCCATCAAGAAGGAGCGGGCGGAGGCTGCTGCACACAGCCCCGCCCCTGGAAATCACTGGACTCTGGCTCCGGACACATGTAAATATATAATTAACAATGCAATTGTGATTATTCTTTGTGTAAAACACATCAATGTAAGCATAATTGTAATAGAGGGGTCTATGCACCCCTGTATAGTGATGGGGGGGGGGCACCTTGGTTGACATGCACGCAGCTCCGAGGAGCCCGTGCCCGGTGCGAAATTGGTGAAGAACACTATGGAAGTGGGAGCCCGGTCTGTAGGGGGTCTAAGCCCCCCTACAGACCTCTATCAGTCATTTAGGTCAGCAATTTCACTCTTTATTACGGTTGCGGGTCCCGTCAATAGCCGGGATCCGCACACTCTGCAGTTACCGGATGGCTCAGGATTACACATCCTGAGCCATCCGGTGACCGCAGTGCGGTATTCTGCACACAGTTTTCAAAAAAACTGTGTGCGACCGGCATTGCATTCACCGCATCCGGATCCGGATGCGGTGAATGCAATCTAGGTTTTCAATGTGACCCTACCCTAAGTCCAAAAACTGACAGAAAAACGGATTGGGTGTAATAAACACCCTGTCCGTTTTTCTATGGAGCTCCAAACATTGCCCTGTCCGTTTTTGAGTCAAAAATGTTGCATGCAACGTTTTTGGCATCAGTTAAAAAACGCATGCGTTTTCATGCGTTTTTTTTAACATGGGGCCCTATGGGAAACGCATGCGCGAACGCATGCAAACGCGCACTTGCGTTTGCGCATGCGTTCGCGCATGCGTTTTTTTAATGAAAATTCCAAAAACGTTCAGGAGTGCAGGAGGCTCAAAAAGCACCCAGAAAAAAACGGATTGGTGATGAAAATCACTTCCAAAAACGGATTTCTATGTGTGACCACAGCCTAATACTATCTACTACTAGACTGCCACTGTACTTCCTACTCCTTTTTAACTGCAGCTTGGCTACATCTGACTTCTGGTCAAGTCGCAGTGTGAAAAAAACTATTTGTGTAGGACAGTTGCAATACAATCTACCACACCGCAAGGGTACTTCCTACTAATTTTTAACTGCACCTTGGCCACATCTGACTTCTGGTCAAGTCGCAGCGTGACAAAAACTATTAGTGTAGGCCACTTTTAATACAATGTGCTACACCACCAGTGTACTTCCTATTAATTTTTAACTTCACTTTGGCCACATCTGACTTCTAGTCAAGTTGCAGCGTGACAAAATTATTAGTGTAGGCCACTTGTAATACAATCTACTCTACCGTCAGTGTACTTCCTACTAATTTTTAACTGCACCATGGCCACATCTGACTTCTGGTCAAGGCGCAGCGTGACAAAAACTATTAGTATAGGCCACTTGTAATACAATCTACTACACCGCCAGTGTACTTCCTACCAATTTTTAACCGCACATTTGCCAGGTCTCACTTTGGGCCTAGTAGCAGTGTTGGTTCAGTCACCTCTGTTTGATTGACATTCACCTTTTTTTTGTAAAACAACTGTACTGCTCTCAATTCTTTCACATACAAAATGAGTGGCAAAAGGCCTGCTGCTGGTGGAAATGGAAGTTGGTGTGGTGGAAAGGGAAAAAAGTTTGTGTCTGTGGGGTAGATGTTAGGGATGGGCAAGTCTACTCGCTAGGACTCGTTACTCGGCGAGTAGTAAGGGACTCGCAGGACTCGGTACTCTGCGAGTTTCCCAGCGATTACTCGCACAGCAACGAGTCCAATGCAATTCAATATCAATCCTAGTTTTGTCAGAGACTCTGACAAAACTAGAATTGCCATTGACTTGCATTGGTCTGATTACTGTGCAAGTAATCGCAGGGAAACTCGCAAAGTAACTGCTGTTACTTTGCGAGCCGAGTCCAGCTGTCTGCTCTGTGCAGGCTGCCGCAGCACCAGGGTCCTAGAGCCCACCTGCTCACAGAGATGATATAGCAGAGCTGAGATTGTTCTCAGTCTGCTCATTCCCTGTGCATAGACATCTATATCTATGCACAGGGATGTAGGAGAGAGGACATCGCGTTTTGGACGACGTCGGACGGAAGAGGATTTTTTTCATTAAAGATGGAGTCCCTAATGGCTTTTTTTTTTATTTCTAATAAAAAAATTTCTCTGTGTTGTGTTTTTTTAACCCTTTATTGGAGATTCTTAGTGGCCGTGTCAAACGTGGCCTGACATTAAGAATCTCAGGCTTAATACCAGCTTGTATAACAAAGCTGGTATTAACCCCTTTATTACCCAGCGTGCCACCACCACCAGGGCCGCTGGAAGAGCGGGGTTCAGCGCCAGAGGATGGCGCTTCAATGAACGCGTCAACTTCTGGGGCGGCTGCGGGCTGCAATTTGCAGCGGGGGGTGCCCAGAAAGCTTGGGCATCCCTGCGCTGCGGATTCCAGCCCCCAGCTGCTTAGCTGTACCTGGCTAGAAATAGAAATTGCGCGGAGCCCCACGCATTTTTTTTTATTATTTCATGAAATTCATGAAATAATAAAAAAAAAGGGCTCCCCTATATTCTTGTGTCCGGCCAGGTACAAATAGGCACCTAGGGGTTGGGGGCAGCCCGTCGCTGCCTGCTGGATCTGGCTGGTTAGAGAAATACGCGAAGCCCACGTGAAATTTTTTTCTGACAAATCCATAAAACAATGTAAATAAAAGGGACTGCATCTTTATTAACCCCTGGACCATGGGCGAGGGGTTAATAAAGATGCAGTCCCTTTTTTAGGATTGTTTTATTGATTTTTCAGAAAAAAAATTACATGGGCTTCGCCGTATTTCTGGAACCAGCCGGATCCAGCAGGCAGCGACAGGCTGCCCCCAACCCCCAGGTGCCTATTTGTACCTGGCCGGACACAAGAATATAGGAGAGCCCTTTTTTTTTATTATTTCATGAATTTCATGAAATAATAAAAAAAAAATGCGTGGGGCTCCACGCAATTTCTATGTCTAGCCAGGTACAGCTAAGCAGCTGGGGCTGGAATCCACAGCGCAGGGATGCCCAAGCTTTCTGGGCACCCCCCGCTGCAAATTGCAGCCCACAGCCGCCCCAGAAGATGGCGCGTTCATTGAAGCGCCATCCTCTGGCGCTGAACCTCGCTCTTCCAGCGGCCCTGGTGGCGGTGGCACGCTGGGTAATAAAGAGGTTAGGGCCAGCTTTGTATTATCAGCTGGCCCTAAGCCCGAAATTTATGGCTGTCACGCCAATATTAGACATGACCGCCATGAATTTCTATTAAATTGTTTTAAAAAAAACAGAACACAGAGGAAATTTTTTTATTAGAAATAAAAAAAAAAGCCATTAGGGACTCCATCTTTAATTAAAAAAATCCTCTTCCGTCCGACGTAGTCCAAAACGCGATGTCCTCTCTGCTACATCCCTGTGCATAGATATAGATGTCTATACACAGGGATGAGCAGACTGAGAACAATCTCAGCTCTGCTACACACAGGAAGAGCAGGCGGGCTCTAGGACCCTGGAGCTGCGGCAGCCTGCACAGAGCAGACAGCCAGACTCGGCTCGCAAAGTAACAGCAGTTACTTTGTGAGTTTCCCTGCGACCGAGCCCGGCACAGAGCAGACAGCTGGATTCCTTACTGTGCGAGTTTCCCAGCGATTACTTGCACAGTAAACGAGTCCAATGCAAGTCAATGCCAATCCTAGTTTTGTCAGAGTCTCTGACAAAACTAGGATTGGTTCAGGCTGAAGCTTCCGAGACACATCTGCGATTTGTAAATCACACACTACTCGCTATTACTCGCTTCCCCATTCATTAACATTGGACTCGCTAGACTCGCAACGAGTAGCGAGTCCCGGGCTCGGACTCGCTAGAGTCAAGCGATTCCGAGTAATTTAGGACTCGCCCATCACTAGTAGATGTTAAAGCTACATTAACATGTAGTGAAGATAGACAATCTTCCAGCCAAAGTAAGATGTCTACTTCTTTACGTGGACAATCGGATATGATCCTTCTCTTACGGACATGACCATCGAAACCACTAGTAAGTGAGGTACAAAAACAGCAGGTGCTTGAATGGATCTCAAGTGCTCAATCAAGTAGCCTCTCCTCCACCTCAACTTCTGCATCCCAAACCTTCCAGTCATCTGAGGTGTCAGACCAATAACACTTCATTACTCCAAGCTCCCAAGTGTCCAGCCACCCTACCCAGTCTGGAGTAAAAGACATGTTTGAGTCTGCAGAGCTGTTTAATCAAACAATAGCCTGGGAATCAGAGGTCAGCTCCAAAGCTGCAGTGAGTGCAGACGAGTTAATGATCTGCCCTGATGCCCAGAAGCTTTCTGAGTCAGACCCAGGCCCAGAAGAAGAAGCTTCTGACCTTTATGCAGACCCTGATTCCCTAACAGTACATATTGTTGGTGGACACCAGGAGGATGCTGATGAGAATCAGATACCAGATTTGATTGACAAATTAAGTTATCGGTCAAGGTAGGAAGACGTTGTCTCCGAGGATGAGGGGTGTGAGAACACAGAGGATGATGCTGAGGTTGGAGATCCCACTTTCTGTCAACCCACAGTCAGCCAGTCGATGAGGTCAGCACAAGAGGTGGAGGAGGATGCTACTGACGACGAGGTTAGTTTGCGCCTTCCTGGACATAAAAGGAGCACTGTAAGCATGCCAACAACTGCATCCGCAGCCACAATTCTGCCTCTGAGCGTAAGTCGTACTGGCTCTGCAGCTCACATGGGCTCTAAGCCTTGTCTAGCCTGGGCCTTTTTTGACATCGCCAAGGATCTCCCAACTCATGTCATCTGCAAGATTTGTCACCAATCTCTGAGTAGAGGCTGAACACTCACTAGCTTGAGTACTTCATGTATGAACCGCCACATGGACATGAAGCACAAGTCACAGTGGGAAGCTCACCGTGCTAGAATGCAGGCTAGCTGGGCGGGCCTACCACTGTCTTCCCCATCAAGTGCATCCATGTGCTCTTCATCATCTGTGACTGTCACACATGCTTTTGGACGTACACCTACCACTTCTTTACCCGCAATAGGCAGTGTGATTGGCAGTTCGTCACTTGATTTTCAAGTAGACAATGCTGCTGGTGTTGAGCTCTCTCAGACATCGAGAGCACCACCTTTGGATGAAGGCAACATTACTTTTTCGCCTGCACCTCCCTTCCAGACCAGCAGTTTGCCGGGGACACCATACTCAACTGTGTCTCAGCACAGCAGCCAGTCCTCCATCCCTCAGATGTGGACAAGTGAAAGGCCATTTCCTCCTAGCCGTGTGAAAGCTAAGCGATTGAATTTCACCATCTGCAAGCTGTTGGCTTCAGAAATGCTGCCTTTCCGCCTCGAGGACACAGAGGATTTTCGAGACCTTATGTCCGTCGCAGTGCCCCAGTACCAGATGCCCAGTCACCACTACTTCTCCAAGAAAGGTGTGCCTGCGCTACACCAGCATGTTGCAGACAACATCATTGCTTCCTTGAGAAACTCTGTGTGTGACAGGGTACATTTCACTATAGACACTTGGACCAGTAAGCATGGACAGGAGCATTACATGTCGCTGACTGGGCATTTGTTAACTATGGTGAGCGCTGGAGAAGGGTCTGCTGTCCAAGTCTTGCCATCCCCACGAGTTGTGCGTCCATCCTCTGTAGGTAGAAGTTCCTCCACTGTTTCTGCCTCCTCAACCTCGTCTCAGTCCTCCACCTCTGCCCAAAGCCTTTCTGGTAATGCCACCCGCGTTGTAACTGCACAAAAGGGATCCTACACACCTCCCTACTATGCTGGCAGCAGAACTCAATGCCATCAGGAGGTCTTTACCTTCAAATGCCTAGTAAATGTGAGTCACACAGCTGAGGAGTTGTGGTCAGCTCTGGCAACCGAGTTTTAGCAATGGTTGTCTCCACTCAACCTGCAGTCAGGGAAGGCCGAGTGCGACAATGCTGCAAACCTGGGTGCGGTCCTTCGCCGGGGCAATATCACACACTTGCCTTGTATGGCTCACATGTTGAATCTGGTTGTCCAGCAATTTTTGACACACAATCCCGGCTTAGATGGGCTTCTGCAGAGGGCAAGGTCTCTGTGTGCTCACTTCTGGCGTTCACTTCCCACAGCTCAAAGACTCGCTTCGCTCCAGGAGTCTTTTGGCTTGCCCGTTCACCGGCTGAAATGCGATGTGCCGACGCGCTGGAATTTTACTCTGCACATGCTGCAGCGACTGTGGCAGCAGCGCCGAGCCCTGGTGCAATACGTTATGACGTATAGCCTGGGCCAACGAGGTCCAGAGGTGGGGCAGATCACGCTGCAGGAGTGGTCTCAGATCAAGGATCTCTGCACCCTCCTCCACAGTTTTGAGATGGCGACGAAGATGTTTAGTGCTGACAATGCCATTATCAGCATGACTATTCCGGTCATCTACATGCTGGAGCACACTCTAAACAATATTCGGAGTCAGGTGGTGGGACAAGAGGAGGTTGAGGAAGTACAGGAGGAGTCCTATGTAGAAGAGATGGCAACATCTGCAAGATCCTCACAGCCGTCAGCACCAAGACGGCAGGCATGGGAGGGTGGTGGAGAGGCATTCATGAGGGCGCATGTTAGCAACCAACCTTTTCAGGAAGGTGCAGGATCCCAGGAAGAAATGGAGGATGAACTGGCGATAGGCATTGAAGGGTCAGCAGATGAGGGAGACCTTGATGACATTTCTGTTGTGCGAGGTTGGGGGGAGAGAGCAAAGGAAAGAAGCATGAGTCTCACCTCCCCACCACCAACACAACAAGGACTTGGTCCTCCTGGGTGCGCAAGACACATGTGCGCCTTCTTGCTGCACTACCTGCAACATGACCCTCGGATTGTGCGAATTAGGAGTAATGCAGACTACTGGGTTTCCACACTATTAGATCCCCGTTACAAGAGCAAATTTGCTGAAATAATTCCTACCATACAAAGGTACAAAGGGACTCACGCATGCAGGACGATCAGCAGAAGCTGATACATAATCTCAGATCGGCTTTTCCACAAATCACCAGTGGTTGTAGTAGACAGAGTGAATCTCACAGTTCCAACTTGTCAACCGTGGGACTGTCACATCATCATCACTCACACTGTACCAGTAACACCGTATCTGGTGGTGGTCCCAGCAATTTTGTGGCCTCGTTTCAAGATTTTTTCAGACCATCATTTTCAAGGCCTGAAGACACAAGAAGTCTGACACATAGTCAATGCCTGGAGCTGATGGTACACCAGTATCTCCAAATTAACATAGATGCAATGACTGAGAAACTGAAGCCTTGCTCATTTTGGGCTTCCAAACTGGAAAAATGGCCTGAGCTTGCCACTCACGCCTTGGAGATCTTGTCGTGCCCCGCAGCCAGCGTTCTCTCAGAACGTGTCTTAAGCGCTGCTGGTTGTGTGCTGACAGAAAGGCGCACGCGTCTGTCCACCCAGAATGTGGACAGACTAACATTCATAAAGATAAACAAGGCATGGATCTGCAAAGATTTTTGCCCACATTTTTTGAAAAAAGGGATACTAATCTTGTAGTTCCCTAAATGTGACACAATACTCATCATCTTCAGCCACCAGAAGGGGACTGTCACATCCCCGCTGCCGGCAGAAGGTAAAGTATCTTCTGGGAGAATTTTTTTTTTCACATACCGGAGGGGAGAGGACAGGGGGGAGGACGAGGGAGAGGATAGAGGAGAGCAGAGATAGAAGAGGGATAGGCAGGAACAGACAGGGACTGACAGGGACAGACAGGGTTAATTATGTACTGAGAACTGACTCTGGGCATGCTCAGTACATAAGCATGGAGCTGACATCGGATCCGAGTTCAACTCGGATTCGATGTCAATAGGCTCCCATGTCATCGGGGCTCGGATTGGCTCGGATCCGAGGTTGTCCGATTTCATTCTCGGACACAAAAATGCAGCAGGCTGCGTTTTTGTGTCCGTGCTGAAATCGGAATGGATCAGATGGTGCCAAAATCGGATCTCAAAAAGCATACATTCGATCCGATCCGAGCCCCATAGGGATACATGGGATCCGATTTTGGATTTGAGTGTATCCGTTTTGAAATGGATACACTCGGAAGCGCCAAAATCGTGATGTGAAACCGGCCTTAGGTATCCCAGAGGATACTTTACCTTCCGCCGGCTCCATATCAGGTGACTGGCTTTGTGACATCACCACAGGCTCTTCATCCACCAGAAGGGGACCCTCACATCCCCGCAGCTGGTGGAAGGTAAAGTATCCTCTGGGAGGATTTTTTTTTTTCACATACCGAAGGGGAGAGGACAGGGGGGAGGACGGGGGGGAGGATAGAGGAGAGCAGAGATAACAGAGGGACAGGCAGGGGCAGACAGTGAGTGACACTCACGGATCCGATGTCAATAGGCTCCCATGTCATCGGGGCTCGGATCCGAGGCTGTCTGATTTCATTCTCGGATACAAAAACGCAGCAGACTGCATTTTTGTGTCCGTGCTGAAATCAGACAGGATCAGATGGTGCCAAAATTGGATGGCAAAAGGCACACATCCGATCCGATCCAAGCCTTATAGGGATACATGGGATCCGATTTTTGATCCGAGTGTATCCGTTTTGAAACGGATACACTCGGAAGCTCCAAAATCATGATGTGAAACCGGCCTTAATGATTGCAAAATGCACAAAAAGTTTTTTGGGAATTTTTTCATCTCAACTAAATTCTTAAGGCCCCGTCACACCTGGCGACGGGGCTGGAGATGTCGGCGGCGACTGGCGGGTGCGCGCACGTTTTTGGTGCCTCGCCAGCGTCGCTGTCCCCCATTTACATGGCGACATCTCCAGCACCGCGCCGGCGAGCTGACAGGCGCCATCACCACCGGGGTGTCTTAAAACACCAGCGGCGATGCAGGACAATGGGAGACTATGGCACCCATCGCCTGTCTGGTCGCCAGCGGCTGGTTACATGAGGCGATGTGTGCACATCGCCCCAGATTGGTTGCCTGGTTCCAGAGAACTGCTCTGAAACCAGGTGACCTCCCGGTGGTGCCACCATCGCCCCTTTACATGTGGTGACATCGCCGCCAATAGGCCATGCCCTATGTCATGGTAGTTGTAGAGTCTTCCAACGTGCTAAATTTATCAATTCATAAAGCTTCAATTAGGTACTTATCTCTTCATGAAAATCTAGCTTTGAGGGGCACTTGGAGTTGAACCAAGAACCTCATGATATGCAGTCAAATACTCTGCCACTGAGCTATACCCCCTTTCTTTTCTTTCACTGTTCTTTTTATTGATTATTCAAAGTGATAAGAAGCTATTACATGTCTTAAAGTACAGATCTATGCACTCAAATCTTAAAATTAGATTAGGTCAAGGGGAGACATGGAGTGTAAAGTTGTGAAGTGCAAGCACAAAAGCTAAAGGTAGAGAGAATAGAGAGTTGGGGAGGGAGAGAATAGAGAGGAAGAAAGAGTGATGGGTGCCATGGAAGGTCAATTTGATATCTACAAGTAGCTTTTGTAGTAGTTCAAATCTCATTCTGCGGTAAGAATTCCAGTGAATTCAGGGGTTGATCTGTAAAATATCCAGGGTGTCCATGTTGTTTCGAAGAGAAAATAAGAACAATATGACAAGGCCGCTAATTCAGCAGTGTGGTATAGAGAGTCTGTATTCTTAATGATTTGGGCTTTAGTGGGGAGAGAGCTAGTGTTCCATCTAGTGGGCACCAGGAGTCTGTCTGCGGCTAATATGTTATGGGCCAGTCGGGAGGAAGAAGCTTCCCTAGGCCACACCGGGAGATTGAGGAGAGCTGTTTGCGGTGATAGTGTGACTTCTCGGTTCAGTACTTCCGAGATTATGTCGAAGACCACCTTCCAGTACGATTTTATTGCGGGGCATAGCCACCAAATATGTAGATATGTCCCTGTCTCTGCGTTGCATCTCCAGCATTGTCCCGGCGTGGAGGGACTCCATTCATGCATTAATTTTGGGGTGCGGTACCATCGAAACACCACTTTATATGAGTTTTCCTGTACCCTAACACAGGGCGATGGACCGTGGATCGATTATAGATCTGGTTGATCTGGTCATCCGTGAATTGAATGTTTAAGTCACGTTCCCAAACTCCTAGAAAGGCCCGTTTAACATTAGCCTTTTCGTGCACCAGGAGTTTGTAAAGGGTTGAAAGCAGTTTTCGAGGAGGTTGTGATTGTACATAAAGCTGTTCGAATTAAGTTAGGGATCTAAGCAAGTCGGTATGCGTCCTCCATTTATGTACATAGGCCTTCAATCTGTTATATTGCAGGAAGGACATCATGAGTAAATGGTCAGATTGCTGTTTTTCCGCAAATGACAGGAAAGCACCATAGAGGAACAGCTGGTCTACTAAGATGGTTGGGGTTCTAGTGGGTCTCGTTCTTGTGGTTGCAACAATAGAGGCCCTGTAAAGTCTTGGCGAGTGAGGAGTGAGAATGGGGGATAGAGGAGGCACCAGTTTGTGTTGTTCTTTTTTCCAGATATTGAGAACTGCACGTGTCAGAGTATTTGGGGGCATGTAAGACTTATTTTGGAAGTCTATCAATAATGCTTGGGGTCTCAATGACATTGGCGAAAGATGTTCTTCGATTGATAGCCAAAGTTTGTTTGGAGAGCCTCTAATCCATTCCACCACTCTGGTTACCATGGCCGCTTTGTAGCATTTAGACATGTCTGGGGCTCCCATCCCTCCTCGACAACGCGGCAGCATCAGAGTCGAGAAATTGATTCTGGGTCTTCTATTGTTCCATATAAAATGCGAGAAAAAGTAATGTATCTTAGAAAGGGTTCGGTCAGAGATATGAATTGGGAGCATTTGAAATAAACAGAGGAATTTTGTTAGAATTATGCTTTTGAGTAAATTTTTCCTCCCAATCCAAGAGATAAAAGGGACTCTCCAGGACTTCACCATCTCCACCGCCCCCTCTAATGCTGGTAGAATATTAAGACTAAGAAGGTCGTAGGCCGAGCGCCCGATTTTAACTTCAAGATATGTAATGTAGCCGGATGGCCACTTGAATGGATAACTCCTTTTGAATCTATCAATGGATATTTTAGGGATATTAATAGCAAGCGCTTCTGATTTCGACAGGTTGATTTTATAGTTGAACATGTAGCTGTAATAATCCAAAGTTTGCACGAGAGCAGGAATACCCCCATCCGGGTCGGAAAGAATCACCAGCAAGTCATCGCAAATGCGGCCGACTTATGATGAACCGATGGTATCTGGACTCCCTTGATGTCTTTATTTAGCTGAATGCTTCGAAGAAGAGGTTCCATGACTAAGACAAAGAGAAGTGGTGATAAGGGGCACCCCTGTCTCGTGCCGTTCTGGATGAGAAAGGAGCCGGACAACATAGTGTTGATTCGGAGTCTCGACGAAGGGGAAGAATACATTTTAAATATCACCTCTATAATGGGCAGTGGGAAATGGAAGGCCGATAGAATTCTGTGCAGGAATGTCCAGTCCACCCTATCAAAAGCCTTCTCGGCATCTGTGCTTAAAAGAACCAGAGGAAGATGGAATATCTTTGCCCGTTGCATTAGATGCAGAATCCTGCCCATGTTGTCTCTTTACTCTCTCCCCTGCACAAACCCAGTCTGCTCTAAAGAGACAAGTTGAGGCAATAACCCCGCCAAACGTCTAGCCAATAAACTTGCATATATTTTTAAATCTACGTTTAGCAGGGAAATAGGCCTGTAACTCCCGCAAAGCGTAGGGTCCTTGCCTTCCTTATGCAGAAGGGATATATGCGCTTCCAGAGATTGAGGGGGGAGAGAGCTGTGTTGCAGCAGTGCATTGCACATTTTTAGCAGATGTGGGCTCAAATCAGATAAAAATGTCTTATAGTAACAGTTCGAGAACCCATCTGGTCCAGGTGCCTTCCCTTTCTAGCTTGCCGACAGGGTGGACTGGAGTTCCAACATGTCAAAAGATCTAACTAGCCTCAGCTGTTGCTCTGCTGTTAAATGTGGTAGGGACAAGGAGGAGAGGAAGGTATCTATATCTTTCGTCCTCTGTGATTTCGCCGCCCCTGGTCATAGTTCAGTGACATATGCCCAGGGGTTGTTTTGATCTTATGTATAAAAGTGCAAGACTGCCGCCTTTTAATCAGCGATATCATGAGCTTAGAGGCTTTGTCGCTGTGAACCAGGAGACGGTTCCTCCACGAAGTGAAATATTTCACACCCTGCTTGTTTAGTAGGTCTTTCAAGCGTTGTCTGCATTCAGTCAGTAGGATTAATATATCGGGGAGTAGTGATCGTTGGTGTTGATGCCTCAGATTTAATCACCCCCTAATTGTGGCTTTGTGAGCCTCCCAGACCAATGTCGGATCCATATCGGGTGTGGTGTTAATGGAAAAATATTCTTTGATGGCTGTTTGAATTTTGTTCTTAACGTTTTCCATCAAGAGTAGGGATTCATTAAGTTTCCAAGTTCTACAGGTGGAATGGGGTTTATGAAGTTCCAGTTCAATTATAATCATGGTGTGGTCCGAGTACAGGGCAGGGAGAATATCTACATCTGACGTAGTGGTAAGAGCATTTCTGGAGATCAATAAGTAGTCAATACGGTGATACGTATTGTGGGGATGGGAATAGAATGTATAAGTTCTGTCTAGAGGGTGGAAGTATCTCCAGGCATCTACTAATCCCATGGAGTGAAGCGAGGAATTGATTTGGGCCAAATCACGTAAGGCCATCATGCCCTTCCCAGAGGATGTATCCAACATGGGTTCCAATGCCACATTTAAGTCACGTCGCTGCAAGACAGAACCTTCTCTAAAAAGATCAAGTTTGCGGAGGGCTTTACGGATCCATTTTAGATGTTGTTTATTGGTGGCGTAGAAGTTTCCCAGTGTCACTAAATTACCTCCGAGGAGGCCCTTTAACAATAGGTACCGGCTCTCTGGATCAACCAGACTGTCCTGTAAAAGAAAGGGGATATCTTTTGCAAAAGCAATCGATTCTCCTCGTGCACCCCTCTGGAGAGATAGGGCATGGAACCAGTTGCTATAATAGCCTTTTTTCGAAGGTAGGGGTTTTAACAGCTATAAAATGAGTCTCCTGTAAAAATAGAATATCATACCCATTCTTTTTAAAATGATTTGAATCACAACCAGTATAGTGGGATCACTGGAGCTTGCATTAACATAAGCAAGGCTTAATTAGGCAGCAGCTGATAAGTCTCTGAGATTGCTGTGCTTTCAATCTCTATGGTACAGGATAACTGACTAATTATGGTTACAGACCTAGCGCTTGCCTTCACACTTATTTAAGGTAGGGAAGACTCTAAACTAAATGTATAATTTCTTAAAACTATTTATTACAAATATCAAAAAATCGTGGTTTAAAAAATGTGTACATAAAAGTATATTAGATTCTGAGTATAAAATCTGAAATAGCAGCTTGTGTTCAAATTTACTGTGTGGCGTCCTGGCATTATACAGTGCCTTCTCCTAGTGCTTCTGAACAGTTGATGCAATGGATGATTGTCGCTAATTCCACTGCATTTTAAAATTATGTAAATCTGCGACCTGGGAATCAGGGAATTAATACCATGGACGTTATGACAGACAATTCTGTACAACTTACGTGACGATGTCATGGCGTGAGATATTGAAATGATGGTTTCATCAACGACCGACCCTCCACAGGTTCCAGGGGTGTAGATGAGTGAGAGAAATGAAAATAGGGGAAAGTAAGTGAATAGGTAGAAAATGCAAGAGGAACTAAGCGAAATTCAATGAATACATGAAAGAACATTGCATAGTATGCAGCCATTACACCCCGGAGGGGGTGCAGCAGTGTTGTAATCGACATTATGCTATAAATGAGCAGAGTTGTTGCAGAGGCCAATGGGTAGGCCGTGATAGTAAAACTCACATAACCCAAACATGGAAAATAACTGAACATGAGTACAGAATGAACGTTGTAGAAAATCTTGGTTAAACCTATACCAAGTGTCCGAATAAACGTGGAGATAGGTATTGGAAAGAGTGAGGAGAGGGTAGAAGGGGGATTGAGGATAGGTGGTCGAGGAGTAGGGAAGGCCTAGTATTGTTCAAGTCATGGATGTCAGGAGGGTCACGTCACATCCTCACAGAATGCTAAACAGATATCTTCAAGATAGGTTACGCATCAAGTCCTTTTAAGGGAGTCGAGTAAACAAGCAGTCGGGAGGGTGGGGGGCGGGGGGAGGAAAAAAAAGGAAGGGGGAAGGTGAATGTAGTGAGCAACAATCAATAGGAAACGTGGTGTCTTGAAAAAGAACCGTTGCCCACTACATGCGTTATAAGTAGGAGCAAATCTAAACGGACATTGGTAAAGCAGAAACCCTCTACCAGTCCTCAAGGGTTGTCCCCTTAGTCTTGTCAGTGTGTAAGCAGGGCATGATCCCTTTATCCATGGGACCTGTGGAGAACAACAAAGTTCCGACTGATCTATCAGCCAGCTGGGTCGTCCCCATTGTGGATCCCAGCTGGTTTAGTGGTGCGACACTTGAGTCTTTGGGATTTGGGGGTCAAATTCATCTGCCAGTTTGGAAGTTGTGGAAGAGGTTTTATCAGGTATGCAGAGTTGACCGCTTCCAGATTTGGGTAGTGTTCAAGCACAATGTCAAGGTCTTTACATACCCTTTTAATATCTGCAGAGGTTCGCGCTTGAAACCGCTTGTCATTAGCAGAAATGGAAATGCCAAATGGGTAAAGCCATCTATAAGGAAAGTGTCTCTGGTGTAGTTTTGTCGTAAAAGGCTTCAAGAGCCTCCGCTTGTTGAGAGTGATTGCCGACAGATCCAGAAAAATTTGTATTGCCGAACCATTGCAGGAGATGTCAGTCGCCTCTCTGGCCCTACGCAGAAGAAGATCTTTGGTTTTAAAATCGAGGAACCGGCAAATGACATCTCTGGGGGTTTCTTCCGGGGGTGGTTTCGGGTGCAGAGCTCTGTGGACCCTCACCATCTCGATAGTCTGCGGGTCATCTGGTAGTAGTATGGAGCAAAACAGATCCGTGATGGCAGAACCAAGAGCATCCTGGCTAATGGTTTCAGGCATGCCCTTCAATCGTAGATTGTTGCACCTTTCCCTGTTTTCGTGGTCTTCCAGAGGTAAGAATATCTGATTAAGGTGGTCTTCATGATGTTGTAAACTCAGTACAGTGGAGTTAGAGTGTTCGACCACGTCCTGCTTTTTAAGGACCGGCTCAATGGCTTTATTCAAGATCCTTTTAAGGAAAGACCTAGTGAGTGGAGGATTTTTGGATTTTTCTTCAGTTTCCACGTCACTTTCAGGTTCAGATTCGGTGGGTTAGAAGTTGACAAGATGTTTTAGATAAAGAAGACATACCAGCTTGTTTCTTCAGAAACGTATCCAAGTCTGCCTGAGAAGTGGCATTGCCGGATTTGGTTTTTGACTTTACAGGTTTGCTCAAGGTTTTCACCATTGTCAGAAAGTACGAGAGTTAAATCTTATGTGGTTCTTATAACCCGTTAGCCTCTACTGCATATTCAAGAGACTTTACATGATATTATATATCCATAGTCACAGAGAAGTAGTAAGTGTGTGCCTGTATTAGATGGATGGCGTTTACGTTTGAATAAATCCTCATAATTGCAAGTTTATGAGTGCTGGATTTTTCTACATTATTATTGGTGATTGCCGGTCCAGAGACCAGGACTGTATCCGTGCACCATTTCCTTGTACTGGAGTACTACTATTTCAACTGGGTGAGCTGAACTTTCCTTCTACCTTTTCCCTGCTACCATTTTCATTGTGGTTTGATAGCCCCCCAGAGCAACAAGCTGGATTGATATAATGATGGATAATACTCCAGAGAATACAAACATAGACTTGATTTCTCAGTCAAACAGGCTGAATAGATTTGCCTCCATCTTTAATGAAACAGGTATTACAGCCAGTGTGTGCACTAATGAAGATCTACGCAAAAATTTAGTGCAACTGGAAAATAAGCTGGCTAAGGAAATGCGGTTATGGTGGGATTCCTCCTCTCTGGGCTCCTATATATCACGCAATATGATCCCGAGAGGGTTGAGGATCCGAAAAAATCCTAACTTTTCTTATTCCAATGAGTTCAAGAAGGATTGGGATGACGCTTTGTCTGCATGTTCTTTAAAACTAATGCAGCTGATTATTTCCAATGAGGAGAAAGAGTTAACCAAAGTAAAGGAGGAAGTGGAAATCCTCAAGCAACAGGTAACTCCCTTCAAGGATACATTGGAGTATAAGTCCTTCAATGAGAAAATGCAATCCAACTTGGATAAAATGGAATCAGGCATAATGGAAACAAAAAAGAAGAAATTACAAAGAGACACTGATGATTACACCAGCAATCTGATTTACACTTGGCATCAACATAGACGAGGACGTTCCATCTTACGGAGACCGGATAGTAAACGTCGCAGGAGATGAACTGTGAGCTTCGTTGATGGATCCCTGTCCTCCACCTTTATTTCCACACCGGGAAGTACATCAGGATCTACATCTGATAATGTAAGACAAGATGCCCGGGGACATAATGGACAGTCAAAAAACGGGGGAGGAGGGGAGATAAGAGACATAGAAAACACGAGGTAAAATCTGAGATCACGATTTTAGATTGCCATGTGGTTAACTTGTCCAGTTATATCATTTCTGATGCACAGACTGCACTATTGTCGCGAGGTTTAGGTTTTCGTCCTAACAGGAAATTTGATGTATTCCGGACTTTACTTTATGTGAATCGCTTGTCTTGTAATATCACACTGAAATGCCATTTTTTTTACACTGAATCTATAGCTCCATCTGTTGTGCAGGAATCATTAATTACCGTATTTTTCGCACTATAAGGCGCACCGGATTATAAGGCGCACCCTCAAAAAATGACTTTTAAGCCGTCTTGGTCCATATATAAGGCGCACCGGATTATAAGGCGCACCATATTACCATAAAAAAAATAAAAGCTCAGACTCCAGTATCCCTGTGTAGCCTCCCATCACCCTCCAGCATCCCTGTGTAGCCTCCCATCACCCTCCAGCATCCCTCTGTAGCCTCCCATCACCCTCCAGCATCCCTGTGTAGCCTCCCATCACCCTCCAGAATCCCTGTGTAGCCTCCCATCACCCTCCAGCATCCCTGTGTAGCCTCCCATCACCCTCCAGCATCCCTGTGTAGCCTCCCATCACCCTCCAGCATCCCTCTTTAGCTCCCCACCACCCTCCAGTATCCCTGTGTAGCCTCCCATCACCCTCCAGCACCCCACACAGTCAGACACACACACACTCAGACACACACACATACACACACATAAACACTCAGACACACTCAGACACACTCAGACACATTCACACACACACAAACTGATTTTTACTTTTTATACCGGTACTTTTGCTTACTGTACTGTGTGGCAAGGCACTCTCAGCGCTGGAGCCCTCAGCAAATCACAGCGCTGGAGCCCTCAGCCAATCACAGCACTGGAGCCCACAGCCAATCACAGCGCTGGAGCCCACAGCCAATCACAGCGCTGGAGCCTTCAGCCAATCAGAGGCTATGGGCTGACGTCAGCTGGCCTCGGATTGGCTCAAGGCTCCTGGGCGGAGCTGTGATTGGCTGATGGGCTCCTGGGCTGTGATCGCGCGCGATACAGCGGCGGCACCGGACACCAGACAGCGGGGACGGCGGCTGGTGATCGCGTCCCGCACAGTGATGGAGGCAGGCACCGGCACCAGCATGGATGGCGGAGACAGCGGCTGATGATCGCGCCCCTGCACACCGATGCCAGGCAGGCACCGGACAAAGGGGGATGGCGGGGACGGAGGATATTGCGGCACAAAGGTATGCCTTATTTTCTGGGGGGTGCCAAATATTTGCAGGCAAATGGCACCCCCTTAGCACTCTGGGAAAAATCCGTATATAAGGCGCACTGCACTATAAGGCGCACCTATGATTTCTGGGAAAATCTTAGTCTTTTAGGTGCGCCTTATAGTGCGGAAAATACGATAACCCTTGCATTCCTTTGTTTTCTGAATTAAATTCTATCTCAGCATTAAGACAATTGAATTGTGAGGTTAATACAACAAATGACAATGTCAGATTAAATATAAGGAATCCCAGCTTTTACCCTGTCAAATCCAGACCAGATATCCTAGATGATTTTCAGGATCTCATAGAGAAAGATCTGATTGCTCTGGATTTGAGGTGTAATCAAGCTGGAGACAACCTTACTTATCATGAACGAGCAGCTCTGACAGAGTTACAAAGAAATAAAGATCTTATGGTAAGAGCTTCTGACAAAGGTGGGGCAGTAGTATTAATGAATACAGGCTTGTATCATAAAATAGCTATGGAAGACCTAGGAGACGCTGAAGTCTATGCAAAACTTCCCAATGATCCTGGCAATAGGTTCCAAAAACAACTATTGCACCTATTGAATGAAGGCAAATACATGGGAGTATTAAATGAGAAAACAGCCCAGTATCTCCTAGTGCAATCGCCAGTAACCCCAATCTATCATTCTATCCCAAAAATCCACAAGAACGTATTTCCTCCTCCTTGCCGTCCCATAGTGGCGGGCATTGGATCTCTGGGAGAAAGATTGGGCGAATGGGTTGATAAACATCTGAATCCTTTGATGTGTGACCTGCCTGGCTTCATAAAAGTTGCTAAAAGTGTAGTAGTTTTCTTTGCAGATTTCAAATGGGAAAAGGATTTTTGTTGGTTGAGTTGTGATATAGTGGGCTTATATCCTTCTATCCCGCACCATGTAACTATCAATTGCCTCAGATATGCACTGGAGAAATACAGTACCTACTCATGCCCCACACAAGATTTCATTGTCATGGCTATTAATTTTCTCCTAATGCATAATTGTTTTTTGTTTGATAAATCCTTTTACTTGCAGAGAAGGGGAGTTAGCATGGGTGCGAAATTTTCACCCACCCTGGCAAATATTGTTATGGGGGTATGGGAGGAAAGGTTTTTGTTCAGTTCTGACAACCCCTTCCAGTCCAGCATTGTGTGGTACGCCCGTTACATTGATGATACCTTGCTGGTCTGGAGGAGGTCTGTGGAGCATATTGGAGATTTCATGAATTACATCAATAATAATGATTTTAACCTATGCTTCACCCACTTCTGCAATCAAAGGGAAATCAATTTTCTTGACATTACCTTGACTGGAGATGATATTAATGGAGTTAATATCAGCCCATATAAGAAACCGACTGCAGTAAATTCTATTCTGCATGCAGAATCTTGCCATCCTAGTCATGTCATCAAAAACATCCCAGTAGGGGAACTGATTAGAACTAAAAGAAACTGTACTAATTCAGACACATTTGATATTGAGGCCAAAAAGATAGAAAATTCCCTCAAAAAACGGGGCTATTCAGACGGGATACTAAAAAGAGCTAACATGACAGTGAAAAAGATAGACAGAAAAAATCTGTTAAATTATACACATAGAAAAACCAAAGCTGATTTTATCACTTTTTCTACTGCTTATAGCCCACAATATCATGAGATAACCAACATTGTCAAAAAATACTTAATGCTGTTAAATCGGGATGATAAACTGACACATATTCTGGAAAGGAATCCGGTGCGGTTTGTAGCAAAAAAAGACCCGACTTTAAGCAACTTTCTTTCCCCGAGTTTTTTCTCACTTCCAACCACACACTCAGGGAATACTTGGATGGAATTAAGGGGCTTTTATAAGTGCGGACATCAGAGATGTAAAGCCTGCAATTATGTACATAGAACTGAATCTTTTGAATCCTATGTTAATGGCAGAAAATTTCCCATTGTGAACTACATGAACTGCACTAATAGCTATGTAGTGTATCTAATTGAGTGCACTACACTGCAAAGTCCAGTATGTAGGCTGCACTACTGGGGAATTGAAACGACGTATATGCAGACACATCTCAGTTTCTGACATTACCGCTGCAGTTAACCCTAGAACGCATACCTGGGGCCTCGCAGGCCCGCCAGGTTAGGCTGGGGTCACACATAAGCCCTTGGTCCGTTTTTGGCTTCATTTTTGTCATTTTTTTTTTTCTAAGTCCAAAAACTGACAGAAAAACGGATTGGATGTAATAAACACCCTGTCCGTTTTTTTCTGGACCTCAAAACATTGCTCTGTCCGTTTTTGAGCCAAAAACGCTGCTAGCAACGTTTTTGGCATCAGTTAAAAAACGCATGCGTTTTTTTAACATGGGGCCCTATGGGAAACACATGCGTTATCGCATGGCACGTAGAGGCACCTGCGTTAACGCATGCGTTAACGCATATGCGTTTTTAATGAAAAAAATGACTAAGTCCAAAAACGTTCAGGGGTGCAGGAGGCTCAAAAAGCACCCTATAAAAAACGGATTGGTGATGAAAATCACTTCCAAAAACAGACTTCTATGTGTGACCCCAGCCACACTTGTTTTCTATTTTCTGTAAAAGTACTTTAGTTTGAATTTTGAAAATCTAGGTAATCCTCAGGTATATAGTTGTTAGTAATTTCCAGTTATTCATATATTTTTATGTTACAGACATTTCGGTATAACAACCTTTTTTTGGGACTACCCCATATTCACGCACCTGGGGCCTTTTAGGCCTGTACTAGGTTTACATGTGATACTCTTTTTGTCTGTATTGTTGCTGGGGAAGAACTTTTATGACTCTGCTATTGCTGGGAAGAGTGTGGATTCTGCATGACAACATGGTCATGCGATCTTGGAAGGGAAGCTCCCTCACAAAGTCATGTGTCTCTGACCTCATCGCAGGTCTTTTTTTCCTAATTGCTGGAGAGACTTTGGAGGAAGAAGTCAGCTTTCTTTTGTCTGGAAATAGGAACTTTCTGAGCTCCAAAACCAGAGGCTTCTACTGCACTACAAGAAAGTGATCTGTTGGACGTAAGAGGAGGGGGGCTCCACTTTACCTGCTTCATATCGCTTGGTGTGCTGGGACCCTAACAAAGAGTCTTATCACATACTGTTTACAGTGCACAAGCCTGATTGTAATCTTTTTTTTTTTCTTTTTAGTTTACTGACATCTAAAATTACAATGGCACAGTCTACTTCCAGGGGATTGACTGACCATGAAATCGAGGCAATCATTTTTGATAGTGATGATGAAAGTGAAATTTCTTTGTCTGATGAAGAGTACATGCCACCAGCTAATGTATCAACTTCATCATTCAGTGATTCTTCAGATGATGAAGAAGTAGTGGATCCAGCAGAACGTTCAAATAGAACATCTAAAATGAATATTTTTTGGAACAGTACTGCTGCGGCTCCTGCACGCACCCCATCACATAACATTATTAGAGTTGCTCAAGGAGCTGTCGGAATTCCCCAATTCATGTCCAAAAGAGATGTTTTCTGTAAATTTGTTTCGAATGATATTGCAGATGAGGTAGTTTTGTGTATTAACGTAGAAGGAAAACGTATCGCGTCAGGAAGAAAAAAAACATGGAAAAATATAAATAAAGAGCAATTATATGCTTATATTGGCCTTACTCTTCTGGCAGGGTCGACAAAATGGCAGAATGGCTGGATTTCGCCAGCCTTAGCTGGGGTCACCAGGAGGTCAGATCCATTACGGATCCCCTCCTGGCAGACCCCAGCGCTACTGGGAATGCATCCTTACTTTGCAATTGTAAAATAAATTTTGAAAAGTATTTTTATTTGAGTTATTCCGTGTTATTTGCACACAGGCCTAAAAGGCCCCAGGTGCGTGAATATGGGGTAGTCCCAAAAAAAGGTTGTTATACCGAAATGCCTATAACATAAAAATATAGGAACAACTGGAAATTACTAACAACTATATACCTGAGGAATACCTAGAGTTTCAAAAATCTAACTAAAGTAATTTTACAGAAAATAGAAAACAGGTAACCTGGTAGGCCTGCGAGACCCAAGGTATGCGTCACCAGGAGGTCAGATCCATTACAGAATCCCGTCCTGGCGGACCCTAGCGCTAGTGGGATTGCATCCTTACTTTACAATAAACTTTGAAAAGTATTTTTTTTGAGTTATTCCATGATAATTGTAAATAGGCCTAAAAGGCCCCAGGTGCGTGAATGTGTAGATTTTTATGGGTATGCGTTCTAGGGTTAATCAGTCTGCAGTCTCTCGACATTTCTGTCACAAACATGGTGGAGATACGAGATCACTGCGGTTTTCTGGTATTGAAAGGGTTTCAAACTCTCCAAGAAATGGAGACAGAAAACGCAGACTTTTAAACCGCGAATCTTACTGGATATTCAAGCTAGGTACTAGAGTGCCATTGGGCCTGAACAAAAGACAAGATCTGATTTTACAATACTAGTACAATATATGTGTCTATCCTTTTATTTTCATTCCTGATTTGTTACTAATATCCCTTGACCAGTTGTTCCTTATTGTACTTATGATTTGCTTTTGAATCACTATTTATTCTATTTTAACATGTTTTATTGATTTATTGTGAAAGTAAGTTTTTTGTATATATTTGCTGCTCTGCTGTGTTATCTTCAATCAGGTGTCAATGATTAATTATGTCACATGTGTGCTAGGATTAAGGAGGTATACCGTATATACTCGCGTATAAGCCGAGTTTTTCAGCCCAAAAATTGGGCTGAAAAGTACCCCCTCGGCTTATACGCGAGTATAATACAAAGGCCGCCCGCCTACCCGCCCGCCACCATCAGTATACATGCGCCCCCCCTATCAGTATCCAGGGCCCCCCCTTGCAGCCCAAACCTGTAAAGCAAGATCATTATACTTACACCTGTGGCCGCCGCCGTCCCTGCTCTGCACCGTGCTCCTCCATCTTCTTCCGGCTTCCTCCGATGGACGCAGGCAATGACGTCATTGTCTGCGCCAGAGGAGGAAGACGGAAGAAGATGGAGGAACGTTGTGCAGAGCGGGGACGGCGGCGGCCTATATACCTCTGGGGCTGCTGCTATATATACCACTGGGGCTGCTGCTGTATATACCTCTGGGGCTGCTGCTGTATATACTTCTGGGGCTGCTGCTATATATACCTCTGGGGCTGCTGCTATATATACCTCTGGGGCTGCTGCTATATATACCTCTGGGCTGCTGCTATATTTACCACTGGGGCTGCTGCTATATATACCACTGGGGCTGCTGCTGTATATACCTCTGGGGCTGCTGCTATATATACTTCTGGGGCTGCTGCTATATATACCTCTGGGGCTGCTGCTATATATACTTCTGGGGCTGCTGCTATATATACCACTGGGGCTGCTGCTATATATACCACTGGGCCGCCATCCCCGCTCTGCACCGCGCTCCTCCATCATCTTCCGGCTTCCTCCGATGGACGCAGGCAATGGCGTCATTGTCTGCACCAGAGGAGGAAGACGGAAGAAGATGGAGGAGCGCGGTGCAGAGCGGGGACGGCGGCGGCCACAGGTGTAAGTATAATGATTTTACTTGACAGGTTTGGGCTGCAAGGGGGGGCCCTGGATACTGATAGAGGGGGCGCATGTATACTGATGGTGGCGGGTGGCGGGCCGGCGGCCTATATACCTCTGGGGCTGCTGCTATATATACCACTGGGGCTGCTGCTATATATACCACTGGGGCTGCTGCTGTATATACCACTGGGGCTGCTGCTGTATATACCACTGGGGCTGCTGCTATATATACCTCTGGGGCTGCTGCTATATATACCTCTGGGGCTGCTGCTATATATACCACTGGGGCTGCTGCTATATATACCACTGGGGCTGCTATATATACCTCTGGGGCTGCTGCTATTTATACTTCTGGGGCTGCTGCTATATATACCACTAGGGCTGCTGCTGTATATACCTCTGGGGTTGCTGCTATATATACCACTGGGGCTGCTGCTGTATATACCACTGGGGCTGCTGCTATATATACCACTGGGGCCGCTGCTATATATACCTCTGGGGCTGCTGCTATATATACCACTGGGCTGCTGCTATATATACCTCTGGGGCTGCTGCTGTATATACCATTGGGGCTGCTGCTGTATATACCATTGGGGCTGCTGCTGTATATACCATTGGGGCTGCTGCTGTATATACCACTGGGACTGCTGCTGTAACACTGCTGGGGCCTGTATATACCACTGGGGAGGCCTGTATACCACACTGCTGGGGGCTGTATACCTGTGCTGAGGTCCACCCTCGGCTTATACACGAGTCAATAGGTTTTCCCAGGTTTTGGGGGCAAAAGTAGGGGGGTTGGCTTATACACGAGTATATACGGTATATGGGTTTTCCCTCCAGACATCTTTGAACCACGACTAAGACAGCTCTCTGTCGAAACGCGTCGGTGTTAGCACATACTGCCTGTATTAGATGGATGGCGTTTACGTTTGAATAAATCCTCATAATTGCAAGTTTATGAGTGCTGGATTTTTCTACATTATTATTGGAGATCCAGATGATGTTACACTATAGGACCGTATGGCGTCTAGCACCTCAGGGGTTGACAAAGAGTTAATAAATCTGAATGCTGCAGAGTCTGTAGAGCAGTGGTGCTGTAATCCTATGTGAGAGAGGAAAGGTTGGTGTAGAGAATGTCCTTCTGTACAGGGATCAGAGTCCCACAGCATATGGATGAAATCTGCTCTGTAGTAGTTCACAGCGAGTCAGGATGCCCCTGCAATGACAAGTGTGATGCCAGCCACTTATATATACTCTGAGATCAGAGTTATAAGGTCCTGTAAGGGCTGAGGTGTTATAATTGTAAGGAGATTATTTGAAGCAGAGCAGCCCCTCCTGTCACCAATAGTTTCAGCAAGGCTCCTTAGATGACAATAGGGGCTCTTTTCCAAGCAGCTGCAGAAATGAAGTCTGTATGTTTGATGGTAGCAGTGCTTTCAGTCACCAGAAATTAGAAAGCAAAACAGTCCTGACAACACCAGCTGTTATCTTGAGTTGTCTGGGAGCCTCTGAGCAGTTTTAAGTGCTGGGGCCAGCAGTGGTGAAGCCCTGCAGCACCTCTATGTATCTTAACTGATGTGAGCACTGTCTGTGTCCCTCATTAATGGCTGCGTGGGCAGAAATTAGCTCATCTCTCTCTGGTTCCCGCACCTCTCTTATCTTATCTCTGCTCCCTGCTGATTTGATGGAGTCTCCTAACCGTCACAGAGCCCCGATGATATCACAGTATGTATGAGGGATTTACGTGATGGCAGTGTTAGGTGTCCAGGAGCAGGGAGGAATTCAGACAGTCTGAAGCAGGGAGGAGGGGGAGTGCAGCATTTACCAACCTGAAGAGAGAGTTTAGAGGCTCTGAAGGTTTTAAGATCCTCCGGGTCCCTGGTGTTGTGGGCTGCAGCTGGCGTATCTTTGATGGCAGATTATGTGTTCTCCAAGGCTGGATGGCTCGGATGGTGGAGTGTGGCAGGGAGCTGTGTCAGATGCAACCTCCCTGGTCAGCGGCCATCTTGTATCATCCCGCTATACCCCCTTTCAATTATTTTTTTTTTACAATTTTTGATATAAAAATATTAAATGCTTTACAGTTTCCTATATTATTCTGCAGTTTCTTACTCTGCTATGCTTGTTTTTCTCTCAAAAATCTTAATGATTGCAAAATACACAAAAGGTTTTTGGGAATTTTTTGGTCAAAACTCAATTCTCAGTTGTAGAGTCTTCCAACGTGCTAAATGTATAAATTCATACAACTTCATGTTTGTGCTACTTAACGCAATTTTTCTGAATTTTCTTATTATATTTTTCAATTATACTTTATTCATTAGTCAAATCATAATTACCGTATATACTCGTGTATAAGCCGAGTTTTTCAGCCCAAAATTTGGGCTGAAAAGTCTCCCCCTCGGCTTATACACGAGTCAATACGGGGGGGGGCTGTGTCCGGGGCTGTGTCCGGGGGCTGTGGAGGCTTCAGGAGGCGGGGGGGAGGCTGCTGTATGAGCGGCCCCGTCGCGTGGGGCCGCTCATTAAATATGCACTGCTTTCCCCTGTCTATCACCGGCAGGGGAAAGCAGTGCATAACTAATTAAATCCCCCCCCCAAATGCTGGCACCTGCCCCCCCTTGTAAGGGCCCCCCCCCCCCCCCGATGGTTATATTACCATTCCGGACTTCTGATCCGCGCCGCTCCTCGCTCCTCCTTGCTGCTCCGTCCGTCTTCTACATCTCGGATCTCCGGCCGTCGCAGGCATGTGACGTCATCGCGCGGCCGGGGATCCCGGATGTAGAAGACGGACGGAGCAGCGCGGAGGAGCGAGGAGCGGCGCGGATCAGAAGTCCGGAATGGTAAGAGAAGCGGGGGGGGGCCCTTGCAAGGGGGGGCGAGGGCCGCTGTGTACCCCCAGGGGCTGCTGGGGACCCCCAGGGGGCTGCTGGGTACCCCCTGGGGGCTGCTGGGGCACCTGCTGGGGACCCCCTGGGGGCTGTTGGTACCCCCAGGGGGCTGTTGGTACCCCCAGGGGGCTGTTGGTACCCCCAGGGGGCTGTTGGTACCCCCTGGGGGCTATTGGTACCCCCAGGGGCTGTTGGTACCCCCTGGGGGCTGTTGGTACCCCCAGGGGGCTGTTGGTACCCCCTGGGGGCTGCTGGGGTACCTGCTGGGGACCCCCAGGGGGCTGTTGGTACCCCCAGGGGGCTGTTGGTACCCCCTGGGGGCTATTGGTACCCCCAGGGGGCTGTTGGTACCCCCTGGGGGCTGTTGGTACCCCCAGGGGGCTGCTGGGTACCCCCTGGGGGCTGCTATATGTACCCCTGGGGGCCTGCTGTATACCACTGGGGCTGCTGTATACTACCACTGGGGCTGCTGGGGCTCCTGTATACTACCACTGGGGCTGCTGGGGCTCCTGTATACTACCACTGGGGCTGCTGGGGAATCTGTATACTACCACTGGGGCTCCTGTATACTACCACTGGGGCTGCTGGGGCTCCTGTATACTACCACTGGGGCTGCTGGGGCTCCTGTATACTACCACTGGGGCTGCTGGGGCTCCTGTATACTACCACTGGGGCTGCTGGGGAATCTGTATACTACCACTGGGGCTGCTGGGGAATCTGTATACTACCACTGGGGCTCCTGTATACTACCACTGGGGCTGCTGGGGCTCCTGTATACTACCACTGGGGCTGCTGGGGCTCCTGTATACTACCACTGGGGCTGCTGGGGCTCCTGTATACTACCACTGGGGCTGCTGGGGCTCCTGTATACTACCACTGGGGCTGCTGGGGCTCCTGTATACTACCACTGGGGCTGCTGGGGAATCTGTATACTACCACTGGGGCTGCTGGGGAATCTGTATACTACCACTGGGGCTGCTGTATACTACCACTGGGGAGGCCTGTATACCACACTGCTGGGGTCTGTATACCTGTGCTGGGGTCCACCCTCGGCTTATACACGAGTCAATAGGTTTTTCCAGATTTTTGGGGCAAAAGTAGGGGGTCGGCTTATACACGAGTATATACGGTACTTGAGTTTATTTCAGTTTTTAGCGGAATCAACTCAAAGCAACTAAACTGTTAAGAAATTAGGTACTTATCTTTTCATGAAAATCTAACTTTAGGGGGCACTTGTCGCTGAACCTAGGACCTTCTGATCTGCAGTCAAATGCCCTGCCACTGTGCTATACCTGCTTTCATTTATAGTTTTCTTTTTTACAATTTTTGATACACAAAAATGCCCCTGACAGCCACGGACCGGATCAGCACACAGGACTGGAGGGCTAATATGCCCTCCGGTCCGGTGTGCAGCGCACGCAGCTGTAGCCGCTGGCAGGTCAGGACTTATTGGCAGCAGGAACTGCGTGCGGCTGCACACGGGACCGGAGGGCATATTAGTCCTCCAGTCCTGTGTGCTGATCCGGTCCGCGGCAGTCAGGGGCATCCCGGACAGCCCCGGACCGGATCACGCTGCAGTGTGAAGGCACCCTTATGACCACTTTAGGCTGCCTTCAGATTTGCAGATGCCTCCGCAGCATTTTGCGGAGGCATCTGCAAACATCTGCATGCAGACCGCAGCCCCTATGTTTATAATGGAGCGCACGGCGGTCTGCAGATGCTTGCAGACCGCCGTGCGCACCCATTCACTGCTATATGTGATCTGTGCGCAGGCGGATGCCTGCGCACAAATCACACACTCTCGTCTGCACCAAGGACACAACATGTCATGTCCCTGGTGCGGATGAGAGTGTGTGATCTGTACGCAGGCATCCGCCTGCGCACAGATCACATATAGGAGTGAATGGGTGCGCACGGCGGTCTGCAAGCATCTGCAGACCGCTGTGCACTCCATTATAAACATAGGGGCTGCTGTCTGCATGCAGATGCTTGCAGATGCCTCACCAAAACGCTGCGGAGGCATCTGCAAATCTGAAGGCAGCCTTACACGCAGCTACAGGTAACAGGTTTTCCACAGGTAACTTACTGGCTGCAGTGAAATCATGGAGACATGGTTCTATCTTGTTGCTGTGTACAAATGGAACTATGTCTCCGGGTCATTCCATGTCAAGTGATCCAAAAATGAATATTTTTTTTCCCTGACGTCCTCAGATTTTTTAAATTTTTTTTCTATATGAAGAACAACTTTAGTTAATTACAAAAAAAAAGTTTAGAATTTTTTTCTTTATCAGTTAATTTTTTACAGATTTTTAAAGTTTTAAAAAAGTGCGAATTTTGGCCTGGTATGGCTTTACATTTTCTATCATACCTCGGGCTAGAAATAAGATAGAGAAACAAAATAAACACCAATCTACTCAGAACTGTCCAGGCTTTCATCAGATATGTCACAAGAGGATCTTTGTTAATATTTTACTCATGTGATCGCAAGCGCAAAACTTTAAAACGCATTTCTGAAACATCGGCGCGCTTTAAATATTTAAAAAACTGCCCATGTGTCTGCTTTGCTCTTAGCCACATCTGTACCAAATTTCAAGTTGGGATCGCAATGGGATCATATTTTAACATATTTTACTAGTAATAGCGTTAATGGGTCATTCCATATCAAGTGATCTAAATATGAATATTTTTTTTTACCTGACGTCTTTAGATTTTTTTTTTTTTTTCTTTATGAAGTACTACTTTAGTTAATTACAAATTAAAAGTTTAGAATTTTTTTCTTCATCAGTTAATTTTTTACAGATTTTTAAAGTTTAAAAAAAGGGTGAATTTTGGCCTGGTATGACTTTACATTTTTTTATCTCAGGCTAGAAATAAGATAATGAAGTGGGAGAGGCATCATTTTACTCAGAACGGTAACAGCTTTCATTTGAGATGTTACAAGACTATGTTTCTTTATATCAAATTCAAACTATTGACGGGCAATTGTGAAAAAATGACTGATTGTGTTCTTGGTGATTTTTGAATTGACACTATAATAGTTAAATATTTTGTACTTAGGTCCAATGAATGCGTCCATGGGGTCAAGCTGGGACAGAGTCATCACAAATTAGCCTTATTTGCAGATGACCTGCTATTTTACATCTCCCAGCCCCTGGTCTCCATCCCTTCGGTCTTAATGGAGTTTGAACGGTTCGGACAATTGAGCAACTTTAAAGTGAATTGCTCCAAAACCGAGGCACTCAATATTTCTTTGCCTGGAGAATTGGTTTCTCATCTATCTAAACAGTTCCCATTTAAATGGAAAGTAGAAGCCATTAAGTACTTGGGAGTCCTTATACCAAAAGATCTTAAACAAATATTCAATTTAAATTATCAACCCCTTTTGACTAACGCGGAATCGGCATTTACCTCCTATAGACAATTAAAGCTATCCTGGTTCGGGAGAATAAACGTAGTCAAGATGGATGTCTTGCCCCGACTCTTATATACTTTTCAGACAGTTTCTGTTCTATTGGATAGAGGCTTCCTCTCCAAAATGCAATCTATGATCCTTAGATTTGTCTGGGGGGGCAAGAGGTCCAGATTGCGAATGAATATCCTATCCTTGCCCAAGACCAGAGGAGGGGTTGGACTACCCAACATACGAGCGTACTTTGTGGCTTCCTCTCTTGTTAGAGCTCTAGATTGGCATTATCATGCGTCCTCCAAGAAATGGGTAGGGGTGGAGCAAGAGGGTTTGGGGATTCCGCTGAAACACCTGCTTTGGATTTCCCCTAAAGACTCCACAGACCTAGTACCTTTAACAGACATGACCAGAAACACCTTGAAGGTATGGCACCTAGTGACGAAAACCCTCCGCTTAAACGACAGACTTAGCCCTTTGACTCCCCTTTTTTCCAACCCATCTTTCCCACCCAGATTTGACAGGCAGAGATTTTTATGTTGGCGGATTGTGGATGACACCCGAGTAGGACAGACTCTGTCCAGTGGTGGTTTGCCCCCGATGGCAGAGCTACAACTCAAAGAACCTACGAGACCTCTTAAGTGATTCGAATTTCTCCAATACAGAGCATACTTATATTCAGCTGACCACTCTTGCAGGGTAAGATTGACGCCCAACGTATTGGAGAGGTTATTCCAACTGGAGGCTCCACCGAGGCGCAAAATATCAGTTCTATACCAGGCCTTAGGGTCCATGAGAGAGCAGGGCACCCTTTACTTCCAACGTGCTTGGGAGAGGGAATTGGGGTGTAGCATTTCAGAAGCTAATTGGCAGAAATGCTTTATATTTACTCACTCACTAGCTAGCGCTTGTTCTGCACAAGAAAGAAGCTATAAGCTGCTCACTAGATGGTACTTGTGCCCGACGCCACTCCGGAACATGTTCACTGGAACCCCTGATACCTGCTGGCGCTGTGGGGAAGAGAAGGGTACAATGAAACACATTTGGTGGAGTTGTGGGAAAATCCGGCGGTTCTGGTCTGAGGTTTTCAATGCATACGCCCGGATAACAGGTAAGCAAGCCGAATGCTGCCCAGAATCGGCAATGTTATCCATTTTTCCAGGTCCTATTGGGCTACAGAAGAGGGATATTCTCCGCTTTTGCATCTCGGCTGCTCGTGCTGTGATCCCGAGGTTCTGGAAATCAAGCCGGGCTCCATCTCTACTTGATTGGTTCAAAGAATTGATGGACATATATCGAATGGAGGAGCTCACAGCTGATGCGTCGGGATCTCGGAACAAATTCTTAGGGATTTGGGTTGAATGGATTCTTTTTCACGACTCTGCAGAATTTAGGAGTATCTTTTCCAGCACAGATAATATGGCTCGACCTCTGGCTGATGGGGAGCCAGTGGGATGAGTACCCTTTCTCCTTCCCATACCTCACCCATCCCCCCCCCCCCCTCCTTTTTTTCTTTTTTTCTTACGTGGCTTTTCTTTCCCAGTATAACTTTTTCTAATGGTTTTTGTTTCTCTTCTCTCTCTCTTCTTTTCTATCTCTCTTTTCTTCCCATCTGATACATTCAGTCTAGGTATTTCCTTTCTATACCTATACCTTCAGAATTCTAGTGAACATTAGACAGGTATCGGAAACTCTGAGCTGTGAGTAGATCATTAATATTTCGGCCTTCCTTTCCGGTACACCAGTCGATAGACTATTCCAACTAGGCCTCAATGGGTAATGACCCACTTACGTGGTCAACCTGTTAGAAGGGGCCAAGTGATAAAAATCATTCTGCTGGGGCTGCTTGTCCCCTTGACATCAGAACATCTCAAAACCCTGAGAAAGGTTGTATACTTGAGTGTTTGGAATTATATTTAGATTGTAGTATATATTGCAGCAGAAATAAGCGCAAAAGTAAATTTGCAGCTTATCTTAAAGTTACTAATAACCTTGTGAATTCTCTTTTTGTATATTTTATATGTCTCAAGATTTTGTTAAAAGATTGAATGTATGTCTTTCATATGTTTTTTCAAAATTTAATAAAAATGAGATTAACCATAGTTAAATATTTTAAAATATGATCCCATCACGATCCCAACTTGAAATTTGGTACAGATGTGGCTAAGAGCATAAAAGACACGGGCAGTTTTGGAAAATTTTTATTAAAACGTTTTTTCGGAAATGCGTTTCAAAATGTTGCGTTTGCATTCGCATAAGTAAAAAATTAAAATTAACAAATATACTCTTGTGACATATCTGGTGAAAGCCTGGACAGTTCTGAGTAGAATGGTGTTTATTTTGTTTCTCTATCTTATTTCTAGCCCGAGATAAAAAAATGTAAAGTCATACCAGGCCAAAATTCACCCTTTTTTTAAACTTTAAAAATCTGTAAAAAATTAACTAATGAAGAAAAAAATTCCAAACTTTTCATTTGTAATTAACTAAAGTAGTACTTCATAAAGGAAAAAAAAAAAAAAATCTAAAGACGTCAGGTAAAAAAAATATTCATATTTAGATCACTTGATATGGAATGACCCATTGACGCTATTAATAGTAAAATATGTTAAAATATGATCCCATTGCGATCCCAACTTGAAATTTGGTACAGATGTGGCTAAGAGCAAAGCAGACACATGGGCAGTTTTTGAAATATTTAAAGTGCGCCGATTTTTCAGAAATACGTTTTAACCCCTTCATGACCTTGCCATTTTTTGCAATTCTGACCAGTGTCCCTTTATGAGGTTATAACTCGGGAACGCTTCAACGGATCCTAGCGATTCTGAGATTGTTTTTTCGTGACATATTGGGCTTCATGTTAGTATTAAATTTAGGTCGATAATTTTTGCGTTTATTTGTGAAAAAATCAAAAATATGGCAAAAATTTTGAAAATTTTGCAATTTTCAAATTTTGAATTTTTCTTCTGGTAAACCAGAGAGTTATGTGACACAAAATAGTTATGAAATAATATTTCCCACATGTCTACTTTACATCAGCATAATTTTTGAAAAAAAAAAAAATTTTGTTAGGAAGTTATAAGGGTTCAAAGTTCATGAGCAATTTTTCATTTTTCCACCAAAATTTACAAAACCATTTTTTTTAGTGACAACATCCCATTTGAAGTCCCTTTGAGGGGTTTACATGACAGAAAACACCCAAAAGTGACACTATTTCAAAAACTGCACCCCTCAAGCTACTCAAAACTACATTCAAGAAGATTATTAACCCTTCAGGTGCTTCACAGGAACTAAGCAAATTGGAAACAAAAAAATGGATATTTAAATTTTTCTAACAAAAATGTTCTTGTATCCTCAATTTTTTCATTTTCACATGGGCAACAAGATAAAATGGATCCTAAAATGTGTTGGGCAATTTCTCCTGAGTATATCGATACCACATATGTGATCATAAACCACCGTTTGGGCGCACGGCAGGGCTCTGAAGGGAAAGAGTGCAATTTGACTTTTGGAGCTAATTTTCCATTCAAAAAGTGAAATGGCGCTCCTTCACTTCTGAGCCCTGCCGCGCGTCAAAACAGTGGTTTATGACCACATATGAGGTATCGGTGTACTCAGGAGAAATTGCCCAACAAATTTTAGGATGAATTTTATCCTGTTACCCATGTGAAAATGAAAGAATTGAGGCTAAAAGAACATTTTTGTGAAAAAAAAGTACTTTTTCCATATTCACAGATCAATTTGTAAAGCATGTGGGGGTTCAATATGCTCACCACCCATCTAGATAAGTTCCCTGGGGGGTCTAGTTTCCAAAATGGGGTCACTTGTGGGGGAGCTCCAAAGTTTAGGCACACAGGGGCTCTCCAAACGCGACATGGTGTCCGCTAACAATTTGAATGGAAAATCACCTCAAATTGTTAGCGGACACCATATCGCATTTGGAGAGCCCCTGTGTGCCTAAACATTGGGACTCCACCACAAGTGACCCCATTTTGGAAACTAGACCCCCCAGGGAACATATCTAGATGCATTGTGAGCACTTTGAACCCACAGGTGCTTCACAAATTGATCCGTAAAAATTAAAAAGTAATCTTTTTTCCACAAAAATGTTTTTTTCATTTTGATGAATTAATTTGTGAAGAACCTGGGGGTTCAATATGCTCACCACCCATCTAGATAAGTTCCCTGGGGGGTCTAGTTTCCAAAATGGGGTCACTTGTGGGGGAGCTCCAAAGTTTAGGCACACAGGGGCTCACCAAACGCGACATGGTGTCCGCTAACAATTTGAATGTAAAATCAGCTCAAATTGTTAGCGGACACCATGTCGCATTTGGAGAGCTCCTGTGTGCCTAAACATTGGGGCTCCCCCACAAGTGACCCCATTTTGGAAACTAGACCCCCAGGGAACATATCTAGATCCATAGTGAGCCCTTTGAACCCCAGGTGCTTCACAAATTGATCCGTACAAATTAAAAAAGAAAATTTGTGTGAAAAAAAAGTATTTTTACCTTGTTACGGATCAGTTTGTGAAGCACCTGGGGGATTCAAAGTGCTCACTATGCATCTAGATAGGTTCCTTGGGGGGTCTAGTTTCCAAAATGGGGTCACTTGTGGGGGAGCTCCAAAGTTTAGGCACACAGGGGCTCACCAAACGCGACATGGTGTCCGCTAACAATTTGAATTGTTAGCGGACACCAGGTCACGTATGGAGAGCCCCTGTGTGCCTATACATTTGAGCTCCCCCACAAGTGACCCCATTTTGGAAACTAGACCCCCCAGGGAACATATCTAGATGCATAGTTAGCACTTTGAACCCCCAGGTGCTTCACAAATTGATCCGTACAAATTAAAAAAGAAAATTTGTGTGAAAAAAAAGTATTTTTACCTTATTATGGCTCAGTTTGTGAAGCACCTGGGGATTCAATGTGCTCACTATGCATTTAGATAGGTTCCTTGGGGGGTCTAGTTTCCAAAATGGGATCACTTGTGGGGGAGCTTCAATGTTTAGGCACACAGGGGCTCTCCATACGCAACCTGGTGTTTGCCAACAATTGGAATTGTTAGCGGACACCAGGTCGCGTATGGAGAGCCCCTGTGTGCCTAAACATTTGAGATCCCCCACAAGTGACCCCATTTTGGAAACTAGACCCCCAGGGAACATATCTAGATGCACAGTGAGCACTTTGAACCCCCATGTGCTTCACAAATTGAGACGTATAAATGAATAAAGAAACTTTTTGTGAAAAAACATACTAGTCTAGTAGTTACAATTCGCAGCATAGGGGACCCAATACATTTGGGTCTCTCCATGCTGAGGATTCCAGCCCCCTAGCTGCTAAGTTGTACCTGGCTGGCAACCAAAAATAGGGCAAAGCTCCATGTCATTTTATTTGTAGAATTTAAAAAAAAAAAGGGGCTCTGCCATATTTTTGGTCCAGCCAGGTACAACTTGGCAGCTACGGACTGCCACCAGCCCCCAGTTGCCTCATTGTACCTGGCTGGAACCAAAAATACAGCGAAGCCTATTTTTTTTTTATTTCTAGAATTATTTCTAGAAAAAAAATGACATAGGGCTCCGCCATATTTTTGGTCCAGCCAGGTACAACTTGGCAGCTACGGACTGCCACCAGCCCCCAGCTGCCTCGTCATACCTGGCTGGAACCAAAAATACAGCGAAGCCCTTTTTTTTTTTTAATTTCTAGAACTAATTCTAGAAAAAAAATTACGTGGGGTCCGCCATATTTTTGGTCCAGCCAGGTACAACTAGGCAGCTGGGGGATGGAATCCTCAGCATAGAGAGGCCCAAGCGTTCTGGGCCCCCCCTGGTGCGAATTGCAGCCCGCAGCCACCCCAGAAAATGGCGCATTCATTGAAGCACCATTTTCTGGTGCTGTACCCACGCTTTTCCAGTTGCCCTGGTGCCAGTGGCTAACTGGGTAATGTGACGAAATGGACCCTTTAATATATAATGTAGGAGGATTTCTTATTCATCCAGACATATCATATTGCATTTTGGTTTGTAAACTTGTAATGGTCAAAGAGAATTTCTTACAGTATTGTCATAGATTTCTGTGGTTAAAGTTTAGCTTGGTAATGTAATTATCTAACCTGTTTGTCATAGCAGGCCAGAGAACTTAATTATGCTAATCGTCCATTGTCTATTACCCGGTGAATGTTGATTCCATGTCCAGGGGTCCCAGCCACGATTGTTTAAGTGTCATTGATTGTAGACTCAATGTCTCAGACTAACTACCATTGTATCACTGCTAGCAATTGGATCAGCATTTGGATTGCAATAGGACTAAAATATGTTAAATGAGGATTGGAGTTCAGCCAATGAAAAGACTGTGTTATTGCACCAATCATGACGTCCCCAATATCCTACAATGAGGGCTGAGGGTATATAAGGAGGACTGTTCACTTTGACCAGCAGATTGGAGATTGAGGATTGGAGTTAGATTCTGTCTAGTGGCCTCAGTCTAGGGATTTTCGGTCCCGGCTAGAGGTCACTGGATTGGATACAGGCAGCTAATCGAGGGTCTTCGGATCCGATTAGCTAGCCATAACCCCAGGCCTAGGCATTTCGGTGCCGACCAAGGGGCTCAGAACACGAACTAAAAGAACCACAAGGACTTCAGCATCGGATTAGCGGATACGACTGTGATAAAGACTGCACAAGATACATAAGGATAAGGAAGCAACCCAGGTTGGGACGATACAGTCACCTGGCTACAGACTTTGCCGTGCTACATTCTAAACCCTGGTGAGCCAGCGGAAGGGTGAGACTCTGTTGCCTGTTACATGTTGTGTTTTGCTTGGTTATGCGTTATATGCTGTTAACTGTTTGGGGATCCAATAAAGCCTTGATATCGTGATTCCCTCACCCTGTGTTGTCTGAGTAGTGTTCCGCCCACGGTTAAGGAGCTCGGGCGTTCAGTTGGGGATGAGCCCTGGTCCACGCTGTCTTTGTAAAGGCGGCTGGGCCTGCGGACGAGAGCGCCCACTGACCCCCGGGTCTCCACAATTGGTGGCAGCGGTGGGATACTACTCAGCCTGGTTTATCCAGGGGAGCTGCAGGGGACTGGTGTTCGTGGACACCGTCCAAGGGCTCAACAACCAGGGAGGCATATAAGCATACCCAGCAGGCCATAGGTGAGGCATTCAGGTTTCGGACGTTGCCATGTCCAACCCCACCAGCTCAGCCATGGGACAAGGGCCGGAGAGGAGATATGGCAACAGCAGTAAATGGATGCTACAGGATCTGTGCCAGAGGAGAAATATTGAATACAGGAACGCTGACACTCGGTCGGCTTTGATTCAGAAATTGGTCCATTGGGACACCCAGAATGATGGTGAGGATGATGAGGACCCCGCCGACGTGGTACCAGAGGATGTAAGTTGTGCACCACATCATGGATCCAGTGAATATCGTGAAATCAGGTCCACAGCAGTCCAAATCAAGGAGGGGTTGGCCGCATTGGGGCCAAAAGCCTCAAGAGAAGAGAGGGCTTGGGTTTTGGGAAATATTTTAGGAATTCCAGCTCACCAACTGCTACCCCCAGCCGCTCGAGTAGGATTATTCCGCTACCCATTAGAAGCCCCATCAGGACAAAGGAATGCAGACAGGATACGTGACTTGCCCAATCCACAGCGCTGTTATACGTGTGGACGTCTTGGACATATGGACAAAGATTGTCGCCAACACCGGGGCCCCATGCCTGGAGCTCATCGGCCAGCACAGCCAGTCCAGGTCAGTGACGTCCAAGCCCCGGGACAACAAGAAACTGATTCTGCCCACATCCTGGTAAGCCCAGCTATTGTTTCTCCAGACCCTGTACCCTGTTCCCAATTAACCATCTCCCTGGCTGAGGGTCAGTGCTCAGACATCCCTTCGGAAGGTGTGCAGCTGGCCGAGGTGAACGACCAAGGAGAGGGCGAGTTGGAGCTTACAGACAGTGACCCTACACCTGTTAGTTTGGAGCCTGAGCAGGGAGAGGACAAGTTGGAGTTTACGGACAACGTCCCTATCCCTGTTGCTTTGGGAACTGACCAGGAAGAGGTCGATGTGGAGCTTATAGACTGTGACCCTACACCTGCTATTGTGGAAACTGACCAGGAAGAGGTCGATGTGGAGCTTACAGACAGTGTCCCCATGCCTGCTATTGTAGAGACTGACCAGGAAGAGGTCGATGTGGAGCTTATAGACAGTGACCCTACACCTGCTATTGTGGAAACTAACCCGGAAGACGTCGATGTGGAGCTTACAGACAGCGTCCCCATGCCTGCTATTGTAGAGACTGACCAGGAAGAGCTTGATGTGGGATTTGTGAGCAGCTTTCCCACACCTGTTGATTCAGGGGCTAACCAGGAGGAGGTTGAAGTGGGGCTCATGGATGGCCCCCCCCACATCTGTTGTTTTGCAAGCTGACCCAGGACAAGGACTATCCAGCCAGTGTGTCACAGCCATCACCATCATCCAGGAAGCCAAGCAGCACCCTGATGTGGATCTTGTTACCACACCTTCAGATGATAATCCATGTTCCCAGACCCCATCATTCTCCTCGGAGCCATCAACAGTGAGTAAAGACACACAGAATGTTGTCATGGACTGGGGGGGAATTGATGGCCAGAAGTTTATGGGAGCCCAACCCTTGAATCCCATTGTACTGCTTGTCCACAATATGTCTGCCCATCCTGGGGGAGGTAATCTGGGGGAGGTGTATAGATGGAAGCCTCGATTGCTGTCTTCTCCATTAAAAAAGACAATGCCGCCCAGAGGAGAAGGATGACCAGAGACTTATCATATTTGACTGCCCTGTCTGGCTAAATAAGAAGGGGGAGGAATGTGACGAAATGGACCCTTTAATATATAATGTAGGAGGATTTCTTATTCATCCAGACATATCATATTGCATTTTGGTTTGTAAACTTGTAATGGTCAAAGAGAATTTCTTACAGTATTGTCATAGATTTCTGTGGTTAAAGTTTAGCTTGGTAATGTAATTATCTAACCTGTTTGTCATAGCAGGCCAGAGAACTTAATTATGCTAATCGTCCATTGTCTATTACCCTGTGAATGTTGATTCCATGTCCAGGGGTCCCAGCCACGATTGTTTAAGTGTCATTGATTGTAGACTCAATGTCTCAGACTAACTACCATTGTATCACTGCTAGCAATTGGATCAGCATTTGGATTGCAATAGGACTAAAATATGTTAAATGAGGATTGGAGTTCAGCCAATGAAAAGACTGTGTTATTGCACCAATCATGACGTCCCCAATATCCTACAATGAGGGCTGAGGGTATATAAGGAGGACTGTTCACTTTGACCAGCAGATTGGAGATTGAGGATTGGAGTTAGATTCTGTCTAGTGGCCTCAGTCTAGGGATTTTCGGTCCCGGCTAGAGGTCACTGGATTGGATACAGGCAGCTAATCGAGGGTCTTCGGATCCGATTAGCTAGCCATAACCCCAGGCCTAGGCATTTCGGTGCCGACCAAGGGGCTCAGAACACGGACTAAAAGAACCACAAGGACTTCAGCATCGGATTAGCGGATACGACTGTGATAAAGACTGCACAAGATACATAAGGATAAGGAAGCAACCCAGGTTGGGACGATACAGTCACCTGGCTACAGACTTTGCCGTGCTACATTCTAAACCCTGGTGAGCCAGCGGAAGGGTGAGACTCTGTTGCCTGTTACATGTTGTGTTTTGCTTGGTTATGCGTTATATGCTGTTAACTGTTTGGGGATCCAATAAAGCCTTGATATTGTGATTCCCTCACCCTGTGTTGTCTGAGTAGTGTTCCGCCCACGGTTAAGGAGCTCGGGCGTTCAGTTGGGGATGAGCCCTGGTCCACGCTGTCTTTGTAAAGGCGGCTGGGCCTGCGGACGAGAGCGCCCACTGACCCCCGGGTCTCCACAGGTAATAAAGGGGTTAATGCCAGCTTTTTATTCGCAGCTTGTAAAACAAAAAGGAAAAGGGGCGCAAATGTGTAGGATCCCCTTATTAAAAACGTCTATGTGGCGTGGGTAGGTGGCCACTCACCTTATCGGGTTGTGCAATTCCTGCACAACCCGGTTTAACAGCCTCCGCCGCCGGCGGTATATGCAATGATCTGACACCCCGGGTGCAGTGACCCACTATGTGCATCACTGCGCCTGGGCTGCCAGATCGCTTTCCGCAGCTCGATCCCCATGCATGGGGATCGAGCTGCGGAAAGCGATCTGGCAGCACAGGCGCATTGACCCACTATGTGCATCACTGCGTCAGGGCTGTCAGATCGCTTTCTGCAGCTCGATGCCCATGCAGGGAGATCGGGCTGCAGAGCAGCGATCTAAGAGCCTGGGCACAGTGACCCACTATGTGCATCACTGCGCCCAGGCTGTCAGATTGCTTTCTGCAGCTCGATCCCCCTGCATGGGGATCGAGTTGCGGAAAGCGATCTGGCAGCCCAGGCGCATGTGATGCACATAGTGGGTCACTGCGCCCGGGGTGTCAGATCACTTTCTGCAGCTCGATGCCCATGCAGGGAGATCGGGCTGTAGAGCAGCGATCAAAGAGCCCGGGCGCAGAGACCCACTATGTGCATCAGTGCGCCCGGGCTGTCAGATTGCTTTCTGCAGCTCGATCCCCAGGATCCAGCTGCAGAAAGTGATCTGACAGCTCCAGCACAGTGATCACATAATGGTCACTGTGGATCACTGTGCTGGAGCTGTCAGATCATTTCCTGCAGCTAGATCCTCAGGATCCAGCTGTAGAAAGTGATCTGAGAGATCCAGCACAGTGATCCACAGTGATCACATAATGGTCACTGTGGATCACTGTGCTGAAGCTGTCAGACCACTTCCTGCAGCTAGATCCTCAGGATCCAGCTGTAGAAAGTGATCTGACAGATCCAGCACAGTGATCCACAGTGATCACATAATGGTCACTGTGGATCACTGTGCTGGAGCTGTCAGATCACTTCCTGCAGCTAGATCATCAGGATCTAGCTGTAGAAAGTGATCTGGCAGCTCCAGCACACAGCTGTCAGATCGGGAGTAGGTGAAGAGGAGGAGGAGCGGGACGCAGTGGAGACAGAGCGGCCGCCGGAGGGGTGAGTGGGAGAGGCGATCGCCGCTCCGGTGATCGGGGGGCAGGAAGGGGGAAGAGGGGGGGTGGCAGGAGAAGTAGGGGGGCACTTAGGAGGAAGCGGGGGCAGGCAGGAGGAAGCGGGGGCAGGCAGGAGGAGGCGGGCAGCAGGGACAGGAAGCAGGCGGCAGGAAAAGGAAGCGGGGGGGTAAGAAAGATGAAGAGGGGGCAGGAAAGAGAGGTGGGGGGCAGGGGGACAGTTAGAGGATGACAGGGGAGAAGATTGGAGGGTAGGGATAGCAGCGGCAGACAGGGAAGCATTACAGGCGCGGTGATTTTCACTTTCACTTTTGAGTGCCAATCACCGCGCCTGTAGCCGGGGGGGTGGGGGTGGGGGCAAATCGACTCTCCCTGGGGTGTTGTACAACTCCCCATGTACCTGCAGGCCGAGTGACAGGTCAGTGACACCCTCACTCGACCTGCAGGAGCCCGATCATTCCATGGCCCAGGGGGTGGGCCAAGGGTCTGGAAGGGGTTAAAGTATTGCGCTTGCGATCACATGGGTAAAATATTAACAAAGATCCTCTTGTGACATATCTGGTGAAAGCCTGTATAGTTCTGAGTAGAATGGTGTTTATTTTGTCTCTCTATCTTATTCCTAGCCTGAGTTATGAGGGGAAACGTAAAGGCAGGCAACAGCGAAATTCACACTTTTTCCGAACTTTGAAAATCATTTAAAAAAAAAAAAATTTTTTTTTTAATTTTTCTCTTCACATTTTGCGTTCTCTGACATGCTATTATCAAATAACAAAATCTCAAAAGAATTAAAAATATAGAGGTAATAATCATTGGTTCACTTGACATGGAATGACCCCTCCATGATTTCACTGCAGCCAGTAAGTTACCTGTGGAAAACCTGTTACCTGTAGCTGCGTGTAAAGTGGCCATTACTCTGCAATACTTGTTTTTCTCAAAAATCTTAATGATTGCAAAATGCACAAAAAGTTTTGTGGGAGTTATTTGGTCACAAATCAATTCTCAGTTGTAGAGGCTTCCAAAGTGCTAAATGTATCAATTCTCAAAGCTTCATGTTTTTGCTACTTAAAAGCAATTTTTCTGATAATTTTTTTATTGTAATTTTCAAAATTACTTTGTTTATCAGTTAGCTTGTAAATACTTGAGTTCATTTCAGTTTTTAGAGGTATCAACTCCAAGTAACTGAATTGTTAAGTAATTAGGAACTTATCTTTTCATGAAAATCTAGCTTTAGGGGCACTTGGAGTTAAACCAAGGACCTTTTAGTCAGCAGTCAAATGCTCTGCCACTAAGCTTTACCCCCTTTCAATTAAAACTTTTTTTTACACTTTTTGATACACAAATATTAAATGCTTTACAGTGTACTATATTATTTTGCAGTTTCTTACTCTGCCAAGCTTGTTTTTTTCTCAAAAATCTTAATGATTGCAAAATGCACAAAAGGTTTTTTGGGAATTATTTGGTCACAACTCAATTCTCAGTTGTAGAGTCTTCCAACGTGCTAAATGTATCAATTCATAAAGCTTCATGTTTGTGCTACTTAACGCAATTTTTGTAAAAAATTTTTATTCCATCTCTAAATTATACTTTATTCATCAGTTTGATTGTAACTACTTGAGTTTGTTTCAGTTTTATAGGTATCAACTCCAAGTAACTGAATTGTTAAGAAATTAGGTACCGTATATACTCGTGTATAAGCCGACCCGTGTATAAGCCGACCCCCCTACTTTTGCCCCCAAAACCTGGCAAAATCTATTGACTCGTGCATAAGCCGAGGGTGGACCCTAGCACAAGTATACAGCCCCCAGCAGTGTGGTATACAGCAGTCCCAGAGGTATATACAGCAGCCCCAGTGGTAGTATACACGCAGCCCCAGTGGTATATACAGCCCCAGTGGTAGTATACACACAGCCCCAGTAGTATATACAGCCCTAGTAGTATATACAGCCCCAGTGGTATATACAGCCCCAGTGGTAGTATACAGGGCCCCAGCAGTATATACAGCCCCAGTGGTAGTATACAGGCAGCCCCAGTAGTATATACAGCCCCAGTGGTATATACAGCCTCAGTGGTAGTATACAGGCAGCCCCAGTAGTATATACAGCCCCAGTGGTATATACAGCCCCAGTGGTAGTATACAGGCAGCCCCAGTAGTATATACAGCCCCAGTGGTATATACAGCCCCAGTGGTAGTATAGACGCAGCCCTACTAGTATATACAGCCCCAGTGGTATATACAGCCCCAGTGGTAGTATACAGGGCCCCAGCAGTATATACAGCCCCAGTGGTAGTATACAGGCAGCCCCAGTAGTATATACAGCCCCAGTGCTATATACAGTCCCAGTGGTAGTATACAGGGCCCCAGAGGTATATACAGCCCCAGTGGTAGTATATAGCAGCCCCAGTGGTAGTGTATAGCAGCCCCAGCGGTAGTATACAGCATCCCCAGTAATGCAGGGCCCCCCAACCTTGCTCCGGTCACCTGTAAAGCAAATTATACTTATCACTGTCCCGCTGTCCACGCCCGCTCGTCGCTGCCGTCCGCGAACCTCCATCTTCATGCGACTTCTTCCTGTTTCCTGTGTTCGGCGCCGGTAATGACGTCATTGCCAGCGATGAACACAGGAAACAGGAAGAAGACGCATGAAGATGGAGGATCGCGGACGGCAGCGGCGAGCGGGCGCGGACAGCGGGACAGTGATAAGTATAATTTGCTTTAAAGGTGACCGGAGCAAGGCTGGGGGGGCCCTGCATTACTGGGGATGCAGGGGCTGCTGTATACCACTGTATACAGTAGCCCCAGCACTGACTCGCGTATAAGCCGAGGGGGGTACTTTTCAGCCCAATTTTTGGGCTGAAAAACTCGGCTTATACGCGAGTATATACGGTACTTATCTTTGCATGAAAATTTTCTTTAGGGGGCACTTGGAGTTGAACCAAGGACCTCTATGATCTGCAGTCAAATGCTCTGCCACTGAGCTATACCCCCTTTCAGCTATGATTTTTTTTTTATACAATTTTTGATACACAAATATTAAATGCTTTACAGTGTCCTATATTATTCTGCAGTTTCTTACTCTGCTATGCTTGTTTTTCTCTCAAAACTCTTAATGACTGCAAATGCACAAAACGTTTTTTGGGAATTATTTGGTCACAATTTAATTCTCAGTTGTAGAGTCTTCCAACGTGCTAAATGTATCAATTCATAAAGCTTCATGTTTGTGCTACTTAACGCAATTTTTGTAAAAAATTTTTTATTCCATTTCTAAATTACCGTATATACTCGCGTATAAGCCCAGTTTTTCAGCCCAAAAATTGGGCTGAAAAGTACCCCCCTCTGCTTATACGCGAGTCACATGAGTATACAGCAGCCCCAGCAGCCTCAGTAATCCAGGGCCCCCCCCCTTGCTCCGGAAACCTGTAAAGTAAAATCTTTATACTTATCACTGCCCTGTCGCCGCCGTCCCCGCCGCTGCCGACATCGCGCTCACCAGGCTTCATCCGTCCGTCTTCTTCCGGCTTCCTGTTTGGCGCAGGCAATGGGAGGATCAACAATGACCCATGCATACAGACATGCAGGAGGGCCTGTAAACCTCAAGTGGGTGTATTGTAGTATAGCCCTTTGGCAGGGCAGCCAAAAATTGGGAGGCTCCACATTGTCCCTGGATAGAGACGTGCATGAGGGCCTCAAAACATTTTTCCCATTGAAAATGAGCGGGTCTCCTGTTGTTGTAATGCCCATTCTAAAAGAATTCCAGAAGTGTGTACCCATGGGTGAGTGGAGGTACATGGCAAATTCCCATAACAAAATTTAAATTCAGTTGTCATTTGTTGGTGATGTGGTGAAGTCTGGCCCAATCCAACCCTTGTTCATCTTGATCAGAGTCAGCCTGTCAGCATTTTCAGTTGACAGGCGGGTGCGTTTATCAGTAATGATTCCACCTGCGGCACTGAAAACACGCTGTGACAATACACTAGCGGCAGGGCAGGCCAGAACTTCCAAGGCGTAGAGAGCCAATTCATGCCACGTGTCCAGCTTGGAGACCCAATAATTGAAAGGCACAGAGGAATCTCGCAGTACAGTTGTTCGATCTGCAAGGTACTCCTTCAGCATCTGGCCAAACTTAGCATTTCTTGTGGCACTACCCCGCACCTCAGGGGCTGTGGTACGTGAGAGGCTGAGAAAACTGTCCCACATCATAAAAAGACTGTTCCCCTACCTCTGGCGGATTGGACTTGTGCCCCTCTAGGCCGTACGCCTTGGTTGTCCACCGATTCCTGAGCTATGTCGCTAGCGTTATGTGAGGGGAATGATTTGCCTACTTCCGTGACTATGGCCTTCTGGAACTGCTGCATTTTGGCTGACCTCTCCGCCTCAGGAATGAGAGACATAAAGTTCTCCTTGTAGCGTGGGTCTAACAGTGTTGCCAACCAGTACTGATTGTCGGCCAATATGTTCTGAACGCGAGGGTCACGAGCCAGGCAGCTTACCATAAAGTCAGCCATGTGCGCCAGACTCTTAACAGCCATCACTTCAGTATCCAGACCAACACGATGACGGAACATGCTGTCCTCCTCCTCCTCCTCCTCCTCATCTCCCCTGTCCTCTGGCCAGCCACGCTGAATCGAGGGTATGACTGGTGTGCATGTCATATCCTCAATTTGGCCAGAGAGTTGCTCCATGTCTTCATCCTCCTCCTCCACGTCATAGTCCTCCACTGCACGTTGTGATGAGATGAGGCTGGGCTGTGTGTTTTCACCCACACCCACTACTGTTTCTTGCTCCAAGTCATTGCGCTTGGCCTGCAATGCATCCTCTTTGTTTTTCAGCAGAGACCGTTTTAGAAGGCAGAGTAGTGGTATGGTGACGCTAATAATGGCGTCATCGCCACTCACCATCTTGGTGGAGTCCTCAAAGTTTTGGAGGACGGTACATAGGTCCGACATCCATCTCTACTCCTCAGGTGTTATGTGTGGAGTTTGACCCATTTCCCGACGGCTTAGGTGATGCAGGTAGTCCACAACTGCCCTCTTCTGCTCACATATCCTGATCAACATGTGCAGAGTTGAATTCCAACGCGTGGGGACATCACACACCAGTCTGTGGGCCGGAAGACGCAAACGGCGCTGTAAGCCGGCAAGGCCGTCTGAAGCAGCAGGTGACTTGCGAAAATGTGCAGACAGATGGTGAACTTTTACCAGCAGTTCAGACAGCTCTGGGTATGACTTTACAAACCTCTGAACCACCAGGTTGAGCACATGGGCCACGCATGGAACACGCGTCAACTGGCCTCGCCTCAAAGCTGCCACCAGGTTCCGGCCATTGTCACACACGACCTTTCCTGGCATTAGGTTCAGAGGTGTGAGCCAGTGATCTGCCTGCTGTTTCAGAGCTGTCCACACCTCTTCTGCATTGTGGGGTTTGTCACCTATGCAGACTAGCTTCAGCACAGTCTGTTGGCGCTTTGCAGAGGCAGTGCTGCAGTGCTTCCAGCTTCCAGGATGCGCAGGAGGAGGAGGCTGAGGAGCATGACATTCCGGAGCTGTAGAGTGTCGGTGAAACCCTGACAGAGGTAGGGCCTGCTATCCTTGGTGTGGGAAGGACGTGTTCCATCCCTCGCTCAGACTGGGTCCCAGCCTCCACAATATTAATCCAGTGTGCCACCAAGGAGATGTAGCAGCCTTGCCCACAAGCACTTGTCCACGTGACTGTGGTTAGGTGGACTTTGGCTGAAACAGCGTTGTTCAGAGCACGTGTGATGCTGTTGGACACGTGGTTATGCAATGCGGGGACGGCACATCTGGAGAAATAGTGGCGGCTGGGGACCGAGTAACGTGGGACAGCAGCCCCCATCAGGTCGCGGAATGCTTCCGTCTCCACCAGCCGGAAAGGCAAAATTTCTAGCGCTATGAGTCGCGAAATGTGATAATTCAGGACTGTGGCATGTGGGGCGTTGGCAGCATATTTGCGCCTGCGTTCAAATGTTTGCTGAATGGATAATTGAATGCTGCGCTGGGACAAGGACGTGCTTGATGCTGGTGTTATTTGTGCGTGGGCAACTTCAGGTGCAGGGCCGGAGGCTTGTTCGCGTCCAGCATGGACAGGGGATTGGGTCGCACGCACAACACGCGAAGACGTAGCAGTGACATCAGCAAGCACCGCTCCTCGACTCTGTTGTACTTCCCACAAAGTCGGGTGCTTGGCTGACATGTGCCTGATCATGCTGGTGGTGGTCAGGCTGCTAGTTTTCGTACCCCTGCTGATGCTGGCATGGCAGGTGTTGCAAATGGCCTTTTTAGAGTCTTCTGGAGCCAACCTAAAAAACTCCCAGACTCTGGAAGACCTAACATTTGCACAGGCACCTTGAGTCGTGTTGGTGTTCCGGGGAACACTTGGCTGCCTTCTGCCTGCGGACACGACCCTGCTTCGTACTGCCTGTTGGGATGCTACGCCTCCCTCCCCCTGTGCACTGCTGGCCTCGCTCTGCATATCCTCCTGCCATGTTGAGTCAGCTACTGGATCATCCACCACGTCGTCTTCCTCTTCCGCAACCTGATCCTCCTCCTGACTTCCTGGCAATTGTGTCTCATCATCGTCCACCCTTGTTGAGACACGTTGCCAACGTTCCGTTCGTGAGAACGTGGCTGCTCAAATATTTGGGCATCTGTACATACCATCTCCTCATCACCCACTTCAAAAGGAGCTGGCGACAGGCCAGATTCTGCAAATGGATACGTGAACAGCTCTTCCGAGTGTCCTAGTGTGGGATCAGTAATGTCCGTGGACGTGTACTCGTCCTGGTGGTAGGAAGGAGGATCAGGTTGGGAAATGTGCAGTGCAGTATCACGGCTACTGACACTTGACCGTGTGGAAGACAGGGTGCTTGTGGAGGTGCCCATTTGACTTGAAGCATTATCCGCTATCCAAGTAACAACCTGTTGACACTGGTCTTCGTTCAAGAGCAGTGTACTGCTGCGGGCCCCAAGAATTTGGAACAGGACGTGCGAGCGAGGAGATGTGCCCCTTTCTTGTTGCGAAATTAGTGCTTGCACACGACCTCGGCCTCTGCCTACACCACCATCACGTCCACTTCCTTGTTCCTTGCCAACACCCTTGCCAACTCCCTTGCGCATTTTGCCTGTATACAGCGACAACTGTCTGGTGACTGTTGAGGTCACAGGAGATTAGGATTTTAGTCCCTAACCTGTATCAAGGTAGTAAGTACACCAGTCTGGTGACAGTAATAGTCACAGGAGAGTAGGATTTTAGTCCCTAACCTGTATTAAGGTAGTAAGTACACCAGTCTGGTGACTGTAATGGTCACAGGGGATTAGGATTTTAGTCCCTAACCTGTATCAAGGTAGTAAGTACACCAGTCTGGTGACTGTAATGGTCACAGGAGATTAGGATTTTAGTCCCTAACCTGTATCAAGGTAGTAAGTACACCAGTCTGGTGAATGTAATGGTCACAGGAGATTAGGATTTTAGTCCCTAATCTGTATCAAGGTAGTAAGTACACCAGTCTGGTGACTGTAATGGTCACAGGAGATTAGGATTTTAGTCCCTAACCTGTACCAAGGTAGTAAGTACACCAGTCTGGTAACTGTAATAGTCACAGGAGATTAGGATTTTAGTCCCTAACCTGTATCAAGGTAATAAGTACACCAGTCTGGTGAATGTAATGGTCACAGGAGATTAGGATTTTAGGCTACGTTCACACATTTGCGTATTTTGCTGCGCTTTTTTGCGCGCGCTTTTTGCCGCGTTTTTCGGCCGCGCAAAAAAGCACAACAAAATACGCAGGGGCTTTTACAGACTGCGCTTTCTTTACTCCAGAAAGCGCAGTGATGTCACAGAGGGGAGGAAGAATCCTGCTTCCTCCTCCCCTCTGTGACAGCCCCATTAGATTTCACAGTGTATTAATATACACTGTGAAATCTAAATTAAACAGAGGGAAATGTATGGAAAATAAAAAAGAATGAATACTTCACCTGTCCGACACCTTCTCCCGCTGTCTGGTGCCTTCTTGCCGCTCTCCGGTCTCCGGTTCCAAGTGAGAGGTGTACTGAGAAGACCTGTGGTGACGTCAGAGGGGGGGCGTTCCCGGGGCGTTCCCATCGCTGATTGGCTGTTCGCGGTCATGTGATATGTATCACATGACCGCGAGTGCCCGGGAACGCCCCTCTGACATCACCACAGGTCTTCTCAGTACACCTCTCACTTGGAACCGGAGAGCGGCAGAAGGCACCAGACAGCGGGAGAAGGCGTCGGACAGGTGAAGTATTCATTCTTTTTTATTTTTCATTCACTTGCTTTTGTTTAATTTAGATTTCGCAGTGTATAATAATACACTGTGAAATCTAATGGGCGGCCACAGCTGTCAAAGAGGGGAGGAGGAAGCAGGATTCTTCCTCCCCTCTGGGAGAATACGCAGAAGTAGCTGCGTAAACAATTGACATATCAATTGTTTACGGAGCTGCGCTTTCTCACGGAAAACGCAGTGCGTATTTTTACGCAATGTCTGCACTGCAAAGTGAATTTCCCATTCACTTTGCAGGCAGACAAAAGGCACATTGCGTATTTTGAAAAGCGCACGTAAAAAAACGCGGCAAAATACGCAATGTGTGAACGTAGCCTTAGTCCCTAACCTGTATCAAGGTAGTAAGTACACCAGTCTGGTGAATGTAATGGTCACAGGAGATTAGGATTTTAGTCCCTAACTTGTATCAAGGTAGTAAGTACACCAGTCTGGTGACTGTAATGGTCACAGAAGAGTAGAATTTTAGTCCCTAACCTGTATCAAGGTAGTAAGTACATCAGTCTGGTGACTGTAATGGTCACAGAAGATTAGGATTTTAGTCCCTAACCTGTATTAAGGTAGTAAGTACACCAGTCTGGTGACTGTAATGGTCACAGGAGATTAGGATTTTAGTCCCTAACCTGTATCAAGGTAGTAAGTACACCAGTCTGGTGACTGTAATGGTCACAGGAGATTAGGATTTTAGTCCCTAACCTGTATGAAGGTAGTAATTACACTAGTCTGGTGACTGTAATGGTCACAGGAGATTAGGATTTAATCCCTAACCTGTATCGAGGTAGTAAGTACACCAGTCTGGTGAATGTAATGGTCACAGGAGATTAGGATTTTAGTCCCTAACCTGTATCGAGGTAGTAAGTACACCAGTCTGGTGACTGTAATGGTCACAGGAGAGTAGGATTTTAGTCCCTAACCTGTATCAAGGTAGTAAGTACACCAGTCTGGTGACTGTAATGGTCACAGGAGATTAGGATTTTAGTCCCTAACCTGTATTAAGGTAGTAAGTACACCAGTCTGGTGACTGTAATGGTCACAGGAGATTAGGATTTTAGTCCCTAACCTGTATGAAGGTAGTAATTACACCAGTCTGGTGACTGTAATGAAATTCAACAAAAAGACAGCGTCACAGACCTTCGATGGTGAAAATTCCTAGTGTCGTTTATTCCATGGTCAACAGAAGCGACGTTTCGACCACTCCTGTGGTCTTTATCAAGCTTAGTTTGTTTTACAATTGACCTCTTTAAATAGTTCCCGTGATAGCATACAATTCTTAGATACGTTGGTATACAAGAGAGGGAACAAATTACAGACGGATCTTTTCATTAAGAAGACCGATAGGAATAGTACCCTTCTATACACAAGCCAACACCCCTAGAGGATGATCCAATCGTTAACTTGGAGTCAGCTTCTGAGGGTGAGAAGAATTGTTTCTGATGAGGAAATGGTTGATGTAAGACTCGAAACAATGTGTAAGAAATTTCTAAGTCGAGGGTATCCTAGGGGTATTATGATGCAATATAAAGAAAGAGCCGTGAATATGAAGAGAGAAACGCTATTGACTCCAAAAATAAAGACCAAGGATGATAAGAGGATCCCATTGGTTACCAACTATAACCATTTAAGTGGTAAATTGGGTGGTATTGTACGTAGGCACTGTCCATTATTGGGTAGAGGTCGTGAAATTGAACAATTTTCGAACCAACCACTATTCTCATACAGGAGAAATCGTAATATCAGGGACAGGATTGTTAAAACTGATGTAGGGAGTTCCAAAAGAGATTTACAAATGACATTGAGCATCCCCAGCCTGGGAAACTTCCCATGTCTGGGTTGTGCCCAATGTGGTAACATGTTAAAGGGAAAAATGTTTTTCCACCCTAGGTCCGGCAAGAAATATATGATTAGAAAAAGGTACACTTGCAATAGTGACTTTGTAATATATCTTATTTCTTGCCCTTGTGGTCTCTTCTATGTGAGAGAGACCACTATGGCAATTAGGGATAGAATTTCCAAACACAAGAGTACCATTAGGACCCGGAGGGTTGAATTGCCGGTGCCTAAACACTTTGAGGATTGTAGTCATTCGGTCAATCAGTTACGATTCAGGGTGATAGATGATGTCCCAATGCCACGAAGAGGGGGTGATAGGTTGACCCTCCTTCAAGATAAAGAAAGGAGGTGGATATTTGAGTTGGACACACTATTCCCTAGGGGTTTGAACATTGAATATAATCAAAGGAGCTGGCTTTTTAAGTAATTTAGTCTGTAGGAACTTGCTGCTGATAACTCTGTTTTTTGTTTTTTGTTTTTATCTTTTGTATTTTCTCTTTTAGCTGTACTTGAGTCGAATAACAAGGTGTTGGGGTTCCTCTTATGATAAAACATGGTTATATATTTGTTGATTTGGATACTAAATAATGAAAAGTAGTGATAAGAATTGAACATGGACATTTATGTATATGGACATTTAATACATGACTCAGGACTCCATTCGATATGGGGATTATTAAGTGATGATTTGATGATGTATATATATTACCAAGTATGTATTGTTTTTGTGATAAGATAACAGGTTCGGTTTGCACTGGTGACCTTCAGTGTTGTCCATATTGTTGTTATACATGACACATATGGTCATTTTTGGACCATGTGTTCAATATGATTATACACATGGGGCTAGTGAACAATATTGGGGATAGTAATCGGTGCGAGTGGTTATTATATAATATTCTAATGTTTTGTGGGAGATGACTGACCATTAGTGATATAATAGGTTTGGTGTAATATCTATACATCATGTTCCATCAAGTGGGGTGAAAACCCATGATATGTAAGAATAGCCATTAGGTGGTATGATCTAATATAGGCAGGCGATATATATTGAGTAGTTATGGAATATGATTGGTCTCCTTGTACGTTGTGACAACGCTAAACCAATAGGTGAGGAGATAGCTTGTGAAGGGAATTGATATAATAAGCCTTGCGATTAGTCTAAGTGTAACACTGTACTGAAGCTAGTAACCAATTGATGGTGATAGAGCGTGTGGTCACGTGATGTAAACATAGAATTGTGGAGCGTGATTGGTTTGTGGAGATAAGGAGGCGGTGCAGGCGCTGTATTGACCTATCAGATCTAGCTTTATGATCGGGGTAGTGAAGGCTCCCGATGAGCGTGGAGACGCGATTGGTTGGAGAACGGGAATGCATTGGACATGCGCACCTGTCCCCTGTTCTGTGTATGGCTGGTGCTCGCAGCCGGTGCACACATGGTGATTTTTAACACGCCGACTTGTGACTGGAGAGGGGAACCTGTAGTCGGGCACAGATACTCTGAATTGGTAGGTAAGGTAGTAGTCCGCTGGTGATAAGATCCTTTCTCGATGGTTAAGCATGAATAGTGGTTGCACATATGACATAAACATGCATAAATATGGATTGTGAACATGTTTTTATGATTTAGTATGAGATGTCAATGAGTCGTTGGGATCCACAGATTACCACACTATGTGTAGCATCCAGTTTTAGATACTTGGATGTTGGCATGACAACTAGCAGGTGTATACTGATTGGTCACTGGTGTTAACCGTTCATGTGCCTGTATGTTCATTTCAAACCTTGGATTCTGATATAATGCTTGGCATAATGTATAAATTACCTTGGAATAATGAGGAAAACATATGCAACACCTTATATGTAGTTCTATGATGCAGTTTAATGTATTGTGTGTTTTTTGTATTAATTGTTAGATGTGTATTGTGATAGGTTAACACTGTTTTATGGGTGTGATAGAGCACTATTTAAAGAGGTCAATTGTAAAACAAACTAAGCTTGATAAAGACCACAGGAGTGGTCGAAACGTCGCTTCTGTTGACCATGGAATAAACGACACTAGGAATTTTCACCATCGAAGGTCTGTGACGCTGTCTTTTTGTTGAATTTAATTATCTGTAATAACCGGATGTGAACTCTCCGGGGTGGACGTGCGTCCAGGTGCGGACTGGAAGCTTGAAGGTCCTGCAAATACTACATGGTGCTGTGACCAATTACCCTTTTTGTATTGGTGACTGTAATGGTCACAGGAGATTAGGATTTTAGTCCCTAACCTGTATCAAGGTAGTAAGTACACCAGTCTGGTGACTGTAATGGTCACAGGAGAGTAGGATTTTAGTCCCTAACCTGTATTAAGGTAGTAAGTACACCAGTCTGGTGACTGTAATGGTCACAGGAGATTAGGATTTTAGTCCCTAACCTGCATTAAGGTAGTAAGTACACCAGTCTGGTGACTGTAATGGTCACAGGAGCTTAGGATTTTAGTCCCTAACCTGTATCAAGGTAGTAAGTACACCAGTCTGGTGACTGTAATGGTCACAGGAGATTAGGATTTTAGTCCCTAACCTGTATTAAGGTAGTAAGTACACCAGTCTGGTGACTGTAATGGTCACAGGAGATTTGGATTTTAGTCCCTAACCTGGATCAAGGTAGTAAGTTCAACAGTTTGGTGACTGTTATGGTCACAGAAAAGCTTGGATTCCGATCTGTATCACCCTGCCTATATCCTCCTAGATTAGTCCTGAGAAGGACTGTTGTGGTCAGCAGCAGTTTGCAGCCCTGCTCCGGATCTACCTATGAGGGCCGCAAATCTGTCCCTAAGCAGCAGCAGACACTCTCCCTACACTCACTGTCTGGATGCCTGTGTGCAGAGCACAGCGCGGCTGGGTCTTATAAAGGCTCGGTCACGCTGTGCAGGCCGGCCAATAACTGCAATGCCACAACTAACAGGGCTGTGGCATTGCAGTGGTCTGCCAGCCGATCCCTGCATGTGGGCTGGCTCTCAAAAGAGCACCAACATGCAGAGATGATGACCACGAGCACAGCACGAGTATCACGAGATTACTCGGTGCTCCCCGACTAGCCCGAGTACAGTGATACTCGTGCGAGTACCGAGTAGTGGCGAGCATGCTCGCTCATCACTACTAACGACCTCTATGATGTGCAGTCAAATGCATTGCCACTGAGCTATACCCCTTTCAAGTACAATTTTTCATACACAAATATTAAATGCTTTACAGTGTCCTATATTATTCTGCAGTTTCTTACTCTGCCATCCTTGTTTTTCTCTCAAAAATCGCAATGATTGCAAAATGCACAAAAAGTTTTTTGGAAATTATTTGGTCACAATTTAATTCTCAGTTGTACTGTATCAATTCATAAAGCATCATGTTTGTGCTACTTAACGCAATTTTTGTAAAATCTGTTTATTCCATTTCTAAATTATACTTTATTCATCAGTTTGATTGTGATTACTTGAGTTTGTTTCAGTTTTTGAGTTGAACCAAGGACCTCTTGATCTGCAGTCAAATGCTCTGCCACTGAGCTATACCCCCTTTCAGCTATGAATTTTTTCATACAATTTTTGATACACAAATATTAAATGCTTGACTGTCAGATTATTTTGCAGTTTCTTACTCTGCTATGCTTGTTTTTCTCTAAAGAATCTTAATGATTGCAAAATGCACAAAAGGTTTTTTGGAAATTATTTGGTTACAATTTAATTCTCAGTTGTAGAGTCTTCCAACGTGCTAAATGTATCAATTCATAAAGCATCATGTTTGTGCTACTTAAATGCAATTTTTCAGAATTTTTTTTAATGCATTTTTCAAAATTACTTTGTTCATCAGTTAGATTGTTTTTACTTGAGTTTATTTCAGTTTTTAGAGGTATGAACTCCAAGTAACTGAATTGTTAAGAAATTAGGTACTTATCTTTGCATGAAAATCTAGCTTTAGGGGGCACTTAGAGTTGAACCAAGGACCTCTTGATCTGCAGTCAAATGCTCTGCCATTGAGCTATACCCCCGTTCTATTACACCTTTTTTTACACTTTTTGATACACAAATATTAAATGCTTTACAGTGTCCTATATTATTCTGCAGTTTCTTACTCTTCCATGCTTGTTTCTCTCTCAAAACTCTTAATTAATGCAAATGCACAAAATGTTTTTGGGACTTATTTGGTCACAATTTAATTCTCAGTTGTAGAGTCTTCCAACGTGCTAAATGTATCAATTCATAAAGCTTCATGTTTGTGCTACTTAAATGCAATTTTTCTGAATTTTTATTATTGCATATTTCAAAATTACATTGTTCATCAGTTAGATTGTATTTACTTGAGTTTATTTCAGTTTTTAGAGGTATCAACTCCAAGTAACTGAATTGTTAAGTGTTTTCACACTTTTTGATACACAAATATTAAATGCTTTACAGTGTCCTATATTATTCTGCAGTTTCTTACTCTGCCATGCTTGTTTTTCTCTCAAAAATCTTAATGATTGCAAAATGCACAAAAAGTTTTTTGGGAATTATTTGGTCACAATTTAATTCTCAGTTGTAGATTCTTCCAACGTGCTAAATGTATCAATTCATAAAGCTTCATGTTTGTGCTACTTAAATGCAATTTTTCAGAATTTTTTTTATTGCATTTTTCAAAAATACATTGTTCATCAGTTAGATTGCATTTACTTGAGTTTATTTCAGTTTTTAGAGGTATCAACCCCAAGTAACTGAATTGTTAAGAAATTAGGTACTTATCTTTTCATGAAAATGTAGCTTTAGGGGGCACTTGGAGTTGAACCAAGGACTTCTTAATCTGCTGTCATATGCTCTGCCACTGAGCTATACCCCCTTTCAATTACAACTTTTTTTACACTTTTTGATACACAAATATTAAATGCTTTACAGTGTCCTATATTATTCTGCAGTTTCTTACTCTGCCATGCTTGTTTTTCTCTCAAAAATCTTAATGATTGCAAAATGCACAAAAAGTTTTTTGGGAATTATTTGGTCACAATTTAATTCTCAGTTGTAGATTCTTCCAACGTGCTAAATGTATCATTTCATAAAGCTTCATGTTTGTGCTACTTAAATGCAATTTTTCAGAATTTTTTTTATTGCATTTTTCAAAAATACATTGTTCATCAGTTAGATTGCATTTACTTGAGTTTATTTCAGTTTTTAGAGGTATCAACCCCAAGTAACTGAATTGTTAAGAAATTAGGTACTTATCTTTTCATGAAAATGTAGCTTTAGGGGGCACTTGGAGTTGAACCAAGGACCTTTTGATCTGCAGTGAAATGCTCTGCCACTGAGCTATACCCCCTTTCTTTTACAACTTTTTTTACACTTTTTGATACACAAATATTAAATGCTTTACAGTGTCCTATATTATTCTGCAGTTTCTTACTCTTCCATGCTTGTTTTTCTCTCAAAACTGTTAATGAATGCAAATGCACAAAAAGTTTTTTGGGACTTATTTGGTCACAGTTTAATTCTCAGTTGTAGAGTCTTCCAACGTGCTAAATGTATCAATTCATAAAGCTTCATGTTTGTGCTACTTAACGCAATTTTTGTAAAATTTGTTTATTCCATTTCTAAATTATACTTTATTCATCAGTTTGATTGTAATTACTTGAGTTTGTTCCAGTTTTTAGAGATATCAACTCCAAGTAACTGAATTGTTATGAAATTAGGTACTTATCTTTGCTTGAAAATCTTGCTTAAGGGGGCACTTGGAGTTGAACCAAGGACCTCTTGATCTGCAGTCAAATGCTCTGCCACTGAGCTATACCCCCTATTGGTTATAACTTTTTCACACTTTTTGATACACAAATATTAAATGCTTTACAGTGTCCTATATTATTCTGCAGTTTCTTACTCTGCCATGCTTGTTTTTCTCTCAAAAATCTTAATGATTGCAAAATGCACAAAAAGTTTTTTGGGAATTATTTGGTCACAATTTAATTCTCAGTTGTAGATTCTTCCAACGTGCTAAATGTATCAATTCATAAAGCTTCATGTTTGTGCTACTTAAATGCAATTTTTCAGAATTTTTTTTATTGCATTTTTCAAAAATACATTGTTCATCAGTTAGATTGCATTTACTTGAGTTTATTTCAGTTTTTAGAGGTATCAACTCCAAGTAACTGAATTGTTAAGAAATTAGGTACTTATCTTTTCATGAAAATGTAGCTTTAGGGGGCACTTGGAGTTGAACCAAGGACCTCTTGATCTGCAGTCAAATGCTCTGCCACTGAGCTATACCCCCTTTCTATTATGACTTTTTTTTACACTTTTTGATACACAAATATTAAATGCTTTACAGTGTCCTATATTATTCTGCAGTTTCTTACTCTGCCATGCTTGTTTTTCTCTCAAAAATCTTAATGATTGTAAAATGCACAAAAAGTTTTTTGGGACTTATTTGGTCACAATTTAATTCTCAGTTGTAGAGTCTTCCAACGTGCTAAATGTATCAATTCATAAAGCTTCATGTTTGTGCTACTTAACGCAATTTTTGTAAAATTTGTTTATTCCATTTCTAAATTATATTTTATTCATCAGTTTGATTGTAATTACCGTATATACTCGTGTATAAGCCGAGTTTTTCAGCCCAAAATTTGGGCTGAAAAGTCCCCCCTCGGCTTATACACGGGTCTATACGGTAGACCCGTGTGGTGGGGGCTGTGGGGCCGGGGCTGTGGAGGCTGGAGGAGGCGGGGGGAGGCTGCTGTATGAGCGGCCCCATCACGTGGGGTCGCTCATTATATATGCACTGCCTCCCCCTGTCAATCAGCGCAGGGGGAAGCAGTTCATATATTCCCCCCAAAAGCTGGCACTCACCCCCCCTTGTAAGGCCCCCCCCATCGCTGCTTATACATTACCATTCCGGTGTTCTGCTCCGCGCCGCTCCTCGGTGCTTCTTCATGCTCCGTCCGCGCTGGCTGCATCCGGGGATCTCCGGCTGTCGCAGCGATATGACGTCATCGCGCGACGGCCGGAGAATGGAGATCCCGGATGCAGTCAGCGAGGACGGAGCATGAAGAAGCAGCGAGGAGCGGCGCGGATCAGAACACCGGAATGGTAATGTATAAGCAGCGGGGGGGGGAAGCCTTACAAGGGGGGCCGAGTGCCAGCATTTGGGGGCTGTTGGTACCCCCAGGGGGCTGCTTGGTACCCCCAGGGGGCTGTTGGTACCCCCAGGGGGCTGCTGGGTACCCCCTGGGGGCTGTTGGTACCCCCTGGGGCTGTTGGTACCCCCAGGGGGCTGTTGGTACCCCCAAGGGGCTGTTGGTACCCCCAGGGGGCTGCTGGGTACCCCCTGGGGGCTGCTGGGTACCCCAGGGGGCTGTTGGTACCCCCAGGGGGCTGCTGGGTACCCCCTGGGGGCTGCTTGGTACCCCCAGGGGGCTGTTGGTACCCCCAGGGGGCTGCTGGGTACCCCCTGGGGGCTGTTGGTACCCCCTGGGGGCTGTTGGTACCCCCAGGGGGCTGCTGGGTACCCCCTGGGGCTGTTGGTACCCCAGGGGGCTGTTGGTACCCCCAGGGGGCTGCTGGGTACCTCCAGGGGGCTGCTGGGTACCCCCTGGGGGCTGTTGGTACTCCAGGGGGCTGCTGGGTACCCCCTGGGGCTGCTTGGTACCCCCAGGGGGCTGTTGGTACCCCCAGGGGGCTGCTGGGTACCCCCTGGGGGCTGTTGGTACCCCCAGGGGGCTGCTGGGGGCTGCTGGGTACCCCAGGGGGCTGTTGGTACCCCCAGGGGGCTGCTGGGTACCCCCTGGGGGCTGTTGGTACTCCAGGGGGCTGTTGGTACCCCCAGGGGGCAGCTGGGTACCCCCTGGGGGCTGTTAGTACCCCCTGGGGGCTGTTGGTACCCCCAGGGGGCTGCTGGGTACCCCCTGGGGCTGTTGGTACCCCAGGGGGCTGTTGGGTACCCCCAGGGGGCTGCTGGGTACCCCCTGGGGGCCGCTGGGTACCCCCTGGGGGCCGCTGTATAACCCCTGGGGGTGCTGTATAACCCCTGGGGGGTGCTGTATAACCCCTGGGGGCTGCTGTATATACTGCTGAGGCCTGTATACCACTGGGGCTGCTGTATATACCACTGGGGCTGCTGTATATACCACTGGGGCTGCTGTATATACCACTGGGGCTGCTGTATATACCACTGGGGCTGCTGTATATACTGGTGGGGTCTGTATATACCACTGAGGAGGCTGCTGTATACCACTGGGGTTGCTGTATATACTACTGGGGCTGCCTGTATACTACCACTGGGGCTGCATATACTACTGGGGCTGCCTGTATACTACCACTGGGGCTGCATATACTACTGGGGCTGCCTGTATACTACCACTGGGGCTGTATATACTACTGGGGCTGCTGCTGTATACAGCACTGGGGCTGCTGCTGTATACGACCACTGGGGCTGCTGTATACTACCACTGGGGAGGCCTGTATACCACTGGGGGGGGCCTGTATACCACACTGCTGGGGGCTGTATACCTCTGCTGGGGTCCACCCTCGGCTTATACACGAGTCAATAGGTTTTTCCAGATTTTTGGGGCAAAAGTAGGGGGGTCGGCTTATACACGAGTATATACGGTACTTGAGTTTGTTTCAGTTTTTAGAGATATCAACTCCAAGTAACTGAATTGTTATGAAATTAGGTACTTATCTTTTCATGAAAACGTAGCTTTAAGGGGCACTTGGAGTTGAACCAAGGACATCTTGATCTGCAGTCAAATGCTCTGCCACTGAGCTATACCCCCTTTCTATTATGACTTTTTTTTACACTTTTTGATACACAAATATTAAATGCTTTACAGTGTCCTATATTATTCTGCAGTTTCTTACTCTGCCATGCTTGTTTTTCTCTCAAAAATCTTAATGATTGCAAAATGCACAAAAGTTTTTTGGGAATTATTTGGTCACAATTTAATTCTCAGTTGTAGAGTCTTCCAACGTGCTAAATGTATCAATTCATAAAGCTTCATGTTTGTGCTACTTAAATGCAATTTTTCAGAATTTTTTTTATTGCATTTTTCAAAAATACATTGTTCATCAGTTAGATTGCATTTACTTGAGTTTATTTCAGTTTTTAGAGGTATCAACCCCAAGTAACTGAATTGTTAAGAAATTAGGTACTTATCTTTGCATGAAAACCTAGCTTTAGGGGGCACTTGGAGTTGAACCAAGGACCTCTTGATCTGCAGTCAAATGCTCTGCCACTGAGCTATACCCCCTTTCTTTTACAACTTTTTTTTACTCTTTTTGATACACAAATATTAAATGCTTGACAGTGTCCTATATTATTCTGCAGTTTCTTACTCTGCTATGCTTGTTTTTCTCTCAAAAATCTTAATGATTGCAAAATGCACAAAAAGTTTTTTGGGAATTATTTGGTCACAATTTAATTCTCAGTTGTAGAGTCTTCCAACGTGCTAAATGTATCAATTCATAAAGCTTCATGTTTGTGCTACTTAAATGCAATTTTTCAGAATTTTTTTTATTGCATTTTTCAAAAATACATTGTTCATCAGTTAGATTGCATTTACTTGAGTTTATTTCAGTTTTTAGAGGTATCAACCCCCAAATAACTGAATTGTTAAGAAATTAGGTACTTATCTTTGCATGAAAATCTAGCTTTAGGGGGCACTTGGAGTTGAACCAAGGACCTCTTGATCTGCAGTCAAATGCTCTGCCACTGAGCAATACCCCCTTTCTATTACAACTTTTTTTACACTTTTTGATACACAAATATTAAATGCTTTACAGTGTCCTATATTATTCTGCAGTTTCTTACTCTGCCATGCTTGTTTTTCTCTCAAAAATCTTAATGATTGCAAAATGCACAAAAAGTTTTTTGGGAATTATTTGGTCACAATTTAATTCTCAGTTGTAGATTCTTCCAACGTGCTAAATGTATCAATTCATAAAGCTTCATGTTTGTGCTACTTAAATGCAATTTTTCTGAATTTTTCTTATTGCATTTTTCAAAAATACATTGTTCATCAGTTAGATTGCATTTACTTGAGTTTATTTCAGTTTTTAGAGGTATCAACTCCAAGTAACTGAATTGTTAATTGTTTTCACACTTTTTGATACACAAATATTAAATGCTTTACAGTGTCCTATATTATTCTGCAGTTTCTTACTCTGCCATGCTTGTTTTTCTCTCAAAAATCTTAATGATTGCAAAATGCACAAAACGTTTTTTGGGACTTATTTGGTCACAATTTAATTCTCAGTTGTATAGTCTTCCAATGTGCTAAATGTATCAATTCATAAAGCTTCATGTTTGTGCTACTTAACGCAATTTTTGTAAAATTTGTTTATTCCATTTCTAAATTATACTTTATTCATCAGTTTGATTGTAATTACTTGAGTTTGTTTCAGTTTTTAGAGATATCTACTCCAAGTAACTGAATTGTTAAGAAATTAAGTACTTATCTTTGCATGAAAATCTTGCTTAAGGGGGCACTTGGAGTTGAACCAAGGACCTCTTGATCTGCAGTCAAATGCTCTGCCACTGAGCTATACCCCCTATTGGTTATAACTTTCTCACACTTTTTGATACACAAATATTAAATGCTTTACAGTGTCCTATATTATTCTGCAGTTTCTTACTCTGCCATGCTTGTTTTTCTCTCAAAAATCTTAATGATTGCAAAATGCACAAAAAGTTTTTTGGGAATTATTTGGTCACAATTTAATTCTCAGTTGTAGATTCTTCCAACGTGCTAAATGTATCAATTCATAAAGCTTCATGTTTGTGCTACTTAAATGCAATTTTTCAGAATTTTTTTTATTGCATTTTTCAAAAATACATTGTTCATCAGTTAGATTGCATTTACTTGAGTTTATTTCAGTTTTTAGAGGTATCAACCCCAAGTAACTGAATTGTTAAGAAATTAGGTACTTATCTTTGCATGAAAATCTAGCTTTAGGGGGCACTTGGAGTTGAACCAAGGACCTCTTGATCTGCAGTCAAATGC